>CM076680.1:10641118-11128618 GCA_038501925.1 Xenopus petersii
TTGCCCTGCACTGGTAAAACTGATGTGAAATTGAAAAAACACTATATGGCACAGGTCAAATAGTGGATAACAGAAAACACCATTATCTTCTACAGAGCTTATCAATTATCTGCTGTGTAACTTCAGCCTTTTCTCCATTGAAAGGCTGCCCCCATGGCTACACAGCAGCTTATTTATAAAAACAATAGCAGTGTTTCTGAAGCGCAAACAGCAGTTTTACCAGTGCAGGGCAACACTGCATTATATTTTTATTACTTTAAAACACTTCAATTTTTTGATGTTACTGTTCCTTTAACAAGATTTGGACTTTCCCTTTGCATTGAGATAAACATTATACACAGAAGAGAGAGGGTGCTTAATGTTAAAAGTACTTTAACATGGCCGTGACTAACCCCCTTTACATCTTTATTTCAGATGAACTTGAGATGCTTTCAGAGGCTAGAGCTCGTCTTGCCAACACTCAAGGCAAAAAAGCCAAGAGGAAAGCAAGAGAAAAACAGCTGGAAGAAGCCAGGTACCATGCTTTTCTGCACACCCTAAATTATTCCTTGTACTTCACTCATGTTCATGGTTTCTGCATGAATGGAGAATCCTTTATGTGGAATTATAAGCACTTTTAAAAAATGTTCACTTTTGAGATAACTTTTAGTATGATGTAGAGAGTGAAATTCTGAGATAATTTGCAATTTGTTTAAATTTTTTATTATTGAAGGTTTTTGACTTTAGCTTTTTATTCAGCCGCTCTTCAATTTGCATTTTAAGCAATCTGGTAACTAGGGCCCAAATTACCCTAGCAACCATGCACTGATTTGAATAAGAGACTGGAATAGGAGAGAGTTTGAATAGAAGAATCGGTAAGAGCATTTGTTTTTTTAGAAGCTGACAGTGACGCCCATTTGAAAGTTGCAAAGAATCAGAAGAAGACAAATAACTATAAAAAATAAAAACCAATTGAAAAGTTGCTTAGAATTAGTCATTCTATAACATAAATAAATAAAAGTTACTTTAAAGGTGAACCACCCCTTTAATACCTGTTCTCAGCACCCTCCCTTTTCACTATCAGGGATTGGCTATACAGTGAAACCTTGATTTTAAGTACCCTGATTTTAAGTCATTGTACATTTTTTATTTGTGGTCCCACCAATTTATAATGCATTTCAATGGTGGCATTTCCCTGACTTTAAGTAATGTTTTTCTGGATTTTACATCAAAATTGTGTCCTGAAAAAAATGTGTTTTTTTTCCCTCTATGAATGTTATTATTTGTGAAATAGAGGTTGAAAATACTAAGCAGATGTATACAGTGCCATGATTCTGCCTGTAAATGGCCAATTGCAATTAGTCTGCCCCTTATACAGTCCTGCACCAATCACTTATTGCTTTAGGTCAGTGATCCCCAACCAGTAACATGTTTCTCTCCAACCCCTTGGACGTTGCTCCCAGTGGCCTCAAACCAGGTGCTTATTTTTGAATTCCAGGTTTGGAGGCAAGTTTTGGTTGTATAAAAACCAGGTGCAGTGCCAAACAGAGCCGCAACGTAGGTTGACAATCCACATAGGGATTTTTATTAAATAATTTAAATAAAAACATTAGCAAAAACAAAATACACGAACGTTCAAATTTTCAAATCATAGATTATGAATGAACAATTTTTACATAAAGCAAATTAAATATCATCAAAAGAAATTTCCCATGTAAAATTAATTCCCCTCCACCAATTTATATTTTCTTTATTTTTACTAATTTCTTTAAATCTGATGAAAAACAAATCCTTGAGAATCTTCTTAACAGTCAGATCCATGGTTCCTTCCTTCCTCCCAAAGGTTTTGCCACACCTACTCATCCATAAGTGATAACGAATTACAGAAAAAATAATAAAAAGTGTTTCTTTCTCCAATGAATGTTTCCTGCTAATGATACCATAGGCCCTTTCCTCATAAGTTCCCCTACAAAGGCCCTTAATACCCAGTATTGTCAGGACATGATCATAAAGATTGTGGGAAACGGAGCAGTTTATCAAAAAATGGTCCGTAGTTTCTTCTTCTCCACATCCCCAAGGACAGAATCTTTCAACAATATTGAGCTCACATTTCCTCTTAAGAAAAGTTTTCCCAGTAACGCCAGCCATGCATTGTCGTAAAGCTTCCCAGGTAGCCTATGGCCATTCAAAAATTTATTGCAAACCCCCATACTTATCGTAGGGCAATCTTTCAAAACCAGTGCAGAAGTAAAAAAAGGAATTAAGCACCAATTTATATAATTCCTTTCTAGGGAGATTTTCCATGTCCCTAAAACTCAAGTTCCACTTCTTAAAGGAGAAGGAAAGCCCCAGGGCGCAAAACCCCTCCCCCCCTCCCCTCCGTTGCCCCCCCTCCCTCCTCCCCCCTGGCCTACCTGTCCCCCTGGGCAAATGCCCCTAACTTGTTACTCACCCCTCTGCGCAGGTCCTGTCCACGGAGTTCACAGTCGCCATCTTCTCCCACGCGCGTCTTCTTCCTGCTCTGACCGGCGTTTTCTGGCGCATGCGCAGTAAGTAGGAACAGTTACCGGTACGGCTCTACTGCGCATGCGCCGAATGTCACGAAGTGAAATCGGAAAACTTCGTGACATTCGGCGCATGTCCGTGGACAGGACCTGCGCAGAGGGGTGAGTAACAAGTTAGGGGCATTTGCCCAGGGGGACAGGTAGGCCAGGGGGGAGGAGGGAGGGGGGGCAACGGAGGGGAGGGGGGGAGGGGTTTTGCGCCCTGGGGCTTTCCTTCTCCTTTAAGAAGTTTTAACCCCAGAAGAATGTGCTGCGGAAACCCACCCTCCCTTATCCAGACCCCCTTCACTCTACCGCCCTCCATCCAGTCTCTGATAAAAGGCGAAACCCAGGACCTGACACAGGCGACTAAATGGCCAATTACAGCCGTTATTTGGCACCCTAGGTACATTTTTTCGTGCTAGTGTTGCTCCTCAACTTCTTTTACTTCTGAATGTTGCTCACATGTTCTAAAGGTTGGGGATCCCTGCTTTAGGTTGTGTATGTAACTGACAGAGAGTCTTGCACATGCCCCCCCATAGTGTAACATTAACACTGCAATGTTTTAACATGCTAAATATTGTATCTCAAAGTAAAACTCACTCCTGTGCTTAAATCCTTTCAGTTACTTTAATACATTTCCCCGATTTATAATTTTCCAGGATTTTACATAATTTTTTCCTGGTCCCCTGAAAAACATAAAATGGGCATTTTATAGTATTTGGATACATCGTTTGTACCAGTCTTAATGCTTGAAATTAGAGTCTCCTTTCTATCTTTTCCAGGCGTCTTGCAGCCCTTCAGAAGAGGAGAGAGCTTCGTGCTGCCGGCATTGATATTCAGAAGAAGAGGAAAAAGAAACGTGGCGTGGACTACAATGCAGAAATTCCTTTTGAAAAGAAGCCGGCGCCAGGGTTCTACGATACATCTGAAGAAAACTATGATGCCTTGAATGCCGACTTCAGAAAGCTCCGTCAGCAAGACCTGGATGGCGACCTGAGATCGTATGTTCTTCTGTCTGCTAATATGTATTTTAGGGATGCACCGAAATCCACTATTTTGGATCCGACTGAACCCCTGAATTATTCGCGAAATATTTGGCCAAATCAGAACCCTAATTTGGGAAGGGAAAACATTTTTTACTTCCTTGTTTTGTGACTATTTTCCTCCCCTCCCTTAATTTACATATGCAGATTTGGATTTGGTTCATCCTTGCAGAAGTATTCGGCCGAATCCTGCTGAAAAAGGCCGAATCCCGAACTGAATCCTGGATTCGTTGCATCCCTAATGTATTTCTGTATAAATCAGGGAACTGTCATACTGCTTTATTCAAACCGTTAGACTCTAAGGGGGTTATTTATCAAAGGTCGAATTTTAGAGCTTTGTGAGCTTTTCTAGACCTAGAAAAAAATCAAATGTAAAATACTCGAATCATTGTAGTCAAGGTAAAAAACCCTGAAAACACGGATTGATCTTGTTTTCGGCGGAAAAAAACTGAAAATTCAAGATTTTAACTGAAAGCTATCCCCGATAAACTCTTAATTTTTAGGGAAAACACAACTCAACCTTTGATAGATCTGCCCCTTATCGTGATACTGACACTAAAAAACTACTTTTTAAAACATGAATGTACATTAAAAGTTACCTATAGGTCATGTTGATCGTTAGAGGTTTGTTTATGTCAGTTATTGTTTGTTGAAGTTCCTAAACCTGACTGTTTTGCCAACCTGACTGTCCCATCTCAGCCTGTCAGTTAAAGTTTCTCTGTTAACGGACTCCTGCTGCACAAATATGGCAGCCCCCTCATAGGCGAACACAGGGAGTCAGCAGGTAATGAAAAAACATTGGGCAAATACTTAAAGGGATCCTGTCATCGGAAAACATGTTTTTTTCAAAACGCATCAGTTAATAGCGCTGCTCCAGCAGAATTCTTCACTGAAATCCATTTCTCAAAAGAGCAGATTTTTTTATATTCAATTTTGAAACCTGACATGGGGCTAGACATTTTGCCTATTTCACAGTTGCCCCTGGTCATGTGACTTGTGCCTGCATTTAAGAAGAGAAATGCTTTCTGGCAGGCTGCTATTTTTCCTTCTCAATGTAACTGAATGTGTCTCAGTGGGACATGGGTTTTTACTATGGAGTGCTGTTCTTGGATCTACCAGGCAGCTGTTATCTTGTGTTAGGGAGCTGTTATCTGGTTACCTTACCATTGTTCTTTTGTTTGGCTGCTGGGGGGGGGAGGGGGTGATATTACTCCAACTTGCAGTACAGCAGTAAAGAGTGATTGAAGTTTATTTTATCAGAGCACAAGTCACATGACTTGTGGCAGCTGGGAAATTGACAATATGTCTAGCCCCATGTCAGATTTCAAAACTGAATATAAAAAAATCTGTTTGCTCTTTTGAGAAACTGATTTCAGTGCAACATTTTTTCCATGACAGTATCCCTTTAGTGGCAAAATTATAAGTCGCATGCCAAGTCAATTTTATGGTCGATGTAAAAAAAGGTTTAATTTCTGGTGATCGTATCTCTTTACTGTGCAGACGAAACATCATACATGGATTAAAAAGAACCCTATCTAGCCACGTCCAGTTGGTGAGTTTGTCTCCTGGGAGCCAACTTGCACCACCTCCCGCAGCGAAATTGCTGAAAGTAAACTTAAAGAGATAGACATCAGCAAATAACCTTTTTTATGATGTATCATAACATTATCTTTGAATGCTATTTATAATTTTGCCATAAAAGTGTTTGCCTGATGCTTTTACATGACCTTTCTTACGACCATGTTCCTCTATGAGGAGGCTGCCATATTTGTGTAGCAAGAGTCCGTTACCATTAGAAACTTTAACTGACAGGTTAAAAAGGGACAGTCAGGTTGGCAAAACAGTCGGGTTTAGGAACTTCAAGTGACAATTACTTACAAAAGCAGAACTATCGGCAAAAACAATCAACATGACCTATAGGTAACATTTAATGTAGATTAATATTTTGAAAATAAATTTTTTAGCGTCAGTATCACTTTAAGATAAAATATACCCTTGATTACTCTAATTTTACGTAGAAATCCAAGGGCAAATAAGCCCCAGTGGGGCTCATTTATACACAATGGGCAAATTTGCTCCAGGACAGCAACCAATCAGCTGCCGGTTGAATACGGAAAGCAATCATTTGATTTCTTGCCTTCGGTTACTGATCACCAGTGCTACTATTATTATTATTATTATTATTATTATTATTAACATGTATTTATATAGCGCCAACATATTGCGTAGCACTGTAAAGTAAATGTGATTATACAACTAAGTCACATGAATTATATACATAGAACATATGGAGTTACATACATCACAATCAATACAGGTACAAAAAGGTGAGGAAGGCCCTATGCATAGGCATACAGTCTAAAGGGAAGGGAGTAATACACAAGGTGTGGGAGTTGTAGGATATACTACTACTACTGCTGCTGCTGCTACTACTGCGGCTACAATGCTGTTCATTTTTATTACTGCTCTTTTTGTTCAGTCCTTTGAGATGCTGCACAAAACGTTATGGCTAAACATGTTTAGCAAACCTGCAAAATGAACCTTTGAGCTCTCAACTCTCATTCCCATTATTTCTGTCTTCATCAATCAGAGAAAAAGAAGCAAAGGACCGGAAGAAAGACAAACAGAACATTAAAAGGAAAAAGGAATCTGATTTGCCGTCGGCCATTCTTCAGACAACTGGGGGAGCCTCGCAACTTACTAAGAAGAGAAGTAAATTGGTTCTCCCTTCCCCTCAGGTTTGTACAAGATGGCAAAGCATGGTGCCAAGTAGCTGTGATATATGGAAAACCACAGCCCAATTAAATAGGGGGTGGGGGATTTGTTTAAAACAAGCTGCATATTTTAGATGGAATTAATCTCAAGTTACTTGGTAATTGGTCTTGCCATGAATCCATCATGGTGATAGCTGGGGGAGTGTTTGAATGACTGCCAGCATAAGGGGCAGTTGGAAAATGGTTCCTGCTAATCAGGGTGCACTGTCTTGGTTTCCTCTTAGTTCGTTTAATCATGTATGACTGTGGGGAAAAAGGTTAGTTTAGTGCAGGGATGCACCGAATCCACTATTTTGGATTCAGCTGAATCCTCAAATCCTTTGCGAAAGATTCGGCCGAATACCGAAGCGAATCTGAATCGAAATTTGCATATGCAAATTAGTGGTGGGAAGGGGGAAAACATTTTTCATTTCCTTGTTTTGTGACAAAAAGTCACGTGATTACCCTCCCGCCCCTAAGGATTTGGTTCGGCCGGGCAGAATGATTCGGCCGAATCCTGCTGAAAAAGGCAGAATCCCGAATTCGGTGCATCCCTAGTTTAGTTTAATATAGTTTGTAAATTTTCTCCTCCAGTTTGGGGCCTTCTACATTGCTTAGGCCTTAGGGCCATCTCTTATCTAACTCAAGCCCTGCGTTATTGATCAGAAAGCTTATATGTTCTTATACAGGTATGGGGCCTGTTATCTAGAATGTTTGGGCCCTGGGGTTTTCCGGATAACTGTTCTTTCCATAATTTGGATCTTCATACTTTGTCTACCAGAAAATCATTAAATAAACCCAATAGGCTGTTTTTGCCTCCAATAAGGATTAATTATATCTTAGTTGGGATCAAGTACAAGCTACTGTTTTATTATTACAGAGAAAAATGTAATCATTGTTACAAATTTGTATTATTTGGATAGAATGGAGTCAATTGGAGGTGGCCTTTCCATAATTCAGAGCTTTCTGGATAACAGGTTTCCAGATAACAGATGCCATACATGTATAGTATCTTTGTAACAGATTATAGTTCAGTACTGTCTTAGCATTGTGAGGTTTTAATTGGCCATACATTGTAAAATATTAGCTACCAATTCAGCTGCTTCAGACCAAGTCTATTCAGTGCTGTGCTTATTGATGCAGTCCTGTACCAATGGTTTTGCATAGGCTTTAATTATGATCTCATTGTTGTTCTGGGGCCAGACTAATAGCCAATCATTAAAGGGGTTGTTTACCTTTAAATTAACTGTTAGTATGATGTAGAGAGTTCTATTTGCAATTAGTTTTCATCTTTTATTATGTTTTTTTTGGGTTATTTATCTTTTTATTCAGCAGCTCTCCAGTTTGCATTATCAGCCATCTCGTTGCTAGGATCCAAATGACCCTAGCAACCATGCATTGATTTGAAAAAGAGACTGGAATATTAATAGGAGAGGGACTGAATAGAAGAGTAATAAGAAACAGCAATATCATTTGTTTATTTTAGTTTGGGTCAGTGACCGCTCCATCCCATTCGAAAGCGGAAAGAGTCAATAGAAGGCAAATAATTAAAAAAAAAAAAAAAAAACTAAAAAATAAATAAATAATGAAGACCAATTGAAAAGTGGCTTAGACCTGGCCCTTGCATAACGTACTTAAAGTGAACCACCTCTTTAACATGTATAGCTAGCTTTAGTTGATGTTTTCAGTTTAAAATTTATATTGCAGGGAATTAAAATCAAGGTTGGCATAAGAAGGCTGTGTATTTGGCAATAACTATTTTATTGCTGTTTTAAAGGAAAATACATTATAAATTTTTTATTGTGTGCAATAACTCCTGATCAAACAGACTTCATAAACCGTTCCATATGCATTAGTGACATAATTCTTTGTTTATGTTAATATAATGGAAATAGAGCTACATTTGGAAGCACAGGTAAGGGATCTGTTATCCAGAAAGCTCTGAATTACGAAAATGTTGTCTCCCATAGACTTCATTTTATCCAAATAATGAACATTTTTAAAAATGATTTCCCTTTTCTCTGTAATAATAAAACAGTAGCTTGTACTTGATCCCAACTAAGATATAGGAATGCACCGAATCCAGTATTTTGAATTTGACCGAACCCCTGAATCCTTTGCAAAAGATTCGGCCGAATACCGAACCAAATCCTAATTTGCATATGCAAATTAGAGGTGAGAAGGGAAAAACATTTTTTACTTGCTTGTTTTGTGACAAAAAGTCACGCAAATTCCTTCCCTGCCTCTAATTTGCATATGTAAATTAGGATTCAGTTCAGCCGGGTAGAAGGATTCCGCCCAATCCGAATCCTGCTGAAAAAGGCCGAATCCCGTATAGAATCCTGGATTTAGTGCATCGAATCCAGGATTCAGTTCGGGATTCGGCCTTTTTCAGCAGGATTCGGATTAGGCCGAATCCTTCTGCCCAGACAATCCGAATCCTAATTTGCATATGCAAATTAGGGCGGGAGGGGAATCGCGTGACTTTTTTTCACAAAACAAGGAAGTAAAAAAATATATTTTCCCCTTCCTACCCCTAATTAGCATATGCAAATTAGGGTTTGGATTCGGTTTGGTATACGGCCGAATCTTTCGCGAAGGATTCGGGGGTTCGGCCGAATCCAAAATAGTGGATTTGGTGCATCCCTACTAGTAATTAATTCTTATTGGAGGCAAAACCAGCCTATTGGGTTTATTTAATGTTTAAATTATTTTTTAGTACAATTAAATTATGAATATACAAATTACGAAAAGATCCATTATCGGAAAGCCCCATGCACTCTGGATTACAGGTCCCATACCTGTAGTTGATTGGGGTGTATTCTTTCCCGTGAGCAGGTGATTCTTGGGAAATAATTGATGCCAATGCCAAGTGGGAAAAGCACTACCTATTTTAAAAGGAGGGAAGGAAAACAGAACTTTTTCTGATTTTGTATTTTCAGCAGAAAATTAAATGAAATCTGTTCAACTTGAAAACAAAGATTCCTCTGTAACCCGCGTTGTGCCTGAAATAATAAAAATGTGAATCAAGGAACATGGTATGAAGAAATGCACCGGCACGCAGGAATTGCGATAGCAGGGCAAGCCCTTGCAATTTTATTAATGCAGTGGGGCGTGTCCCAGAAACATTGCACTACTGCAATAATAAAATGGCAAGGGCTTGCCCTTTTATCGCAATTCCTGCGTGCCGGTGCATTTCTTCATACCGTGTATGTGAGGGGGGTGATTCCTCCATCATTGGGCACCAGGATAAGTTTTCTGGGTTTGTGTGGCTTCTCCACCCTTGTTTGGAATCAAGGCATTAAGCAGGTTTAACAATTTCCCTTCTGCGTTTAGATTTCAGATGCTGAACTGGAAGAAGTGGTAAAGATTGGACAAGCCAGTGAAATCGCTCGGCAGACGGCAGAGGAGTCGGGTATAACCAATTCTGCATCCAGCACGTTACTGTCAGAATACAATGTCGCCAATAATAGCGTGGCCCTCAGGACTCCCAAGACTCCGGCAGCGCAAGACCGCATATTGCAGGTACATGGGGGATTCCAAAGTGAAGCCCTGTAATGTTTATTAAAGGGGATGTAAAGGCAAAAAAATAAAAATCCCTTTTTTACGTTGTTTAATGGAAAACCTATCTCCAATATACTTTAATTTAAAAAGTATATATCAGAGAAAGTCAGAGAAAACGGACTGTATGCAGTGAAATTCACCCTTTGTTTTACTTGCTCTGACAGCTGCAGTTCAGACGTTCCCTAACTGCTGTGCAGAGAAACGATCATACTAACGACAGGGGTGAGCCCCCCACCTTCCCAGAACTCAAGCAGCTGTGTTTGTTTCCCTGTAACAACTGTGTAGATTTGTATTCACAGACCCAGTGAAATCTGCATATTCTGATTATTAATCAGTCTTGCTGTATCGGCTTCTGGCAGATATTATTTGACTTGTGCTGTTTTGACAATTTATGACGATCCCTAAGCAGCCCAGATCACACTGAGCATGTGCACAGTCTTGGTCTTGCAAAGATGTTAAACAAAGTTACAAGATGGTGACCAACTTTGAAAGCATAAATCATATGTTTGATTAGGCATGTGGTGCAGTACGTTCATGTTTGTTTAGTATACAAAATACAGCATTTCTAGCCTTATTCTATTTTAGATGTTAGTTGCCCTTTAAAGGGATTCTGTCATGATTTTTATGATGTAGTTCTTATTTTGTAAATTACAGTTTACACTGCAAATAATTTACTCTACAATATAAAATTTCCTGAACCAGCAAGTGTATTTTTTAGTTATAATATTGGTGTGTAGGTGCATTTCGGGTCATTTTGCCTGGTCATGTGCTTTCAGAAAGAGCCAGCACTTTAGGATGGAACTGCTTTCTGGCAGCCTGTTGTTTCTCCTACTCAATGTAACTGAACCACTATTAAGTGCTGTTCTTAGATCTACCAGGCAGCTGTTATCTTGTGTTAGGGAGCTGCTATCTGGTTACCTTCCCATTGTTCTGTTGTTAGACTGCTGGGGTGGGTGATATCATTCCAACTTGCAGTACAGCAGTAAAGAGTGACTGAAGTTTATCAGAGCACAAGTCCCATGACTGGAGGCAGCTGGGAAACTGACAATATGTCTAGCCCCTAGATTTCAAAATTAAATATAAAAAAATCTGTTTGCTCTTTTGAGAAATGGATTTCAGTGCAGAATTCTGTTGGAGCAGCATTATTAACTGATGTGTTTTGTAAAAAAAAAAAAAAAAAAAATCCCATCAGAGTATCCCTTTAATGCCTTTCAGGGGTAGTGAGCACAATCATTTGCAATTGCATCAATTTAATTATTATTTATTCTAGTCCAGCTGGGTTTACGGGTAGTGATGCTTTATTTTTTATTGACCTATTTTGCACGTTTATTTGGGGGCAGATTTGTCAAAGGTTGAGGTGAATTTTCGAATTAAAAAAATTAGCATTTCAAGCTATTTTTGTGAACCTCGACTAGGGAATCCGATTTGAATTTGAAAAAAAAAAAATTGAACATTTGAAATTCTAAATTTATCATGTACTGTCCCTTTAAAAATTCAACTTCGACCATTCGCCATCTAAAAAAAAACTTTGACTTAATTTCATTTGGTCTTTTTGAATTCGAATTTCAACATTTTTTCAATACGACATTCAACCCTTGGTAACTATTGCCCTTAGAGTTGCAATTAGAGATGGGCGAATTTCTCCCCGTTTCACTTCGCTGAAAAATGTGCGAATTTCCTTTGAAAAAGTAATGAAACTCAAAAATTTACAAAATTCAATGTCAATGGGCATCCTAACATCAATTTTGACACGATCGCCTATTCGGACGCGTATCCAAAAGTTTTTGATGCCGGTGACCCGTGAATTTGCGCCAGCAGAATTTATTCACCCATCACTAGTTGCAATTAAATAGGGGGGCAGATTTATCAAAGGTCGAGGTGAATTTTCGAATTAAAAAAATACAGCATCAGTACCATATCAATACCATCTAAAACCTGACAAATTGCTATTTTAGCCTATGGGGGACCTCCTAGAACCAATGTGGAGTCAATTGGTGGACTTTGAAAAATTAAGTTTTTTTTTTTTTTTTTTGGTGGAAAAGCTTTGAATCAAATGCGCTTTTCAGACGATTCGAATTCAGTCGGATGCGGACCTATATGATCAAAAACTGACCTATTTCACCAAAAAAAAAAAAAACAGACTTAATTTCGGTTGGTCTTTTTGAATTCGAATTTAGAAGTTTTCTCAATTCGAAATTTGACCTTAGATAAATCTGCCCCATGGTGTGTTAAAGTACCTTTCTCTGTATGAAGCTTTTCGCTCATCCAGGTCATGGTATACCTAGTACAGGTATGAGACCTGTTATCCAGAATGATCGGGACCTGGGGTTTTCCGGATAACGGATCTTTCTGTAATTTGGGTCTCCATGCCTTACGTCTACTAGAAATTCATTTAAACCTTAAATAAACTAGGGATGCACCGAATCCAGGATTCGGTTCGGGATTCGGCCAGGATTCGGCCTTTTTCAGCAGGATTCGGATTCGGCCGAATCCTTCTGCCCAGCCGAACCGAATCCGAATCCTAATTTGCATATGCAAATTAGGGGCGGGAGGGAAATTGCATGACTTTTTGTCAGAAAACAAGGAAGTAAAAAATGTTTTCCCCTTCCCACCCCTAATTTGCATATGCAAATTAGGGTTCGGATTCGGTTCGGTATTCGGCCGAATCTTTCACGAAGGATTCGGGGGTTCGGCCGAATCCAAAAAAGTGGATTCGGTGCATCCCTAAAATAAACCCAATAGGCTGGTTTTGCCTCCAATAAGGATTAATTATATCTTAGTTGGGATCAAGTACAAGCTACTGTTTTATTATTACGCAGAAAAAGGAAATCATTTTTAACAATTTGGATTATTTGGATAAAATGGAGTCTATGGGAGACAGCCATTCCGTAATTCGGCGCTTTCTGGATACCAGGTTTCCAGATAAGGGATCCTATACATGTAGAAGTAATTGTAAAACAACTGGACCTGCTGAGTAATCATTGAAGATCCTTCACTACTCGTCCGAGCAGCTTCTTTCTCTGTACTGACCTGCTATGTTTGTGTCTTTAACAGGAAGCGCAGAATTTGATGGCCCTCACCAACGTGGATACGCCGTTAAAGGGAGGTCTGAACACTCCTCTTCATGAAAGTGATTTTTCAGGAGTTACACCACAGAGACAAGTGGTACAGACACCCAACACTGTGCTGTCCACGCCATTCAGGTATGAGGAGCACCTCAATTCTATTATTGAAAACTTCAGTTTTTATATATTTTTATTCTCACATGTCTGGATTGTTCCTAGTGAAACAGTCGTTAGTCCCATTCAGCCACTAGTTGTTAAAGGATAAGTAAACCTTTAAAACAAGTGAATGTAAAATTGACGAAGGTGCTATTCTAACGAAGCACTTCTGTCATTTTTACATTCATTATTGCTATGAATATAGATATTAAGACAAGGGTCCCCAAAAGGTAGATCGGGATATACCAATAGATCTTTAGCTGGTGATCAGTAGATCTCAAGACACTGTCAACAAACGGCCTGACTAAATCACCCTCCTGTTTCATGGTTTTTATTCAGATATTTATTATGTTAAGGTCACATGAGAAATAGTTGTTTGTTAAATATAGAAATACATTTCCTCAAAATTAAATACAGGTATGGGACCTGTTATCCAGAATGCTCGGGGGCCTGGGGTTTTTACGGATAACGGATTGTAATTTAGATCTTCATACCTTAAGTCTACTAGAAAATCATATAATAAGGCTGGTTTTGCCTCCAATAAGGATTAATTATATCTTAGTTGGGATCAAGTACAAGCTACTGTTTTATTATTGCAGAGAATTTGTTTTTAAAAATGTGTACTATTTGGATAATATGAAGTCTACGGAGACGGAAAATTCTGTAATTAGGAGCTTTCTGGATAACTGGTTTCTGGATAATTGATCCCATACCTGGAATATTGTCCAAGGAACAGAATGCTAACAATACATTTGTGTGATACATGGATCATAATGGGACAACGTCACTAAAAGTAGACTCCTCATTAGTAAAGTATGGGCTCTCCTCTATTAAAGAACTAAAGTCTAACTAAAGAAGTAGCTAGAAATGTTGTACATTGTGTTTTCGACTTCTGTACCAGCCCAAGGCAACCACAGCCCTTTAGCAGTAAAGATCTGTGTCTCCAAAGATGCCCCAGTAGCTCCCCATCTTCTTTTCTGCTGATTCACTGCACATGCTCTGTGCTGCTGTCACTTACTGAGCTTAGGGACCCACTCACAATATACAGTACACATAGAATAGAGATGTCACAATATAAGGCTGATTAGTCATTAATACACATAATTACTACATGGCAGCACAGAAACCAGTGCAATTAGCATCAGAATTTAATAATCAGCAAACCTGTAGCTTCAGCTTATATTACAGGGGAAGCTCATTTTCTGCTGGATAATTAGACGAGCCCTACGCTTAGCTTCTCAACAGCCAATCAGAGCCCACTGAGCATGTGAGTGTCACAGACACTTTCCAGGATGGTGACCCCCTGTGACAAGTTTGAAGTCCTGGATCATTGCTGCTATTGACAAACTGAAATTTTAGGCTGGTGCAATAAGTTCACTATATAAAATATGAAAATTTTAGCCATAATCATTTTTAGGCTTTAGTTCTCCTTTAAGGGATACATGTATGAAAAAATGTTGGTACAACAGCACCACCTGCTGGTCAGTTTCCCACCAGTCTGACCACTAAGTAGTCAAGGAAGTTGTCAGGAGAAAGAAAGAGGCTGCTCTGATGTTCTTCTGCTTAGCAAAACAATTAGAAACTTTTCTCAAATCTTTCCTAAGCAGAAGAACATCAGAGCAGCCTCTTTCTTTCTCCTGACAACTTCCTTGACTACTTAGTGGTCAGACTGGAAACTGACCAGCAGGTGGCGCTGTTGTAACACAATTCATTCATATTAACAGCACCTGTATTCCTTAATATCTTGGCCTAAACAGAAAATAAATAATGAATGTAAATGGCAAAATAGCTTAGAATAGCACCAATTTTTATTCAATTTTGCATTCACTTATTTTAAAGGTTTACTTACCCTTTAATTCAGTGTCTGCCATTTCCTTTCCAAGTCTCCCATCCCTCCTGCCCTTCCAGTTCCAACAATGCATGCATGGCAGCAAAAGTACAAATAGCCCCAGGGTCCTGGAATGCAAAACATTATCTAATTTAGTGCAGGGACCTTAGGGATCGGAACAAAAAAGGCCATGGGAAAAGGAAGCTGTAGCTCACAGACGCAAACCTATTAAAATTGTGACCCTTTGAGTCCAGCACAAGCAAGTCGTACATCCTTATCTCTGTGGGATTTTCATTTTAGTCACCAGATTAGAAATTAATTAGATTAGAGCTGATTTTGAACAGGATTTCTGTGTTTTTATTTAAATCGTTTTTTTTTTTTCTTTGTTAAAGCGACAATATATTTAAGCTCAATAAACAATATTTTGAGGCCTTGTGTTTAAACGCGCACTGAAGCCTATTGCTTGAAATGCTGTGTTTTATGTATTTACTGTAGCAGGCTTGTAATGGTCCAGGCCTTTAAAGGAGAACTAAACCCTAAAAATGAATATGGCTAAAAATACCATATTTTACATACTGAACTTATTGCACCAGCCTAATGATCCACAACTTCAAACTTGTCACAGGGGTTCACCATCTTGGAAAGTGTCTGTGACACTCACATGCTCAGTGGGCTCTGATTGGCTGTTGAGAAGCTAAGCTTAGGGCTCGTCACTAATTATCCAGCAGAAAATGAGCTTCCCTGGCTGTAATATAAGCTGATGCTACAGGTTTGCTGATTATTAAATTCTGATGCTAATTGCACTGGTTTCTGTGCTGCCATGTAGTAATTATGTGTAGTAATTACTAATGAGCCTTACCGTATATACTCGAGTATAAGCCGAGTTTTTCAGCCCCCAAAATATGCTGAAAAACGCTACCTCGGCTTATACTCGGGTCAAGTGCAAAAACGGTCGCCGGCGCCTAAGAATAATCGCCGGCGTCCAAGAATAGTCTCCAAGAATATTCGCCGGCGTCCAAGCATGGTCGCCGGCATCCAAAAACAAGACGCCGGTACCTCCAATGGGAGCAGAAACCCTCAATTTTTTGATTGAAACTTACCAGAAGCTGCTGCATTTCTCACCTTCGGCTTATACTCGAGTCAATAAGCTTTCCCAGTTTTTGGAGGTAAAATTAGGTACCTCGGCTTATACTCGGGACGACTGATACTCGAGTATATACGGTATATTGTGACGTTTCTATTCTATGTGTACTGTATATTGTGAGTGGGCCCCTAAGCTCAGTAAGTGACAGCAGCACAGAGCGTGTGCAGTGAATCAGCAGAAAAGAAGATGGGGAGCTACTGGGGCATCTTTGGAGACACAGATCTTTACTGCTAAAGGGCTGTGGTTGCCTTGGGCTGGTATAAAAGCCCAACACATAATGTATAACATTTCTAGCTACTTCTTTAGTTAAGCTTTAGTTCACCTTTAAAGGAGAAAAAAACCCTTAATAAAAAAAACCTTTACCCTACATACATAGGAATGGGAGCCATAGTTCAAGGGCCCTAACCATTTAAGTGCCACTAAACATTCAGAATAAGTAAGGGGATTACTAATGGTAGTCTGCAATTATAGACTTCTAATTTGAGTAAATATAATTTTTTAGATTTCGCTTATAAGCTTTAAACCAGGGGTGTCCAACCTTTTGGCTTCACTGGGCCACATTGGAAAGAGAAAAATTGTCTGGGGCCACACGTGAACTACACAAACACTTTTGATTTGTAAAAGTAAAGAAAATACACAGAAAAGAACTACAACACCAATTGCATAACCAGATGGAGCTATACACTGTAATATGGGACACCTGGATATTAAATAGACTTATTATTTAATTATTATGACGTTTCCTCAGGAACAGAGCGTTTCAAGCTGGGCCGCATTCATATCCATCCAGGGCCGCAGGATGGACACCCCTGCTTTAAATTGACACCCATAAGGTGTCTCCATAGGAATGGATCACACGTGGATATTATATTATAAAGTGGCTGGAAACAAATAAACCTACTTCAAGCCAAAAACAAATTAGCAACTGCATCTTATGTGACATAGGCCTCAGGCCACCACATCTGTATGTTTCAGCCTGTTTGGTTACTAAATATACTGGCAACTTATTGTAACCAATTATTTTGCTGACAAGTCCTTAAAGGGATACTGTCATGGGAAAACGTGTTTTTTTCAAAATGAATCAGTTAATAGTGCTGCTCCAGCAGAATTCTGCACTGAGATCCATTTCTCAAAAGAGTAAACGTTTTTTTTTTATTTTCAATTTTAAAGTCTGACATGGGGCTAGACATATTGTCAATTTCCCAGATGCCCCAAGTCATGTGACTTGTGCTCTGATAAACTTCAATCACTCTTTACTGCTGTACTGCAAGTTGGAGTGATATCACCCCCCTCCCTTTTTCCCCCGAGCAGCCAAACAAAAGAGCAATGGGAAGGTAACCAGATAACAGCTCCCTAACACAAGATAACAGCTGCCTGGTAGATCTAAGAACAACACTCAATAGTAAAAACCCATGTCCCACTGAGACACATTCAGTTACATTGAGAAGGAAAAACAGCAGCCTGCCAGAAAGCATTTCTCTCCTTAAGTGCAGGCACAAGTCACATGACTTGGGGCAGCTGGGAAATTGACAACATGTCTAGCCCCATGTCAGATTTCAAGATTGAATATAAAAAAAATCAGTTTGCTCTTTTGAGAAATGGATTTCAGTGCAGAATTCTGCTGGAGCAGCACTATTAACTGATGCGTTTTAAAAAAACATGTTTTCCCATGACAGTATCCCTTTAAGGTGGCCATACACAGGTCGATGCTGCTGAAATACTGAGTTGGCAGCTTATTGGCCCATGTGTGGGGCCCTCCAACGGGCTTCCCCGATCGATATCTGGCTGAAAGTCGGGCAGATGTAGATCGGACAGGACTAAAAATCTGTTTATTGATGTGGTCCGACTGCCCGTTTGCCCTTTGTTATAATCTGATCATTGGGCCCTAGGGCCCACAATCGGATCAGTCCGATATTGCCCAACTCAAGGTGGTCGGATCTCTGTGTATGGCCACCTTTACACAATGCAAGTCGTGTGGCTCTTATGGTTTACTCCTGCCTATTAGAAAAAGGTTTGATGCTCTAATAACCTTTTCTTTGTTTTGTAAAGAACTCCTTCCCAGAGCTCCGAAGGAATAACCCCTCGGGGTGGCATGACTCCTAAACCAGTTATTGGGGCTACCCCTGGAAGGACTCCTCTGCGAGACAAGCTGAATATTAATCCTGAGGATGGGACAGTGGATTATAACGACCCATCTTACATAAAACAGATGGTGAGAAAGAAGACAGTTTGTTTTTTTCCACAGGCATCTATTATAGCACCTGTGGACTTGTATAGGGACAGAGAAATCAGTGTTGTGTTGATGACTTGTATTCCCTGAAACATGGCTGTAAATTGCCCAGCACATTACCTTGTATAGAGGTTGAAGAGGGAATGGAACCAGCATTATATAGCTATTTGATACACCATTTGCAATGTCTGGAGCTGTACTATTCGTCTTTGATGACACGGGTATGGGATCCGTTATCTAGAAACCCATTATCCAGGGAGTTCTGAATTATGGGACAGTTATCAAATAATTAAAAAAAATTAAATTTTCTCTGTAATAATAAAACTGTAACTTGTACTTTATCCCAATTAAGATATAATTAATCCTTATTGGAGAAAAAAACATTCCTATTTGGTTTATTTAAAGGGATTCTGTCATGTTTTTTTTGGTGTTGTTTTTATTACTAAATTACACTAATACAATAATAATTCACTCTACAATATAAAATTTCATTCCTGAACCAGCAAGTGTATTTTTTAGTTGTAACATTGGTGTGTAGGTGCATCTCAGGTCATTTTGCCTGGTCATGTGCTTTTAGAAAGAGCCAGCACTTCAGGGAGGAACTGCTTTCTGGCAGGCTGTTGTTTCTCCTACTCAATGTAACTGAAAGTGTCTCAGTGGGACCTGGATTTTACTATTGAGTGTTGTTCTTAGATCTACCAGGGAGCTGTTATCTGGTTACCTTCCCATTGTTCTGCTAATGGGCTGCTGGGGGGGAAGGGAGGGTGTGATATCACTCAAGTTGCAGCGCAGCAGTAAAGAGTGACTGAAGTTTATCAGATCACAAGTCACATGACTGGGGGCACCTGGGAAATTGTCTGGCCCCATGTCAGATTTCCAAATTAGATATAAAAATTCAGTTTGCTCTGATTTCAGCGCAGAAGTCTGCTGGAGCAGCACTATTAACTTAGGCGTTTTGAAGAAAAAAAGTTTTCCCATGACAGTATCCCTTTAAAGGATAATTTCCTAAAAGCAAAACTTATCTCATAATATTAATATAAAAAAAAAAACAAAAGTAAACCAATCTCCCATGCCCAACTTTAGCTTATTTATTAATAAAAAATGTATAAACTCAATTTAATTGGATCATGGAAAAACTTGACAATATCGAGCGTAACCCCTACCTTTTATTTGTTTTTTCTTAATGTGTATTTGATGCAGAAGTCCAGGAATCTGTTGCAGTGCTGCTTCTGTCAGCTTTGGTTTCTGTAGCCTTTGTTTTATTTTCTGTTACTTGCCCTTTAAACGCCAGTGCAAGAACAATACAAGGGGTTATTTACTAAAACTCTAATTTCTCATATATTTAAAAAAAAAAAAACACAACCAAACTCCCATGCACAATTTTAGCTTATTTATTAATAAAAAAAACTCTCTAATTGATCGGATGGCGGAAAAACTCGAATAACCAAATCACTAAAATTTTTCTGGCTTTTTCCAGAATCGCTTACATTTTTTGGTCTTTTTCCTGAAATGCTCACATTTTTTGAAGCTTTTTTCCCCGCATTGCTTAAATGTTTCCGGCTTTTTTCCAGAATTGTTCAATCTTAGCTTATTTATTAATTAAAAAACTCGATCTAATTGGATCATGGAAAAACTTGATACAAAAAAAAATCTAATTTTCGCAGTAAACCCAGCGCAGACCACTATACCTTCAAATTGAGATTGGTGCCTCTCCCATTGACTTATACAGGACCGCGACAGTCTCTGAGATGGCAGATTTTTGGATTTGGGCTTTTTGTAGCATTGGGGGTATAATAAATCTCAAAATAATAGTTTTTTTCTCTAAAAATTCAAGTTTTCTAGTGAAATTTTTTTTTAATATTTTCGAGATTTCACATGTTGACCTTCAATAAATAATCCCCTTGTTTACATAGTAGACCATAAGTATGGAGATCCAAATTAAGGGAAAAAAACCCTTATCTGGAAAACCTCATGTCCGGAGCATTCTGGATAACGGATCCCATGCCTGTATTCTATTCTTAAGGGATAATGTCATTCTGGAAAGGATCAGTATAGACATATTACCAAATGCCAGTAGGTTACCACTAACTTTGCTGCCTTTGTTTAATAACAGGAAAGGGAATCTCGGGAGCACCTGCGCCTTGGTTTGCTCAATCTTCCGGCCCCTAAAAATGACTTTGAGATCGTACTGCCGGAAAACGCAGAGCGGGAGCTGGAGGATCGAGATCAGGACGATTCCATTGTAGAAGATGCTGCCGACATAGAGGCCAGAAAGCAGGTTTGACGTTTTTCTCTTTTATGCATTTTCCGTTGTACCAAAGTCGTAGAAATGTGAACATAAACATGGTGCATGCTGGGTAACCTTGCTATACAATTCCTGCCCATTCTGCCTATGTAAAAAAAAAAGTCCAAATAGATATTGATTCTGCAGGGGGACACTTTAGACCCATTGCACATACATGACACTTTGATGTGGCTTTTTAGACAGGTCATAATCATATTCATATAATAATCCTATTTATTGTCATCTCTTCTGCATACGATAACATATAAGGGCAGAGACGCACAGGCAGATTCGGGGAGATTAGTTGCCCGGCGACAAATCTCCTCTTCTTTTGGGCGACTAATCTCCCCGAACTGCCTCCCGCCGGCTAGAATGAAAATTGCCGGCGGGATGGCACTCAGAGCACTTAGTTTTCCGAAGTCGCCCAAAGTTGAATCTTCAGGCGACTTCGGAAAACTAAGCTAATTTCCCCAAATCTGACGGTGTGTCTCTGCCCTTAGGGCAGTGGTACATGAGGCTACTGCGGGAGATTAGTCGCCTTCGAAAAATCGGCTCTTCTTCGGGCGACTAAAATGCCTTCCCGCCGGCTAGAACGTAAATCGCAGGCGGAATGGCACTTGGATTGCTTCAGAAAGGAAAACGAGTGCCATCCTGCCCGCAATTTACATTCTAGCCGGCAGGAAGGCATTTAGGGGAGATTAGTCGCCCGAAGAAGAGCCGATTTGTCACTGGGCGACTAATTTCCCCCAGTAGCCTCGTGTACAACTGCCCTGAGGGCAGAGACAAATTTTCAGACTTGGGGAATGGCACTTGGATTGCTTCAGAAAGGAGAACGAAGTGCTCCGAGTGTCATCCTGCCGGCAATTTTTATTCTAGCCGGCCGGAAGGCATTTCGGTGTGATTAGTCGCCAAGAAGAAGAGATTTGTCGATGGGCGACTAATCTCCCCCCGAATCTGACCGTGTGTCTGTGCCCTAAAAGGGGTGTGAAGGATCATCCACTGTACTTGGATACCTTATGTAAACATCTCTTGTTAAAGGACATGTTAACCCCCCAGCCAAAAATCTTATCTGTAAAAAGCCCCACTGTGATCTTTAAATACCTGCCTCTCCGGTCACTGAGAAGTTAATAGAGCGGCTGCTCCGTTCCCTTGATCTCTCTGCATATCGGCAGCTGGCTCGCTCCCTCTCCCCCCTCCGTTCAGAATTCTCCTTGCCGTTTGGCGTGGGGAGCATGCGCCCTTTCTCTGCATCGGTACAGCTGAAGCTTGCGTTATCAAGGGACTATGCGCACATGCGCATTTAGAAGAGGAAGCCAGAAGCGATGACGCCGGGAAAATGGCCGCCTGGTGAAAAGTTTAATGCAGTTATACACAAAACGGCGGTGCAGGACGTATGATCCGAATGGGGGTGCGAAAATTATGCGGTTGGGTTCAGGGTAAGGTGCTCTATACACACAGACTGGCACCACAAAAATACTTTACATGTCCTTTAAAAATCTTCAATTGTCATAATCATTCCGGCTAATGCCTGTATCCTATAAAGGGCAAGAATAAGTAACAGCCTCCTTTAGCTCCAGCACTAATAAACTGATCGATCTGTCTCTGCTTTGTTTATGTATTGAGTAAATCCCATATTAATTTGACATTTTCTATACATTTTTCAGGCGATGAGAGAAGCGCAGCGAGCAAAGGAGCTCAAAAACAGACACAAAGCAGTGCAAAAGGCTTTACCCCGACCATCAGAGGTGAGTTACTGTATCCAATAGCGTTAAAGATTCTTGCTATCCTAGCATTGGCTTGTGAGGGTGCTATAATAGAAGGGATGACGTTTTCCTAGCTCCAGTCAACTGTACCAATCACGTGTTTGCTTTTTTAATGCCAACTACTGATTGGTTGCTATGTGACTAGACCTTTGCCAAGCCTTACGCCTGGCGGCACATTTATTAAAGATCGAAACTCGAATTCACGTGAGTTTTTTTTAAACCTTATTCAATTTTAATATACTCGAAATACGGTTGGGTATTTAATAAACAGGATCCAATATCTTAAACTCGCAGAAATTTTACCGACTTGAATCAAATTCGACCAAACTCATTTTGAGTTTTTTTCTCATAAAAAAAACTATAATGTTAGGCTATTAACGTCCAAATTGGTCCCTTGACCTCTCCCATTGACTTTTACATGAACGCAGCAGGTTTTAGGTGATGAACAGTCAAATTCAGGTTCTTAAAGGGCCAGACTATGATAAATCTTGAAATTCGAATTAAAAATTGAATTGAGTTTGAATTATTCACAATTCGAATTTGACAGTTTTAACCATAAAACAATTCGAATTTTCAATCCAACCCTTAATAAATCTGCCCCCAAATGTGTGCAACACTGCTAAAGTTATACCTTAAAGGAGAACTAAACCCTAAAAATGAATAGGGATAAAAATGCCATGTTTTATATAGTGAACTTATTGCACGAGGCTAAAGTTTCCGCTTGTCAATAGCAGCAATGATCCAGGACTTCAAACTTGTCACAGGGGGTCACCATCTTGGAAAGTGTCTGTGACACTCACATGCTCAGCGGGCTCTGATTGGCTGTTGAGAAGCTAAGCTTAGGGCTCGTCACTAATTATCCAGCAGAAAATGAGCTTTCCTGGCTGTAATATAAGCTGATGCTACAGGTTTGCTGATTATTAAATTCTGATGCTAATTGCACTGGTTTCTGTGCTGCCATGTAGTAATTATGTGTATTAATTACTAATCAGCCTTATATTGTGACATTTCTATTCTATGTGTACTGTATATTGTGAGTGGGTCCCTAAGCTCAGTAAGTGACAGCAGCACAGAGCATGTGCAGTGAATCAGCAGAAAAGAAGATGGGGAGCTACTGGGGCATCTTTGGAGACACAGATCTTTACTGCTAAAGGACTGTGGTTGCCTTGGGCTGGTACAGAAGCACAAAACATCATGTACAACATTTCTAGCTACTTCTTCAGTTAGGCTTTAGTTCTCCTTTAAATCCCATGTATAGTATTAGGCACAACCAATCTGCCAGGAGCTCACCAGCGGATCCTACAATCAATTGTGTCTTTATTTTAGGTGAATGAAACTATTCTAAGGCCTGTAAATGTAGAGCCTCCACTTACAGATTTGCAGAAAAGTGAAGAGATGATCAAAAAGGAAATGATTGTGATGCTGCATTACGATACCCTCCACCATCCTTACGCGGATAATGTAGGAGGGAAGAGAGGGAAGGTGCCCGGCTCAGCAGCTGCCAATGCGGAAAGCATTGCCTTTCTGGAACACATGCCATATGTAAAGTATAGTAAGGAGGAACTCAAGCAGGTACGTTTCATTATCACCTGGCTATTCTCATAATATACATTACATTAGAGATGCCACTTCTTTTTATTCAGTTTTTCTTCAGTTCATTTAATGCTGAAGTCCAGGATTCAGTTGCAATTCTGCTTCTGTCAGCTTTGGTTTCTGAAGCCTTTGTTTTATTTTCTGTTACTTTCCCTTTAAACGCCAGTGCAGGAACAGTACAGGGGGTTATTTACTAAAATTCGAATTTATCTTATATTTTAGTTCAAAAAAACCACAACCAAACTCCCATGCCCGTTTTCAGCTTATTTATTAATAAAAAAAACTCTTAATTAATCGGATTGCGGAAAAACGCGATAAAATCGAGCGAATAACCGAATCACTCTAATTTTTCGGGCTTTTTACTGAATCGCTGGTATTTTTTAGGCTTTTTCCTGAAATGCTCCCATTTTTTTTAGCCTTTTTCCAGAGTTGCTCAAATTTTTCGGGCTTTTTCCTGAAACACTCACGTTTTTTGGCCGTTTTCCCCTGAATTGCTCGAGTTTTTCAGACTTTCTTTTTTTTTTCCAGAACTGCTCAAATACTTCTGGCTTTTTCCTGAAACCCTCAGATTTTTTGGGCTTTTTCCCCTGAATTGCTCAAATTTTTGGGGCTTTTTTTCCAGAATCACTTGATTTTTCGAGTTTTTGCTGAAAACCCAGAAAAAGTCGTATTTTGGCGCTAAACCCAGTGCAGACCACCAAAACGTCAAATTTGAGATAGGTGCCTCTCCTATTGACCTATTCATGACCTTAACAGGTCTAAGATGGTAGATTTTTGGATTCCGGCTTTTTTCTGCATCAGGGTATAATCTTGAAAATTTCGTTTTTTCCTCAAAAGTTTTCTAGTGAAAAGCTGCAAAAATTCAGATTTGAATAACCCGCATAGTGTTGGAGACAGGATTAGCAATAAGAGATTATTTAACAAGAGGGTTACAAAACAAATGAGCTCTTGATTCAAGTATTGGCTTCAATTTGAGACTGACGAGCTGCGTATCTAAATGCCCTTTATTATGTCGCACTGTGATAGGCAGAGGAAGTCCTGCAACAAGAGATGGAAGTGGTGAAGCAAGGTATGGGCCACGGGGACCTCTCGATTGACTCGTACAACCAGGTGTGGGAGGAGTGTTATAGTCAGGTGTTGTACCTTCCTGGACAAGGCCGCTACACACGGGCCAACCTGGCCAGCAAAAAGGACAGGATTGAATCACTTGAGAAGAGACTAGAGGTAAGTGTGCCTGGAACATTGAGTAGGTTTATTCAGCGTGTTAACCACTTAAACTGACCGCACATAGCAGCCTAGTCAACCTTGTCTGGTCACTCACCAGTGCTCTGGTTTTGGCCTAGTCAACCAATATCTGACTGAAGATCTGTTAGATATCTAGACCAGTAACATCAAATTTTCTTAAAAAAAAATTTGTTGGTATACAACGGAAAAAAAAAACAGAAAGACAAATTAAACTTTGAAACCGCTAAGTCATTATTAAAAAATTCCACTTGCGCTCCTCTTCAGAGAGGGCGACGATCCATCGTGTGGCGCTCGATTTCTCCTCCCTGGCTATCTCCTATAAGGAAAGCAAGGAGGAGAAATCAAGCGCCGCACGATGGATCGCCTTTTCTGAAGAGGAGCGCAAGTGGAGTTTCGATAAGTTATTTCTTAATTAGGGATGCACCGAATCCAATTTTTTGGATTCGGCCGAACCCCCGAATCCTTCACGAAGGATTCGGCCAAATACTGAACCGAATCCAAACCCTAATTTGCATATGCAAATTAGGGGTGGGAAGGGGAAAACATTTTTTACTTCCTTGTTTTCTGACAAAAAGTTACGCAATTCCCCCTCCCTGCCCCTAATTTGCATATGCAAATTAGGATTCGGTTCGGCCGGGCAGAAGGATTCGGCCGAATCCGAATTCTGCTGAAAAAGGCAGAATCCTGGCCGAATCCCGAACCGAATCCTGGATTCGGTGCATCCCTATTCTTAATAAAGACTTAGTGATTTCAAAGTTTAATTTGTCCTTGTGGGTTTTTTTTTTTTTTCGTTGTATACTAACAAATTTTTTTAAAGGAGACATTTTGTGTTAAAAATAAGAATGTACCAGTGCGTTATACTCATTTAGATATAGAAGAATTGTCCTTAAAAAAGTAGTGTTTCAGGGTGATTCATTGAATATTTCTGCAAAAACCCTAATAATCCCTCCCTTCTCTTCCACTTCCTGCTCCCTGAATTCCCAGCTAGCAGGACCTGTTAGGGAACTGAAGCCTGTCTGTGCTTGTGTCACTGCGGGGCTGTGATTGGCTGTCCCCCTCCTACTGTACTTCTGGCAGGGACCGTTAGGACACGCCCACCCCTCATTTGAAACATGGACAGGGACCAGAAAACATTTATAAGGAGCTATTTTTAAAGACAATATTAAGTTTTAGCACCATGTAAAAGCAACACCATGTATTATTTATACTTGCCTACAAAATTACGTTTTTTCATTTTTCCTAAATGTCTCCTTTAAAAAGAAATTGATGTTACTGGTCCTTTAAAGTATCATAATCTGTGGTCAAACATTTTGATCAGCACAATTGGCTCAGCATTTTAAATGGCAAATCAGGCAAAGATCTTGTCGTTTGACAACCTCATCAACCAACTTTGCTGTGGAAGTCGTGACGACAAATATGTTTGTGCAAATACCTGTTTAAATTTAAACAGACAACAAAGTGGTTACACTATCCCTTTAATTACTCCGTATTCTCAATATAGGATCAATAGACGAGGGGCGGTTCGCCTTTTAATTAACTGTAAAAAAATGCTCTGTTAGGCTACACATATATTGTTACTACTACTTTTTATTACTCATCTTTCTGTTCAGGCCTCTCCTGTTCATATTCCAGTCTCTTATTCAAATCAATGCATGGTTGCTAGGGTAATTTAGACCCTAGCAACCAGATTGCTAAAATTGCAAACTGGAGAGCTGCTGAATAAAAAGCTAAATAACTCAAATTACACAAATAATAAAACATGAAAACCAATTGCAAAATGTCTCAGAATATCCATCATACTAAAAGTTGACTCAATTAAACAAATGACTGCACTGCCCAGTTTACCAGCAGATGGCAGTAATGCTCTTTCCATATTTCAAATCGACAAATTTTCCTAAAGCTTTTTTTTTTTTTTGCTAATGGTCTCAGACAGGCTGCTGTTATCATAATGTGATAAATGTGCCAAACTAGTTAAAGCAGCACATAGGTAACAATAAATATAATGTTGGGGAAGGTTTTGCATACATAACATTAATCAAAGTCTAAGGCTGATGTCTCTGGGCAAGTTTGCTAGCTAGATGTTTCTATGGCAAATGCTGGCCATCAAGGAATGAAGCTGGCAGTTGGGAAATATGGCTCAGAGTGCGCCTCCTCAATCTTCTCAATGTCCATTTTAGTGTTACATAGTAAGTTAGGTTGAAAAAAGACACGTCTATGAAGTTCAAACTTTTATGTCTATATAAAACCTGCCTAACTGCCAATTGATCCAGAGGAAGGCACAAAACCCACCTGAAGCCTCTCCAATTTGCCTCAGAGGGGGAAAATTCCTTCCTGACTCCAAGATGCAATGGGACCAGTCCCTGGATCAACTTGTACTATGAGCTATCTCCCATATCCCTGTATTCCCTCACTTGCTAAACACCATCCAACCCCTTCTTATACCTATCTAATGTATCAGCCTGTACCACTGATTCAGGGAGACAATTCCACATCTTCACAGCTCTCACTGTAACAAACCCCTTCCCAATATTTAGGCGGAACCTCTTTTCTTCTAATCGGAATGGGTGACCTTGTGTCAGCTGGAAAGACCTACTGGTAAATAAATCATTAGAGAGATTATTATATGATCCCCTTATATATTTATACATAGTTATCATATCACCCCTAAAGCGCCTCCAGTGCCGGGCCAAGTGCGCTAGACTATGTCGCCCCCCACAGTTGGAACATGTGCAGAAGAGCGCAATCGCAGAGGACACGAGAGTGCACATGGGTAGAGCACAAGCAGCGAAGAAGCTTGAGTGCGCATGTGTGGAGGGAGCACATGTGCGTAAGAGTGCATAATCATATCCCATATGAACTGCTGCCACAGCTCTGGAAAGAACGGTCCGAATTTGGGGAAGGTGTCAGAAGAGGTACCCTTGCTCCCTAGGCACGTGCCTCTTCTGTCTACCCCTAGTTCCGGCCCTGAGCGCCTCTTCTCCAGCGTCAACATCATCAGTCTTTCCTCATAGCTAAGATTTTCAATACCTTTTACCAGCTTAGTTGCCCTTCTCTGTACCCTCTCTAATACAATAATGTCCTGTTTGAGTGATGGAGACCAAAACTGTACGGCATATTCTAGATGGGGCCTTACCAGTGCTCTATACAGTGGAAGAATGACCCCCTCCTCCAGTGAATCTCTGCCCCTTTTAATACAGCTCAAGACCTTATTTGCCCTTGATGCTGCTGACTGGCATTGCTTGCTACAGACAAGTTTATTATCTACAAGGACTCCAAGGTCCTTTTCTATAATGGATTTGCCTAGTGCAGTCCCATTAAAGGAACAGTAACATCAAAAAATTAAATAGTTTTTAAGTAATAAAAGTATAATGCAGTGTTGCCCTGCACTGGTAAAACTGGTGTGTATGATTCAGAAACACTACTATAGTTTATATAAATAAGCTGCTGTGTAGCCATGGGGGCAGCCATTCAAGCACAGGATACACAGTAGATAACAGATAAGTACTGCTATAGTTTATATAAACAAGCTGCTGTGTAGCCATGGGGGCAGCCATTCAAGCACAGGATACACAGTAGATAACAGATCAGTACTACTATAGTTTATATAAACAAGCTGCTGTGTAGCCATGGGGGCAGCCATTCAAGCACAGGATACACAGTAGATAACAGATAAGTACTTATCTGTTATCTACTGTGTATCCTGTACTTGAATGGCTGCCCCATGGCTACACAGCAGCTTGTTTATATAAACTATAGTAGTGTTCTGAAGCAAAACACAACAGTGCAGGACAACACTCCATTATATTTTTATTATTTTAAAACACTTTAAAAAAAATTATGTTATTGTTCCTTTAAAGGAGACAGAAAGCTCCAATACAAAGTGGGTGCAAAATGTTAGGGCACCCCCAAGAATTGTAATGATTACCTGATACCTGCTCTGGGGAAATTGCAAGCGAGCATTCCTCTTCCTTCTTTCTTCAAAATCTAGCGGCAGACTCATGCTTAGTAGAAGTAAAAGCAGTCAACTGCACATCTGCTCCCGCACGAAGAAAGAAGGAAGAGGATCGTTCGCTTGCAATTGCAAGATTAAGGTATTGCCCATTGTATTAAACATCTCTAAAATTAAAAAAAGTAGTAACGCTCCAATCCAAGGGGGTGCCAAATGTTATGCATCCCCCTCCACCCCAAGGTTTGTATTGAATTACCTGATACCCCGGGCCGGTGCATTTTTCTGCAAGCAGGAGCACCAGCCCAGGGTATCAGGTAAAGTCAATACAATTCTTGGGGGGTGCCCTAACATTTGGCACCCCTTGGATTAGAGCTTTCCTTTACTTGCTATTCCCGTTAGGCCACTGGTACATTGCCTGGCGTGATGCAGCGTTCTCTGGCTTGCATCCGCATTTAAGTGCTTGTTTCTTTAGGGCTAGTCCACACAAGGAGATTCGGGGAGATTTTGTCGCCTGGCGACTAATCGCCTTGGAAAACTCATCGCCGCGTGTGCATTAGCGCAGGAGACTTTTCATTCTAGCCTATGGGGAAAACGCTGAGGCAGTTCGGTGAGATAGTCAAAAGACGAGGCGATTAGTCGCCAGGCGACAAAATCTCCCCAAATCTCCTCGTGTGGCCTTACCCTTAATCACTTCCACCATGTTGTATTTACTTTTTATTTCTAGATTACACTGTTTACAATACAAATAATTCACTCTACTATTTAAAAAAAAAATTTTAATTCTTGAACCAAAACATTTTTTTTTTTCTATCTGTAATATTGGTGTGCAGGCGCATGGTGCCTGATTTTGAGATTTGAGAAGGAGCCACCACTTCAGGATGGAACTGCTTTGAGACAGCTATTGTTTCTCCACTTCTCATTTATATTTCACCATGACCTAAGTTGTGCTCCTTAGCCCCCACCTAGTGGTAGACATGAGCATAGCACCCAAGCAGGAAAAAAGCCAGGGTTTTCCTGCAATGCAAATGCAAACAAATCCTTCAGCAAAGGTGTCAGGTAGCTGCTATCTGGTTAGCTGCCCATTGTTCTGTTGATAGGCTGCTTATGGGCTGCTGGGGAGGGAAGGGAGGGGTAATATCATTCCAACTTGCAGTGTAGCTGTAAAGTAAATTGACTGAAGTTTATCGAAGCACAAGTCGCATGACTGAGGGCTCCTGGGAAACTGACAATATATCTAGCCCCATTTTTCAAAATTAAATATAAAAAATATTTTTGCTCTTTTAAAAACTGATTCCAGTGCATAATTCTGCTGGATCAGCACTATTAACTGATGTGTTTTGAAAAAAAAAACATGTTTTTCTGCCGTATCCCTTTAAACACAATGGTGGGTTTCTGGCGTTTTACAAGTGGTTATTGTGATCCAGGCCAAAACAGTGGCTACATATGCGAGAGGGAATGGGCACTAAGAGCCCGTAACATCTTCATAGTCTCTAGGAGCAGGGGAAAGATATAATCACCTTATAATATTTAAGTAGAAATGGAAAATAATAGGGGCCTGCTAAAGCCACAACAGCACCACTTCACTGGTAGGTGACCTATGAAAAGCACTCGCTGTACCCCAAGTGCTGGGCAATACAGGTAAAGAGATTATGGTACATTTCCAGATTCCCTGCCCCTCCTGTTGCGAGTGTTTATTTATTTAAAGCACAGTCCAAATTTCTCCGTATGTTCAGGTATAAGGAATCCAGTCGCGCTGCCAGATTCCAGAGGATGAGTATGCCAGCCATTCTGCGTTCTGATATATGAAGGCATCTGGAACTAATTTGTATTCTCGTGTGATTAGATTATTTGGCAGCGCTCGCTGTAAACGCTAATAAAATATGAGAATTAGAATGTTTTGACAAAGGAAGATTGGAATTGCGGAGCATAAATAAAAAAGTTAGAACGTTCCATTTTTCTCTGCGCTGTGAAAGGAAGCGTATTATCTTCTCCCCCCATCTCGTTGCGAGAGACATTTGATTCTTACACCCTCGGCTGAGACGCCATGGTGTTTTTATTTTAATAGAATAATCTGTTGAAAATATGCTGGGGGAAAAATGATTTATGTCCTTAAAATTATTAACTTGGGTTTTACACTATGGTTTTTTTTTTTTTTTGCTCCAGCCTCACCCTTCAAATCGTTGTTAAGTTGCCAGTCGGTTCCCTCAATGTAGCATGTGCTTTCCCTGCTGCAAACAACGCTAGTTCCTAGAGCGTTATTTAACCATAGTACCATGTAAATACAGGGACAGCAATGTCCCCAAATCCCCATCCCAATTAATTCAAGCTTATATTTTTGCAAGAGCAAATAGGTATTCTATCCAGATCTCAACCCATGTTTCTTCGTGGGGAGCCCTAACTTTAAAGGCTTGTAATGGTTAATGGTCTTCAATCCACGGACTAACCCGACCCCAGCCCAATCTAAAGCTAAGCACTGATTTATATACCTGCATCTGACCCGCCCATACCTGATATCACTGGTTGGGAGAAGGGTGTGGATGGTTGGGGAGGTGACTGGTTTGTGAGGAATATGACCTTCACCCTCTCTTTGCCTGGCCCACAGGTTTCTGGCCATTCAGAGCATATCTACGACGATAAATACATTTTAAACCCAAATCGCATCCTTATTTACCTTCAAACCGACATTCAGGTATATCTAGGAGGCCTAGACCTTTGGGAATATTCTACCCAAATCTTGCCCTAAATCACCTTCAAGGAAGGGCTCAGCCCTGCAGTGTTGGAACCACTGGTCGTCTTCATCTTGGAGACCTCGACCTTTTGGGGATATTCTACCCAAAACTTGCCCTAAATGACCTTCAAGGAAGGGCTCAGCCCTGCAGTGTTGGAACCACTGGTCATCTTTATCTAGGAGACCTAGACCTTTGGGATATTCTATGCAAATCTTGCCCTAACTGACCTTCAAGGCAGAGCTCAGCCCTGCAGTTTGGGAACCACTGGTCGTCTTCATATTTAAAAAAAAAAACGTTTCACCTTACTATGTAAAAATTCAGTGCATATAAGACCTTCTAGAAGCCACCCTGCACTAAATATTGAATTTCTTGTACAATTAGCTATGTCCAAGAGCGTTACATTGACATTCAGACGCATGGATGTTAAACCATTGACTGGGTAAACAATGTGTATAGAACCATTTCACCCTAAGCACCCAAATTTTCCCCCAACGTGTGCATTTGTGGTTAATTTGGGACATATTCTGTGAATGTGGCTGTCCTCTTTGTTTATAAAGTAATTCATTCCTAACACCCCCCACCTAAAGCAGGTGAAATAACCATGGCAAGTGTTCCAGGCGCTCATGTAAGTGTCGGTTCATGGGATAGAATATAACCAGTAGCCGGTGGAGGCGTTTCAATCTGAATGGACTGAGAGGCTTTTTCATAGGAAGAAAGCCGATCCCTCCCTGTTTGGAGCTGTTTCACAGGAGGGGGTTCCCAAGGGGCTAAAAAGAAAAATACTGCACTGGCAGATTTGCATAATTTCTTGCTCTGTGTTGATGGATCTCGCTGTTGTACTTAGCTGGACTAACACTGTAGCCTTTAAATGCTTTCACTTACTCTCTGTTTGCAAAATTGCTTTCCCGGTTCCCGAAAACTTGACACATACTTGACTTCTCTCGGCTGTCGTAGTGAAAACTGTGTGCCCTAGTTAGGGGCCACCAAGCAAGGCGAAACCTGTATCAGGCAGTGCTAACTAAGAGTCTACTCTTTTATTATGCACAGTGTTATGTAGCATAAAGAACATTTATTATTATTTTTGTGCCCAGAACAAATACCTTCTGTGGCATTTCTTCAGACTTGGAAGTGTTGGGTATATGTGATTTTTACCAAACCCTATACTAGCCTGGCCTGTTTATTTCAAGCAGTTTATAGAAAGGGCAAACAGGGGGTTCTTTGCATTTCTTGTCTCTTCTTGGTTCACCATAATCCACTAGCCCCCCCCCTCAATAATTACATGTGCCATGGAGTGGGAGAGGATTTTGAAGGCCACAGAATAAAAAGTTGAATCTCAAATTGTGCCAAAAAACCAAGTCTCCTTTCAGAAAAGTCAACATTTCCTGTACGATGAGTCTTGGGCAGAATGTTTTCTTACTATGTTGTCTCTAGAATAATCGACTTGAGTTTATGGATATCAAATAGAAAACCACACAAAACTACAAAGAAGCATTCATTTCAGCCATTCAACTTCCAGTCCAGCTTTGTATTTAAGAAGTAAAATTGTACGAGTCGTAGTTCCTGTTGAGCCAAATTTCATTTTGGGTCCTAGTTGCCCTAGCCATCATGTTTTTTTGTTTTTGTCTTGAAGAGAAGAATATGAAGAGATGAATTTAATTTATCATTTAATACCTAAGAACTTTGCTACACATTTGTAAAGCTTGTTCAGCCTTGCTTCAATCTTCCACATTCTTCCTTTAACCATTCCTATCATCTTTCAACGACGTTCATCCACAGACGTCTTCCCAGTCATCTACCGAAAACAAGCAAATAGATGTGTTCACTGAAATCATACAGGGTGCTGGTCAAGTGAAAGTGAGAGAATGTGAGAGATGAGCAATGGTGACCCAAAAATATTGAGTCTGGCTGAAAATATTTAATCTTAATGTGCCCTTAATGCAGTGGTTCCCTAACTGTGAGATTGCCCGCCGGGGGTTCTTAAGCTGGAGGTCAGTTAGGGCAATGTTTATGGAGAATGCCTGTTTGCTCTAGTAGTTGCGCCTGAAAACCCATCTTGAAGGTCAATGTGGGTGAGATTTGGGGTGAAACTTGATTGCTGCAAGATATTTTTTAATCTATGGCTGAATGGCCAATACAGATATTTTTGTTGTAATATTGTTGTGAAGTAAGTGACCAAAGGCTGGACCTCCAAGGGCATGTGTTGCTTATGACTATTATAAGCTTGTGTCAAAACATCTAAAATCTTCCATGTTCCATTGTGCTAAAGCTACTTTTATGACTGTTTTCACTGGGCTATTCTAATCAATCTGTGTGCCCCCTACTTTGAAGTAGTGTCAATCAGGCTCCCACTAATCATCTCCAGGTTCTTGTTTGAACCAGTAATCAAATGTGGAGGCCAACTTAAGGTGCTCTCCATTGATATTATGGTGGTTATGTATCAAAGTTCGAATTTAGAGCTATGTGAGCTTTTTTAGACCTTGAATGAACTCTAATGGCTTCTAATTTAAGAAAAAAACTTGAATGCAAAAAACTCGAATCAGTGTAGTCGGGGTGAAAAACTCGAATACTCAAATTGATTGAGTTTTCAGGGAAAGAAAAACTTGAATATCTCAAATTTTGAGCGAAACCCACAAAAAAAAAACCTCAAGCATTATGAAGGCAATAAACATCTTCAAATGGTTCAAGGGATCTCTGCCGTTTTAGATGCATTTTCAGATTCAAGCTATTTCCAGAAGCGGGGGTATAATAAATATCAAAAAATTCCAGTTTTTGTAAACAAATATAGCCTGTAAAGATTGCAAATAAAGCTTGGAACTTGTTTTATGAAAGTGCAACACTGTTAACTCTGTTTACATTTAACTTTTATTTACTCTTGTTCATTTTCTTTGATGTATAGTAACACCAATGATCAATATGAACCAGCAACTGGACATTTAAAATGTCCAAGAAATGTTTAACATACTATAAAAACCAATAACCATTTTCAAAAAGAATTTTTTTAAAAACTTGGATTTTTTTTTTTAAAAAAAAAATGAACCTGAAAAATCAGTTTTGAATAAAAAATACCCTTGATAACTTGAATTATTTATGGAAAACACAACTCGACCTTTGATAAATAACCCTGCGTGTACATATAGTTGTCTATAAATTTCTTAAATTACAATTAAAAGGTTGGCTTTTAGCTCAAACGAGAGTGGCCTGTTACTCTCAGACTAAACAGAGATGCCACTTTGGGGATTTCATGGTGCAGTCAATTCAGGAATCTGGGCATTCTGTATATGAAGTTTATTGTTATTTGTCATTCAACTGCTAGCAGTCAATCCAGTAAATTTGTTACAGTAGCAGCGATAATTAGGGTTGTGCTGAATCCAGGGTTTGGTCTGAAGAATCCAAGGATTTAAGGTCAGGCTTTAGACATCGGAAAGTGACAAACTTTTTGATCACTTTTTTATTTTTCAAATTTGAATATGAAAATTTAAGGTTTGCGTTTGGTACAGTAATCCACCTTATAAGGATTCAATAGTTGGCCAAATCGAAAAATAATTGGTTGGGCAATCCTTCCTTATGAATACACAAATGTAGAGATAGTCTCGCTTCTTGTGCAAAATGAAACTAAATTAAAATGATCTATACAAATTATATATATTGTGTTTACATGTTTTATACCAAATAAAAAAAACTTCATGCAATGGGTTTTCTGTGCCCGCTCCAGATAAACAGAGGTCACATGACGGCAGAAGCCAAAAGGGCAGCCAAAATGGAGAAGAAACTGAAGATCTTGCTCGGTGGCTACCAGTCCCGGGCCATGGGGCTCATCAAACAGCTGAATGAGATTTGGGATCAATACGAACAGGCCAACCTGGAATTGGGAACTTTTGAAGAACTTAAAGTGCATGAAGATACCGCCATTCCAAGAAGGATAGAGGTGAATACTGTCTGATATATTTGGTATATGTTTGGTTTATAGCTTGCATGGCTACCAACATTGTAACTGAGGGTTACTGTAACTGAGACTGCCTCCTCGCTAGTGACCTTAGCTATAAAGAGAGGCGACCAGTTGCAAGCTGTTGCACTGCAATAAGCAACATTCTAAAATTAATTTAAAGGGGAAATGTTCTGGTTGGCTGTGCATTACAGTGCAAATTATAACTGGTAATGATGCTAAAAATCTTTATCTGTGATTCAGGGCAACATAATCATCCAGATTTTCATGCTCCCTTAAAGGAGATCTAGAACATTTTATACATAGATCCCCTGCAAAGGCTTCCGCTTGAATCGCACTATTCACATTCATGTATATGGCTCCACTCCCCCCTTACCCGGTCATAAAAAACAAAGTTCTTGTCTGGGTGTTGAATATGCTTATGATTAGGCACTCAAGAGTCCCCAGACCTTTATTTTGCTAGCCTAAAAAGAATGTTGAACAGTCAAGCTTGAGGCCTTGCATGAGATTTTTAATGGCCCCATACTGCTCAATAACTTCACAAAACATCTTTGTATTTTAATCTGGCCCCAAACAATGTACAATTGTGGCATTCCTAAGGGCAGAGACACAAGCTGCGATTCGGGGAGATTAGTCGCCCGGCAACAAATCTTCTCTTCTTCGGGGCGACTAATCTCCCCGAACTTCCTCCACCCAGCTTTCTGCCAGCTAAAATGAAAATCGCTGCTGGGATGGCACTCTGGAGTACTTCGTTTACGAGGAAGCTTCAGGCGACTTTGGAAAACGAAGCTCTCCGAGTGCCATACCGCCGGTGGTTTACATTCTAGCCGGAAGGGAGGCAGTCTGTCTAAGATAGTCATTTTTTAATTCGGTGGAGCAAAGTTCTACTTACTGGCTAGCACAGGATATTACATCATTAAAGGTGGCCATACATGAGCAGATTAAAGTTGCCGATATTGGTCCTTTAGACCGATTCAGCAGCTTATTTGCCAGTGTATCGGGGTCTCCCCGATTGATATCTGGCCAAGATATCGATCGGGGAGGTTTGATTTTTCTGGCGATCTAAGACCGCAAGCTGTTGCTGTCCTATGACCCATTGGGCCCATACTTTTAGTTGTAATCCGATCTGACCCTGTCGTTCGTGGATATATCTGGGAAAGATCTATTTGTTTGATGGTGGACCTTATCTTGTATGGCCACCTTAAGAAACCAGCCGGTTCCATGAACAAAAAGATTTAACATAAGTTGCTTGTGAAAGTAAAGCTACTGCATTACATACAGCTGTGTCATGTTATAGCAGATTTTAGCTGTGTGTGTGTATATGTGTATATATATATATATATATATATATATATATATATATATATATATATACACACACACACAAACTTTGTTTAATCTCTTTCCTGTTCAGTGTCTGAAAGAGGACGTCCAGCGACAGGAAGAGCGAGAGAGGGAACTGCAGCAGAGATTTGCCGAGCTTATACTGGAGAAAGAAAGCTACGAAGCCATACTGTGATCCCATGCCCGTCGGCCATGTTTGCATGCGCACATCATTGCTGTCGGTGATTTACAGAGACCTGTGCTGTGTTGGTTGCTACTTTCTGCGTCTGCTTCGTTTTTATGGGGAATGTTCTATTTTGTGCAGAACATTAAGTTGGCAGCCATCGTGAGTTGCGTATATATCTCTGAGATCTCGGCTGTACTCTGCAAACTCTATAACACGAGTACGGACAAGAAGTGGAATTTTTATTTTATATTATCGAGAGGCGCTTTTTGTTTTTTTGTTGTTATTGTGCTCTCCGAGGTCCAGTAATTTTCCTGCAGTTGCTTTTATTGACGGCGTCCATTTGTGAGTGAATAGAGATATGTTGGAATCTTTTTTTTTTTTTTCCTGCCCGTACGATTGTGAGCTTTCACGGTTCTAGCTGAATTTATTTATTCCAGTAAATTCAATTGTTTAATCGCCGAGGTTTCGCCAGAAGATTACAGATGTTCAATAAACATAATAATGAATGATTGTCCGTGCAGTCCACACACTCAATACCCGCTGCCTCCAGTTGTGTTCAGTTTACATGCCGAAAGACACAGCCAACCGTATTCCTTATAATCTTCCACTGTACCATTGTCTAGAGCAGGGCTGTCCAACTGACCCCCCCCTTCTATGGCCCCCACAAGATATGTAAACTTTAAAAGGTATCACTACAGAGATTAACTGGCCCCCGCATTGTTTAAGAAAATTAATTGGTGGAGGGCACTCCTAATATTCACAATAGAAAAAAAACTTTTTTAAGGTATATGAGGTGCAAATAACCCCAGATAATCCCACAATCACTTACCCAAAACAGTATATAGAAATGGAGAGGGGTTGCACACTCAATGAGACAAAGGTGGTGTTAAAAAAAAAAAAAAAGTTTATTTTATAGTAAATGGCAAAAAAAATGTATTACATCTAGGGATGCACCGAATCCACTATTTTGGATTTGGCCGAACCCCCGAATCCTTAACAAAAGATTCGGCCGAATACCGAACCGAATCTGAACCCTAATTTGCATATGTAAATTAGGGGTGGGAAGGGGAAACATTTTTTTACTTCCTTGTTTTGTGACAAAACGTCATGCAATTTCCCTCCCCGCCCCTAATTTGCTTATGCAAATTAGGATTTGGATTCGGTTCGGCCAGGCAGAAGGATTCCGCCGAATCCGAATCCTGCTGAAAAAGGCCGAATCCCGAACCGAATCCTGGATTCGGTGCATCCCTAATTACATCAGACAGGCTGGTATATCAAATACAAAAGTCTTAGCAGAAATATATACATACCACCAAGTAACAAGAACAACGCAACAAGAGACAAACCACAGGAAGCAGATACACTTGCCAAACATCAGAACACCCCAACATTTCGACACTAAAGCCTTTGTCAAGGGGAATTCTGCATTGTTTAAACCTCAAATTCAGATTAATCCCCTGTATTGTTCACACCTGTGATTCCCCCTGTATTGTTCACACTTGTGACAGCTCTATTGTTTATATCCTAAAGCCTGTACTGTTCTACCTGAGACCCAGACTGAAACTGCCACATTGTTCTCCTGCTCACACTTTATTCAAAATGCTAATGGGGCCCCAGCACTGTGTCACTGTATGTAGTACATATTAGACTGAGAGCTTTCCCTGTCTCCTGCTCTGTTCTGCCTTCCCTCCCTGTGTGTGCCATTCTCTGCTTGCCCAGTGCTGCTTGTGTGTGCCATTCTCTGCTTGCCCAGTGCTGCTTGTGTGTGCCATTCTCTGCTTGCCCAGTGCTGCCTGTGTGTCATTCTCTGCTTGCCCAGTGCTGCTTGTGTGTGCCATTCTCTGCTTGCCCAGTGCTGCTTGTGTGTGCCATTCTCTGCTTGCCCAGTGCTGCCTGTGTGTCATTCTCTGCTTGCCCAGTGCTGCTTGTGTGTGCCAGTCTCTGTTTCCCCTACGCTACCTGTGGAATGTAAGCCTGTTAGGGGTTTGTTGTTGGGGTTTGTTAGCATTTGGAAATTGTTGTTAAGGGCCCCTAAGGTATTTAATCATGTGTTGAGGGGTTGTTGTATTATCCACAGGGGAGGATGAGGCATATGGATTTAAGGGGATGTTTTTAACATGACTTAAATTTTTCATATATGAGTGATGAGGGATTTCCCTGCAGTGAGCACCAACCATTTGGTTTTTTGGTGTGCTACCACCGTTAATGCGGATATGATCTTAAAAGTTCTTGTGGTAACATGGGTGTGGTTTACAGTGGGTGTGGTTTAAAAGGGGGAGTGGCCAACAGTTTAGAGATCATTTTCTTCCCTAACCTAGTTGATCTGCCACCGGTCAACTATGACACCACTTAAGGATTTGTGGGTCATGATATGAACAGCTTCCAGGAATGGGGCAGGGGTGTTGGCGGTTAGCAGGTCCGGGTCGGTTTGCAGGTCTAGTTTAGAAGTCCAAGGAAACTGTAGCACACTGGTCCAATTTGTAGTGCAAAGAAAGTGCTTTAATTGGCTCAAAGTAGACATCAAAGTTTGGCAATGTTTCGGGCCACACTGAGCTCTTTATCAAGCACAGTCTCAAGGTCTTATAGACTGTTTAGGCACCTGAAAAGGTCTATAGGTTACAGGTGAACACTCTAATTTTGTGTGCAGGTCTAGTTTAGACACAGGTCTGCCCAACTGGACCTTGCAGTACTCTACCATAGGCCTTTATTCCATATAGACGAGCCTACACGCACACACTCTTATTGTCTGCTTTCTCTAGTGCTGGGAATGAAGTCATTGGAAACATGAGAAGAGAACCTCAAAATCTCATTATATACTTGATTTGGACATCTGCCCCTTACCCATCATTCTATTTATAGATCACCTGGTACAACTGAATTACCTAAATATGAGGGGCGTCTTCTGTACCCATGATCTTTTTTTGAATGCGCTGCATTATATAATTGGATTAAAAACCCTTATACTATGTTCAAAAAAATGCATAACCTTTAAAAATGTATTAAATTCATCATCCATTGTAATCTGAGCTTTTACAAAAACAAAACCTTTGTGTACCATGTAAAACCAGTCTGTGACTTCTGATATCCTTATCAGGGGTCCACATACATTATCAATGTGGGTTCTACTTTGAACAAAGTTAAATATAAAATTTATTAGGAAGTATAACATGATTTGGGGGGGGGCGCTTAAGAAATAAGATTTTTAAAAGAAATAAAGCGCTAAACACCAACCACCACAACTTGGAGACATGAGCAAAACTGAAAACCTTGTATGACCCTATGATGTTTGATGGGATGCTGCAGTGTTCAAGGGCAAGTTGGACATCTCCGTATTTTATACCGAGCCATTGCCTGTAGGCTACCTATAAACCAAAACTCCCAGTTCCCTAACTAATAATAACCCAAGTTTGACATGAATTTGCATTTCAGATCTCAGCAACTCCTTGTGATGCATCCAGTTCTAGCCTACAAATAGCTCTTCTGTAAATGTTCTCTTACTTTCCTCCCTCGAACACAAAAGTCTCAAGTTGCACTCTCTTGCCCGTCTGATTACAGCACATCATGGCATTACCAAGTCTTAACTGAACCATCACCTCTCGCTAATTTATATGGTTTCGATTTTCTTCTTAGTTTTGTTGCAGAAGGACCAAGTATGAAGCTCAGCCAAGAGCTCCTTAGAGCTGTACATGCACAACTGTTAATAAACAAACCATATTTTTTTGTTGTTCAAATATTGAAGGATCAGATTAGAGATCTGTGGTGGGAAAAGCATCTATATCAATTAATTCTGATCTGTTCTGAGTTAAATGTGTTGCCTAGTGACCTGTCTGGTGTGGCATGGAGACCATTTATACATCTAATCTAAATATCACTAACTTGCTTGGTTAAACAGAGATGGTGCAAGTTCCTTACTTAGAGCAATATCTACAGTAATACTGGAGCTTGTAAAATATCCTATTACTGTATAATTTACTGATTGGCTTTCATTGACCAACTTGGCAGCTTATTGAATAAACGGCTCATCGACTGTTATTTGATGAGAGCTCAGCTTGCTTTTGAGCTAGCATGGCATAAGGCCGTGAATGTGATCTTCTCTCAGTGGGTCTGCATGTAATCTGATTGTTGGAATGGGCCCAAACAATCCACCCAGCTTTGATGGGTGGCAAAATTAAAGATGAACTCATTTGATTAGGGGACCAATTGAGTGGATCTGATGTGTGGACAGCCATATCCAGCAGAGAATGGGCAAAGTGCATCATCACACTCAAAAATTGGCTTTGGACAAAGAATATCTTGGAATACAACCCGTATCATGTTCCATAGGTAAGAGATGGACCCAACAGTCTTTTATGACTTTACAGTGTCGTCTACTGTCTCTGCAAAGACTTCTAATTATGGAATGTTGGAAACCATATCTGCTTATCTCAAAGCAATGCAGATATGCTTCATGTAGTCTATACTGTTTAATAAAAAAAACAATCACTTAATTATTTGAATGAATAAAAATGATGCTCCAGCTGAGCATCTTGATTAAAGGTGTCCTTTTGTGTACGTTATGTTACACACAACTTGTCTTTTTATTATTGTTTAAGCTGTGTAATGCACCTTGTTATATTTGTGTTTCACCTCTCCCTGTAGTCCAGGAAGATGCTGCGACCCTTAACCCCCCTCCCCTCTTAAACTGTTCCCAATTACAGTTAGCAGCCATATTAGGTTCTCTTTAACGGACTATCCAACCCTGGTTAAGAAAATATATTCTCTGACCTACTGGTCTGATCTATGTTTGGAGATTTTCATCAATTTTGCAATAAACTTCAGCAAGATCTACATACTCGTGTCAGTCTGGTTGAGTTCAGCTGTCTGTGGAGATCTGCTAATAACAGTGAGTTGTGTCCTGTAAAGCTCCTGGCCCAGATCTAAGGGAACTATCACTAAGGACAGTGGGTTGAAATAGAACAGTGTATAATAACAACAATGATCCTTTAATTGGAGGAATGGTGGAACAAACAAGCTAAAGACCCTAGAGCAGTTGGTGAAGGCTCTCCAACTAGTTGCTGAAGGTTCTGACACCGTAAGAAGATAAAACTGATACTCTCCAGTGGTTGAACAAGGCAGTTACGGACAAAACAAGAAACTAAAGGTTCTCCATGGATGGCATGAGGCAAAACATGTTGCCTTTTAGTCAAACAGAACAATGACAACCCGTCACTAATAGAAAATGCAATGAAATCACCTACTGCCCTCCTGTCTCTCTGTTGAACCATGGGCCTAAATGTTTGTGTTGCCCTATAATCACAAACCTAGTCATCGTTAACCTCAATGCTTTCCACTTCTTTCCTGTTGCTTAAAAATCTCTGTTGGGTGCTACCTAATTTTCTGTCTCTATATAAATAAATGATAATGTCCAAGGTTGTGAAATGATGCCAAAATCCTATTATTGTGAAACATTTCAACGACTGATAAAATTGTTGCGAAGGTCGGTAACCTACTCAACCAGTGGCACAACACCGGTTCTACCAAACAGTGTAAGCCAAGGGGAAAATTAAGAAAACAATGCTTATTTTGGCAATTTGACAGTATGGAGATGTTTCAAAAACGTAACCATGACCTTTGAAGACTTCATGCTAATTGAGGAAGTAACTTGAAAATAAATTTGAGATCCTTCCTCAATTTTTATAAATGTAAAGTCATGCACCTGGGATGTAAAAATATCCACTTATACCCTTAATGGGACTGCACTAGGCAAATCCATAATGGAAATGGAGCTTGGAGTCCTTGTAGATAATGAACTTGGCTGTAGCAAGCAATGCCAGTCAGCAGCATCAAGGGCAAATAAGGTCTTGAATACATAACTATGGGGGGTTGTGGCTGCACATCTGAGGCCAATTTCAAAAAGTTTAAAGCCCTGTCTAAATAATTCAAGTAAATATGCAAGTGCATGTAATTTTGAAACAGGGTTTTTTTGTTACAAAATTATGATCATAATATTGATAAGCCACCATACCACGTCAAGGTAAAGCCCCACATGGTGGTCTCTAACTTATTTATCTCTACAACCCCCCATAGTCAAATAAGGTCTTGAGCTGTATTAAAAGGGGCAGAGATTCACGGGAGGAGGGGTTATTCTTCCACTGTATAGATCACTGGTAAGGCCCCATCTAGAATATGCCGTACAGTTTTGGTCTACATCACTCAAACAGGACATTATGGTATTAGAGAGGGTACAGAGAAGGGCAACTAAGCTGGTAAAAGATATTGAAAATCTTAGCTATGAGGAAAGACTGGCCAAATTGGGGATGTTCACGCTGGAGAAGGGGAGGTATGATAACTATGTGTAAATATATAAGGGGATCATATAATAATCTCTCTAATGATTTATTTACCAGTAGGTCTTTCCAGCTGACACAAGGTCACCCATTCCCATTAGAAGAAAAGAGGTTCAGGCTAAATATTGGGAAGGGGTTTGTTACAGTGAGAGCTGTGAAGATGTGGAATTGTCTCCCTGAATCAGTGGTACAGGCTGATACATTAGATAGGTATAAGAAGGGGTTGGATGGTGTTTAGCAAGTGAGGGAATACAGGGATATGGGAGATAGCTCATAGTACAAGGTGATCCAGGGACTGGTCCCATTGCGTCTTGGAGTCAAATTGGAGAGGCTTCAGATGGGTTTTTTTTGCTTTCCTCTTGATCAACTGGCAGGCAGGTTAAAATAGAGCTAAAAGGTTGAACTTGTGTCTTTTTTCCATGTAACTAACTATGTTACTATGTTCCCGTAGTCAGAACCCAAAATATTATCTTTCATTTACTTTTATAAACGGACTGGGACATAAAACCAAAAAAAAAAAAGTAAGAAAATGTATCTTTTCCAGCTTTGTTCTCAGAGGGGGGGGGGGTTCTGCCTTTCTTTTTTCCAGTTAATCTGATCAGAGATCTCTAGGCAAGCAGAATGGCTCTTTCAAGTAGAAGTCAAAGGTTTCCCCTAATCCGATAAAACAGTCTTGTCCTGGTGGATTGTGAGATCATTTTTACATTTGCAGCTCGTAATAATGTTGCTGATGTACTTTAACTGCGATTGTGTTCATATTCCCCACGGAAAGGTAAGAACATCCTCTTCTGATCATTTATGCGCAGCCATCGCATTTACGACTTGTAGTGAGAAACAGAGACGGCGTTTGTCATGTATTCAGTTCATATATCAGCTCTCTTGCCAGTCATATGTCACAGGTAAGTGGCGTCTGGGAGAAGACTGGATGCAGTTTCATCTTCTTGAAAACATGTGCTGTCTGTTCTGTTTAATCACGATCGTAGTTTTCTTGACAATATGTAGACCATTAAAGACAATGTGTTCCTAATCGGCTTATGTGAAACGAATGGAAAGCCTGGGCGTCCTGCTGCAGGTTGGCTGACTCGTTTTAATGTAATTCTACCTAAGTGTTTTGAACAGTAAGGGCTTCTTCATGATAACGGCATTCAACGGAAAACAAAAAAGCCAGTGTGAGCGCATTTCATATCTTGTTTTTTTTTAATGTTCTTCCATTCGAAAGGATGAATAGAATACAGGTATGGGACCTGTTATCCAGAATGCTCGGGACCTGGGGTATCCGGAAATGGGATCTTTCCATAATTTGGATCTTCATACCTTAAGCTGGCCATAGACGCAAAGATCTGATCGTACGAATCAATGTACGATCGAACTTTCCCATCTCCCGACCTGCCACTAACCATTCAGATCAAAGTCTTACCATTCCGACCAAATAAAGTTGTTAAGAACAGATCAGCCGATGTTCTGCCCCTGACAGCAATCGTACGATAGACAAAGCTAGTGCTTTCGATCGGCAATACAAGCAGAGATATTACCCGCAGCCGACAGAAATTTTCTAATCTGTCCAATCGACCAAACGACGGATCTCCGCCAGACGAAAAATGACGGGACTCTCCGCACACGTTCCAAAAATCGTACGAATACTCGATTCGTACGATGAGATCTTTGCATCTATGGCCAGCTTCACATCTACTGAAAAATATTTAAACATGAATTAAACCCGATAGGCTGGTTTTGCGTCCAATAAGGATTCATTATATCAGGGATCCCCAACCTTTTTCACCCGTGAGCAACATTCAGAAGTAAACGGAGTTGGAGAGCAACACATGCATGAAAAATGTTCTTGGGGTGCCAAATAAGGGCTATGATTGGCTATTTGGTAGCCCCTATGTGGATTGTCAACCTACATTGAGGCTCTGTTTGGCAGCACATCTAGTTTTTATACAATCAAAACTTGCCTCCAAGCCTGGAATTCAAAAAGAAGCACCTGCTTTGAGGCCACTGGGAGCAACATCCAAGGGGTTGGAGAGCAACATGTTACTCACGAGCTACTGGTTGGGGACCACTGCATTATATATTTGTTGGGATCAAGTACAAGGTAGAGGTATGGAATTTGTTATTCGGAAACCCATTATCGAGAAAGCTCCAAAATAAGGAAAGCCTGTCTTCCATAGACACTATTTCATCCAAATAAACCAAAGTTTGGTTTTAGATGCTAATAATAAAACAGTAACTTTTACTTGATCCCAACTAAGACATAATTAATCCTTATTGGAAGCAAAACCAGCCTATTGGGTTTATTTAATGTTTGCATGATTTTCTAGTAGAAACATGTTTTTTTTCAAAACACATCAGTTAAAGGAGAAGGAAAGCCCCAGGGCGCAAAACCCCTCCCCCCCTCCCCTCCGTTGCCCCCCCCTCCCTCCTCCCCCCTGGCCTACCTGTCCCCCTGGGCAAATGCCCCTAACTTGTTACTCACCCCTCTGCGCAGGTCCTGTCCATGGAGTTCGCAGTCACCATCTTCTTCCACGCGCGTCTTCTTCCTGCTCTGACCGGCGTCTTCTGGCGCATGCGCAGTAGGAACAGGTACCGGTACAGCTCTACTGCGCATGCGCCAAATGCCATGAAGTTTTCCGATTTCACTTCGTGACATTCGGCGCATGCGCAGTAGAGCTGTACCGGTACCTGTTCCTACTGCGCATGCGCCAGAAGACGCCGGTCAGAGCAGGAAGAAGACGCGCGTGGAAGAAGATGGTGACTGCGAACTCCATGGACAGGACCTGCGCAGAGGGGTGAGTAACAAGTTAGGGGCATTTGCCCAGGGGGAGGGGTAGGCCAGGGGGGAGGAGGGAGGGGGGGCAACGGAGGGGAGGGGGGGAGGGGTTTTGCGCCCTGGGGCTTTCCTTCTCCTTTAATAGTGCTGCCCCAGCAGACTTCTGCACCGAACCCGTTTTTCAAATGAGCAAACTGATTTTTTATATTTAATTTTGAAATCATACATGGAGCTAGACATATTATCAGTTTCCCAGGTTCCCCAGTCATGTAACTTGTGCTCTATTAAACTACAATCACTCTTTACTGCTGTACTGCAAGTTGGACTAATATAACCCACCCATTTTCCCCCCCAGCAGCCTAAAAAAAGAACAATTGGAAGTTAACCAGCTCCCTAACACAAGATAACAGCTGTCTGGTAGACCTAAGAACAGCACAGTTTGCTGTTTCAGTTGCCAATGGAGATCAAGAACCTATTGAAACAGTTCATTCAAAGAACGCAATCAACCAAGTTATTTTTGCTTAAGCCAACCTTTACCTTTATTTTTCAGTAAAGAAAGCTACATTCAGAGTCACCCTGAGATACATTCCTCATTTGGAATCATTGGAAATCCACCAAACGACCCCTAGTACTCTTGCCAAACTATCTTGCTTCTTAATAATCCGTTTCATAAGATGATTAAAGGACCTCAAAGCATGTTGATATGAGTTAATAGCTGGCTCCTATACAGCTTAGATGTAATCAGATCCATGTTTTTGATTGAATTCACAAGCATCTATTTTCAATAAATAAACCATTCAGTGAGTGCCACTTTGCTACTCCATTTTCTGAATAATTTCACTGGTAGGGATGGTAAAGACAAGGCTCCTGAAGAGAGTCAAATTTATACAGATATCATGAGTTATAGCCCCGTAGCTGTTGTTTACGTATGTTATCCTTTATCACCCCACCCCTGACCACCTCAGGGCCACTGGCCGGCCAATCTGAGTGTCTCGTGAGACCACCATCTGTAGCTTGCTCTGCTGTAACTGGTTGAAAGTACATGAGGAGTACAGAATAGCAGTGTCCTTTATATGTGGGGTGCATGATTGGTGCTCCTATTGCAACACTCTAAAATGGTGGTCTCCAAACTTTTTCAGATGTACAAAGAGTTGGGGAGCAGCATAAGCATGAAAAATGTTCCTGCGGGGTGCCAAATGAATTTTTGATTGGCTATTGGTAGTCCCAATGTGGACTGGCAGCCTACAGGAGACTCTGTTTGGCAGTAAAACTGTTTTATGCAACTAAAACTTGCCTCTAAGCCAGGAATTTTAAAATAATCACCTGCTTTGAGGCCACTGGGAGCAACATCCAAGAGGTCGGAAAGCAACATGTTGCTCACAAGCCACTGGTTAGGGATCATTGCTCTAAAGACTGTTCTGAATATATCATAAAATAAGTATGACATTGGCAGGAGAAGAAATGGGGCCCAATGTGTCTTGATCCATCTGTGGTTATGTGAGAACAGGGACTCTTTCTTTGTGTATTGTTTACACTGGACTGATTCTACCTGTGTTTATTAGGAAGTGTTTTTAAGACACAACTGAGCCTAGTTTTAGGCAGGACCCATGATTTAGAAATTCATATACCTAGCAAAACAAGGGCCCTGCAGTTTAATCACTAGATATCTAAGATATCTGCATTTATTTATTTAGCTGGAACAGATATAGTTGCTAGTCAACTATTAAGCCCTCTTTAATCTGGCAACGGTCTGTATAAAATGTGTTTTGCATTAGGAAGGGCATTATACTGAGCTTTCTGTAATCCACTTGTTGCGCATCCAATCTCTTATTCTCCCTGATTACAAATGTCTCTAGTTGGACACCACATCTGTCTTTTACACAATGATATTATAATCATGGCTGTTGATAAATCTTAGAATAAAAGTTTCAGTATGTGTTTTGATTACAGCTATAAGAGAAATTGGCCTTACACAATCTGAACAACAAAGCTCTAACACAGCTTTGATTTACGTAGCTTTATATAAAGTGCACTGATTCCCCCTCTGCCCGAGAGATGGCTAAAATCACATTAAGAGCTGTCTTTTGGAGGTCAGAAATGGTCAACTGCTCTTGGCCCACCACAAGAGAAACCATAGGTTGGAATATGGTAGGAAGAATGAAATATGGCAGAGCAAGATAAATATACTTCAGTGTTGCCCAACTTGTGGCCCTCAACGAAGGTTCCTAAGTCTCTAGACACCCAAGTCCCGAAGAACTGAAAAGCCGAAGTCCCAAATAGCCGAAGTCCCAAAGCTGCAAATAGACCCAAAGCCACGAAACGAGCCAAAGTTGAATTCCCAAAGCTGCAAAAGACCCGAAGTCACGATAAGGGCCGAACTTGAAGTACCGAAGCCGTGAAAACACCCAAAATCGCGAAAAGAGCCGAAATTGAAGCCACAAAAGGGCCGAAGCCATGAAAAGAGCCGAAGTTGAAGTCCTGAAGTCACAAGTTCAGTTCTACTGAACACCAATGTGTGCTTTTTTATTTTTTTAAACCCCTAGCCACCAATGTATTATTTTAATACTCTATAGTCCCCTGCCACCAATGTTTTTCTTCAAAAAATATTCTCTGGGGCCCCCAATGTTTTTTTTTAACTTGTCAGGGGGGACCTGGCACCAATGTTTTTTTAAAACTTATGGGGGGCCCTGACCACCAATGATTTTTTAAAAAAAACTTTTTGGGGGGGCCCTTGTGCCAATGTTATTTTTTAACTTATAGGGGTGCCCTGACCATCAATGACTTTTCATAACTTGTGTGTGTGGGGGGGGGGTTATCGTTTTTAGGTCTGCTGTCTGTGTGGTCTTTTAACTGTGGTGTGGGGTGGACGGGGGCTGGGGTGAGGCTTGAGGGCCCTGGAAATTTTGTTGTACGGGTCCCTGTGAATTCTAATATCGGCTCTGGTCAAATGCACTGAGACTTTGAACCATAGAGCAGCACATGGTGCCAACACATCTGCCCCAAATGAACAGGAGTTGTCTATAATTGACACCAGTATCCATCAGGTTCCTAAGTCAGAGTGTGTTTTCTTTAGGCACCATGGGAATCCCAGTTTTTACATTTTTGTAACTAGGTCTCTTAACCCCTGTGAGGCACCCTCAAAATAATTGACCCTAGGCTTGGGCTTGGAAACTTGTGCATTATATGTTTAACCTTACCCCCATCTCCTCTGGTCTTACCCACCAATAAAACGAATACACTGGTGATGTATTTTGCATGTCTGGGTCAACGCATGGTCATATGCACTTGGACTTTGAGCCATAGAGCAGCACATGGTGCCAACACATCTGTCCCAAGTGAACAGGAGGAGGCACACCATACTGGAGTGACCCAAAAAAGAATTGTTGCCTGTAATTAGTGATGGGCGTATTTATTCGCCAAGCGTGAATTCCCAGCAAATTGCCGTGATTCGCCGCAGGCGAATAAATTCGTGAAACTTCAGCGAAAATTCGGCGGCAAAAAAAAACAGACACTGCCGTCAAAAACGAGACGCCGGCACCGTTTCGCAAAACAATTGCGATTTTTTTCAGCGAAACGCCCCAAATTCAGGTCTGTATACATTCAAAACTATTTCAAATCGACATTGAATATGGTGTGCTTTGCAAGCCACATGTATTTCAATAAATAAATTCAATAAATGATCTCTTTTCAGATTTCCCCATAGAATCCAATAGAGGTTTTATGAGATAAAACATGCGTTGTTATACATTTCTCTGAATGTGGCCCACTGGGAATGAAAGATTTTGCCATGATGAATAGACACGGAACATGATCTGTGTAGTCCTTGCCCATTTAACACAAAACAGGTCGAGTGTTTGGAATGGTGAACAGTGACTCAACGAAAACTGAGTTTGATTGCTGTCAGCTCCTTTTGACTTGAAGCAAATCATATCACCTCCCTGTGCCTCAATGTACTTACAGAACTGTGTGAGTTTACTTACTAACTGTAACATATTAATGGGACTGTGTCAACTGTCATCTTTTTCCCTATTAAATGGCCAGTATCCCTTCATTTTTCCCCTCAAGGGTTTGCCTAATGGAAATATTAGGAACTGGAAGCATATTTATTTTCCATATGCTTTTTGTTCTATAAGCGTCTATAATGCTGATTCAGCTTGCAGTGTTAGCCTTGTCTTAACATACCATTGTCCCAGGGTAAGGCAAGCTGCAAACTCCTTATCTCCTCCCATACAGTAAATTGGAATCAGGGTCCCAACCGTGTTATAGGTTTATTATAACAAACAAGAAGTGGTGTGGCCGGACCACATCTAGCATCATGGTGTCTTAAATGTCTTACAACGATTGGGCCCTAAGTTCAATTCCAACCAGGGCATTCTCTACAAAGGAGCTTGTATGCTCCTCCTGGTGCTACATTTTCCTTTCACACTCCAAATACATACTTATGATAAAATGGACCCTAGTGGGTGTGAATGTAATAGGGACCGTAGATTATAAGTTCCGCTTGGGCAGATACAGATATTAATTAAATTTAATAGAAGGAACACCGCCCAGGGTTTTCTCATAGCCTATATAGAGATGTATGAAAGTAGGGGTTGACTGGATACCGCAAAATCTTTAAATAGTATTGCCCAGTCTTCTTGTGAGGCACCTCCGCCGTAGGTGCAAGTAAGTGATCCACCGATAAATAGAACACAAGAAGATAGGCGCTGAGGCAGGATTAACTGCTAATTCATCAGTGTTTATTTGCCAACACTATGTGTTGGCAAATAAACACTGATGAATTAGCAGTTAATCCTGCCTCAGCGCCTATCTTCTTGTGTTCTATTTATCGGTAGATGTATGAAAGTATAGAGGTCCTTTAGAAGATGTACATTTATTGTATACACTACGTACATAATGGTATGGTAATCAACCTATAGAAGTAGGCAATCATCAGGCATGACCCAATTAAGTCATATGTTTCAGTACCTATAGAGTGATCAACTAATGCTGAAACCAGTGCAAATAGGTATTGGTCTACCAAGATATATTGTTTCCATGGTTGGTGTTGGTTCCTAACGTCCTGGGACTGAGACAAATTAATGTAGTTTACCCATTAATAAAACAGAAAATAGGCCTTGGCCTACCAAGATATATTATTTCCATGTTAAGTGTTGGTTTCTATCCTCCGGGAACTGAGCCAAATCAATGAAGTTGACCCATTAATAAACCAGAGCAAATAGGTCTTGGCCTACCAAGATATATCATTTCCATGTTGAGTGTTGGTTTCTATCCTCCTAGGAGCCAAATCAATGAAGTTAACCCATTAATAAACCAGAGCAAATAGGTCTTGCCCTACCAAGATATATTGTTTCCATGTCTTGTGTTTGTTTCTATCCTCCTAGGACTGAGCCTAATTAATAAAGTTGACCCGTTAATAAACCAGAGCAAATAGGTCTTGACCCTCCACGATATATTATTTCCATGTTGAGTGGTGACTTCTATCCTTCTGGGACTGAGACAAATTAAAGAAGTCGACCCGTGTGGTGGATACCCTTTGTCTTGTTTGACTCTTCTGGTGTAAACCCAATGATCTCATCAGTGTCCTAATTCTTCTGTGGCTGTGATGGACTCCACAACCCCCATAATAACCCAATCTAACCTAACAAGACTTGCTCGCTCACTGAATGCGGGAGCTGCCCTCGGCAGAGCTTATTAAAAACCATAGAAATTGCAAAGCTTAAACTAAAAAACATTAAACTGGTCGAACACACACACAATGTTAGTTTTTCCATGCAGAAAGAATTTTCAGGAAACACATTAAATGTGCTAGGATTTTATCACAGGTCTTTTCTTGGCTCGGGTCGAGGGGATAATGCCATAATTATCTGCTGTTACAAGGCTGTAATATGATACGGCAATAGACGTTGGCCAAGGTGTTTAATATGCCTGTCTTATTACTACTGAACAGCCTAATATACCAACAAAAAATGCTCCAGGATGCCAACTCTGCAAATAGTTTTACCTCCTTTATTCAGTGAACTCAGAACAAGTAAAGGCATTTTCTATTAATCGGCTGGAGGAGACTGTTTGCAAAAGCAATTTGACTAAAAGGATTTAAGGTGAAACGCCTAAGAGTTTGAACGGATTCACAATCTATAAACACAGAATCTCACCAAGTGGCTATACATAAAAGGGGGTGTTCTTGGTGGGTGCTCTCTGGCTCTGTAATGGGCTGGGGTATGGAATGTTAGCCGCCGGCACCTGTTTTGAAATCACTAGCCAAAATGAGATCATACGGGACATTTTGGTGCTGAAATTCTTACTCATAGTTGAAGCAAGTTTGCTCAACGCTTGTTCAGCAGAAAGACGGTCCTTGTTTTCTTGAATAAGTTGGTTGGAAGGGGAATTTGTGATTCATTTATATTTAATAAAGACATTAAAATGGGCACTATCATAGTATTTAAAACTGGAAGCACTGTGCATGACTTGAGTTGTCTGGGAAAACTAATTTTACTAGATATCTAAAACTTACAGTAACCTTGTCCTTAAGTAGGGAAGTCTAATCTGATAGAATCTATTCTTTCTACATGATATGGCCAAAATATATGTAGACATTGGCTTTTCCAACACCTTGTTACAAAGTGAAGGGTATAAATATGGAGTTGGTCTCCCCTTTGCTGCTAAAACAGCCTCTACTCTTCTGACAAGGATGTTGTTAAGATGTTGGACGTTGTCGATTTGCATCCATTCATACATAGGACCTTACTTGTATACCTCAACCTTCAGCCTTGTGTCCTTGAGTAGGGAAGTCTAATCTGATAGTTAGAATCTGTTCTCTCTACATGATATGGCCAACATATATGTAGACATTGGCTTGCCCAACATCTTGTTACAAAGTAAAGGGTATTTACATGGAGTTGGTCTTCCCTTTGCTGCTAAAACTGCCTCTACTCTTCTGAAAAGGCTTTGTTGGATGTTGTTAAGATGTTGGGTGTTGTTAATTTGCTTCCATTCATACATAATCCCTGACCTGTATACCTCAACCTTCAGCCTTGTGCCTTTATATGGTCACAGAACCCCTCAGTGACTTCTAATATCCTTATCATTTACAGTAGGGGGTACATTATCCCTTATAATACATGAGTGATACTCAGAGTTCCCTGTATAACTCAGCCTGCAGCCTTGTGTCTTTGTATGGTCACAGAACAACCCCTCAGTGACTTCTAATATCCTTATCATTTACAGTAGGGGGTACATTATCCCTTATAATACATGAGTGATACTCAGAGTTCCCTGTATAACTCAGCCTGCAGCCTTGTGTCTTTATATGGTCACAGAACAACCCCTCAGTGACTTCTAATATCCTTATCATTTACAGTAGGGGGTACATTATCTCTTATAATACATGAGTGATACTCAGAGTTCCCTGTATAACTCAGCCTGCAGCCTTGTGCCTTTATATGGTCACAGAACAACCCCTCAGTGACTTCTAATATCCTTATCATTTACAGTAGGGGGTACATTATCCCTTATAATACATGAGTGATACTCAGAGTTCCCTGTATAACTCAGCCTGCTGCCTTGTGCCTTTATATGGTCACAGAACCCCTCAGAAACACATATTGTGTAAAGGTGGCTTTTTTTCATGGCATGTTAAAAGCAGCCTCCTGCTGGTGAAGGCATTTCTTGGTGATTTCTAATATCCTTATATTTATTACCTGTATAATGGATAGTAGGTGTACACTACATATGTATTAAAGGAAATTTTCCCACAGTCATTTGCTGATGGCTGTTAATGGCTGACAACTGTAAAACATCTGTACGTACAACAGCATGACCCTTCGAAATAGTGCGGCTTATATTTCAGTTGTCCTTTAAGAGAAACAGACTCATAAATAGGCTCATGGGTTTGGAAATCCAAGCATGAGAAAAGCAATCACGTCACACAGACAGTGGACTGTGAACTTTATGAGGACAATGGCTAAAGCCTCTTTTTTTTTCTCCCTTTAGTTTTAAAATGCTGTCTTACAGAAATGCTTTAAAATACTTAGATAAATCTTATAATGTAAAGTAAGCACTTTTTATCTCTGGGGATTGCTGAATGTACAGTAAATTGGAATCAGAGCAAAGATTAGAAGGAATATTTTTCCCTGGAAAATATCTACGAATTAGCTTTGTCTAATGTTACTAGCTGTTCCATACTGGAACTCAATGGTACACTGTATTTCATTCTCTCGTTCAATGGAGTGAAATTTGTTGTTAACTGCCAAGGAGAAAGATGGATTTTCTGTCAAGCAAAACACAGCTGCGGATTTTTCCCTCCATTTCTCCCTTTCAGTGGAATATGGTATGGGAGAGCTTAATGTAAGGGGAAACGGTGCTGATTATTCAGTCGGAGTTTGAAACAGGCCGTGGTCTGTGCCACGTAGACAAATTAACCCAAGGGAAAGGTTTAGTCATAAGAGCTTTCAATGGGCCCCCATCTGTCCTCATTGGAGCATCTTTGGGTTTAGAGGTTGTGTTTTACCATTACAGGCAGTAGGTACAAATGTAGAGAATCCATTCCTTTCTTTCTGAATCTGTCAAGTCCCGGCTCTACTTGCACTTTATTTTGAAAGACCTAAAGGTTGACTCCCATTGTCAAGTCCAAAATAAATACCATCAAATTTACAAGGTACTTTGAACGAGATGATGGTTCTGAAACGCATGCCAGGCTTCCTTCTAGACAGTCCACCTTTCCAAAACAAGATTGAGTTAAAAGTATTGTAGGAGAACCAAGGAGTTAACTTCCCTACTGACTGTAGTTCTGGTGGTTCTTTTATGGAGGAAAGTATTCCTGATTTACACCAGGACAGCGTGACTATTTTCTGCCTGTTGTTTATATAATGAGAAGGAGCAAATCCTCTTTGCACTCCATGTCTGAATGTGAGAATGTGCTGGAGTGTCAGAGCTGAATGTGCTGGAGAGCCTGGGAGCAGAAGGCCCTAGTAGAAAGTCGAATTCTATCAAGTATTCCAAGCCTTGAAGGTGTCTTGCACTTTATTTTGAAAGGCCTAAAGGTTGACTCCCATTGTCAAAAATAATACCATCAGATGTACAAGGTACTTTGAATGAGATGATGGTTCTGAACCTCATGCCAGGCTTCCTTCTAGCCCATTCTTTCCAAAACAAGATTCAGCTAATAGTAGTGTAGGCAATCCAAAGAGTTAACTTCCCCTACTGACTCTGGTTCTTTCTGGGAGGAAAGTATCCCTGATTTGCCCAGGGACAGCATGGCTTGCCTGTTGTTAATATAATGAGAGGGAGCATATCCTCTTTTGACTCCAGCAGAGGTGGATATGCAGGGGAGTTAGTGAGCAGAAGGCCCCAGTATGAAGTTGAGCCCTATGAAGTGTTCCAAGCCTTGGAGGAGTCAGAGTTAGTGATTGTCTATCCCCTGTCATAACACATCCCAGGCGTGCATGATAACTAGGCTAGTGAGCAAGAACAGTTTTGTGCTCTACTAAGGAGAAGTAAGAGGTTAGTAATCTCCAGGCTAAATCCACCAGAGCAGGGATTCCTATGTGGAAGTTATATCCTTGGAGCACCAATGGATATTTGGTACATTGGGGATGACAACACTGTGGGAAGACCATATGTAAATGTACTTGGCTGGTGTTATTACTAAATGTATTGCCTTATATGTGTTTAACAAGCATGGAGGTCAAGTTTCAGAACCACTGATGCCTTTTAATACAACACTTAAATTGTACTTCAACCACGTTACTCTTCCTCGGGTTACTTCTGTCCAGGGCCCACCTGGGGAAGAAGGTTGCAGTGTAGGTTCTAGTTGTACTTTGCTGGTCGGCAGCTGAAGTAGAGAAGGAAATTAATGTAACCATTTTACCAGCCGGCAGAAACTGGACCATAAGCAAAAAATACTGTCCATTAACTTATTAAAAGGTTCCAGCACCTTTAAAGGGGTTGTTCACCTTCAAACAACTAGTTGTTTTCAGATAAATTACCAGAAATAACAACTTTTTTCAACTACTATTTTCTATGTGTCACAGTTTTTCTAATATTGAAGTGTAAAGTGCTATTTTTTACCTTCTAAAGCAGCTCTGGGGAGGGGGGTCGCAGACCCTGTAAACTGTTCTAAATTGATACCTTTAGTTGATACATTATCTTTGTCCCTGTTGAGCTTAGTTTCATTACAGGCAGCTGTTAGAATTGATACAATCGTTGCTGATACTCCAGAGATGCAGAGATGTAACAACTAAATGTTGCACCTGAATTACTGAGCTATCAGACTCAAACACCAGAGATTTTGCAAAAACAGTAAAAAAAGAAATAATGTAAAGTAATTGGAAAAAGTCTTTTTTCTGTGGAACAATCTGAAAACAACTGAACTGGAAAAAGTATTTGGAAGGTGAACAACCTCTTTAACACAGTGTAAAGTAAGCCTTACGCGTTTCATGCTTACTTTGTCATAGGCTGCCTATGGTTAGCATTGGCAATTTACTGCCACTTTGCAGAACTAGGGTTGTAGGTTCGATTCCAGCCAGTTAATATACATGATTCACCATATGCTTGCATCTCTGTAAACCACCAAATAAAATGAAAAGACAGTGGGGCTCATTTATTAACGCAGCGCAGCGCATACGTGGACGCAAAAGATTGTCTGCAACATCACGAGTGTGATCGCTAATATATTTGCGTGATATTGCGCATAACACAGAGCTTTTGCGATGGTTTTGTTTATGCGCATTGCGCAAAAGATTGGGCATTTATGTCGCAAACGATGCCGTGGTTGTTAGGGGCGTGGCTGTGGGCATGGCTACAATGCGCTTGCACTGCGGCCGTCGCAGATTTGCGTCTGTATATGTGCAAAACTGCACCCGGGCAACAGCACCACAATTTTTACGACTGCCTCTTTGTGGCGTAATAGTAACGCTCTTCAAAATGCGCATTCCTGCCCAGCTGCGCTAGCAGAGCCACACTGCTAAACTGGGTTCTGGCAAATACAATGGTGCTGCTGTTGGTGGGGATGTTTGTTAACTCAAAGTTTACTTAAAGATGAACAACCCCTGTAAAGTGCATATTAACCACGCCTTCCACCCAACATGTTTATATTGACCAAGGTTCCTTTAAGGGTATCAGGTAGGCTAAACACCTTTGCAACCAAACAAATATTAGCACAGAAACAAATGCAGATGCGTCTAAGTGAACGCAATATGCGCAATATGTGACGCAACTAATTAAAGCAGCGCATTCATACATGAGCACAACTAATCCTTACCTTTGCTGTATCTTCCTGTGCGCACAATTTATTATAAGAACTGCGACAGCTGATACGCAGTTTCACACAGTTTCACAAGTCGCACCTACATTAGCGCACAAAATCGCACTGTTAAGGTATCGTGCGCTACATTATTAAATACTCGCATGCGCTGGGCAAATGTCAGGCCACTGCGCTCTTTTTAGCACTGCGCTGCGTTAATAAATGAGCCCCAGTTTGCCTTATAGTAGTCACTTCTACAGGTGTGACAAAAATAATTTTTATATTAATCCTGTCCTTTTAGTATATGTTTCTATATATTGCACCTGCAAGCCGTTAATATTCAATGTATGATGGGACATACTTTTAGGGTCCCCATCATTAATGGCGCTTGGAGATAATGAACCATAGAGTGCAGAGATTAGGGAGCCCTATTTAAACCTCTAACACTCAGAACTGACCTTGCATATAAAACCTTGCGTCTGGAGCCTTTATTCCTAGGCTGGAAGTAGATGTGTTTTTTAGCTACTGGTCAGAATCAGCAGGCTGCCAAAAAGCTTTCAGGGAATTTCCTCACCATGTAACTAGTTTATGAGTCATATGAGAAACTGGGAAAATGTTCAAACAGCTGCCTTTACTTGACTTGTAGATTTTACAACACCTCTGTGCATCATCTTTATGGAAAGCCAGCAGAATGGTTTATTAAGAACATCAAATGGCCTTAGATTCCATTAAGGGAACCTTCCTACCATAAAGAACAGCGAGAGAGTCTCTAGTAGAGATAAGGCACATGCGGCGCTGAGTGTGAAGCGACAGTGATCCTCTATGATCCCCTACTGGCATGGATGGTCTCTCACATCTTGACTGTCATGTTCACTCCTATAAGGGAGCTGATACGTCTATGAATCTTGCATTATCACTGGGAAAAGTTCACTGGCGCCTATTCAAAATGAGGTGCTTCTGAAAGAAATATAAAAGGCACATTATGGCAGAATGGTTATACTATATTAGGCCTCTACACTATATTAGGCCTCTAGAGAGATGAAAAAGAAACGTTTGTTTATTAAAACAAACTCATGTTTTACAAGTAAATATGCAGCCATTCCCATTGTATTTGCATTCTACATTATATTAGGTGGGGGTGAATATAGTCCATCTGTCCATCCAGTGTCGTACTGGGATGCAAGGGGCCCACCAGAAAGCCTTAGACCTGGGGCCCACCAGAGAACTTAAAACCGTGAGCCCACCAGAAAACCTTAGAGAGTGGACCTTTCCAAACTATTATTCCTCCGGTTCTCACTCAACCTCTTTATTCTCCTAGTCTTTTATATATACTTGCAATATTCTCCCATTATTAAGCATTTTCCCCATAAAGAAATAGGGAATGACCATGAAATAGGCCAAATGTTTAGAAACAAGAGGGCCTACTAACACCTGGGCCCACCGGGAGTTTTCCTGGTATCCCGGTGGGCCAGTCCGACTCTGTGTCCATCTCTTGTAATGGTAATAGGCTGAGCATAAATCATACACAAATCCCCATGTCTTCTGTACTGAGAGTAATATTACTCTGGAAACCCTCTATTGGGTAATAAAAATGGCTGCTATGGTGGAGTTTCAAATAAATGTAAGATTGGAGGAAAGGTTCTCACAGTATAAATGCACAATTTGTCTGGGTGCCAATGGTTTGTTGCTACTAGGTGCTGTGCAGATGTTAATTGCATAAATTATATTAAATGAATGACAGAGCTACAAGTCCTCCTTCTGGAGTTATAGCCATTGTATACAAACCCCACAAATGTGAACTTTAAGAGACATTCCTCAGTCTATACAGTTGTGTTTTTACACTGGTGGATGACACCATACCTATTAACCTTCAGATTCTATAATAAATGACCTCTCTGTCTCTCACAGAGTAACTACACATAGGAACTAGACTACCATTAGCTATCCATCACCCCTAGGCTCATTCTTCCTTGACTTCCAATTCCGTGAGGCCATCCCTGCTCTAGGCTTCCATCAACGTTCATCCTTTTCCATGAGAGGAGTTCAAGATAATGGTTCTTGCCTACCACCACTGGATGTCTCTGTACAATCTGACTTTCCAAACCACTCATAGGACATGTCTAAACCTAGATGGTCTCCCACCTATGCTTAACACCAACCAGTCCTCTAACTAAGGCCTTAAAGCTGAATGGAGAAGTTTAAAATGTAAATGTAAAGCTCATCTATGAAGTTGAAGTTCAGAAACATTCTTTATTGTCCTTGAAATGTAAGGCTTCTCCAGCACACATCTATGCTACCTTGACCTTGAAGCATTATGGAATTATATCCATACGACCATCACAGCTAAGTTAGGTTTATGTAAGCCAAGTCATTTTACTTCCTCTACCTTTGATGACACCTATTTTCCTGTCCAATTATCTCCTTCTGGACCCAGTCCCCATATATAAAAGGTCCATACTTAGAGGTAGATACAGCATGCAATTAACCCCAATGTGTTCACTACAGTCATGGCAGCACCTAAATGAAATACCTCTACAGAAGCCAGTGGAAACCTTACAATCAGCATACAATAATTTAAATAGTTCAAATTAAATGAAAAGACGGTTAGTTTAGTTTAAATGGCAGTATGTGCTTTTTTTTTTAAGTGCAATGAATGGAGCTTGTGCTTAACATTTTGTAATCACAAAGAATCCATGGTTTTAGTTATTTCAAAGTGGAAATTGAAGCTCCTCCATGTTTGGTCCTTGTAGGTAATTAGCAGTAGATAATAACCAGTACAAAGAAAACCCCCCTGTATAATGGACTCCTGTTTATCTGTACACTTGAATTCTAAGAATCTACCTACATATAGTAGCTTCAATCTCCCCATTTGCCCTGTTTCACTGAACTCATGTTGAAGAAGGGGTATACTGTCCCTTTAAGGGCAGAGACACGCAAAGATTCTGGGAGATTTAGTCGACTGGCGACAAATCGCCTCTTCTTCGGGTGACTAATCTCCCTGAAAACCTTAGAGTCGGAATGGCTGCGGGATGACACTCGGAGCTCTTTGTTTTCTGAAGTCAACCGAAGTTTCCTTGTGAGGCAACTTCGGAAAACGAAGCGCTCCAAGCGCCATCCTGCCGGTGATATAGATAAGGGTAAGGGCGCACGCTAAGATTCGGGGAGATTTGGTCGCCCGGCGACAGGGATGGCATTCGGAGCGCTTTGTTTTCCAGAGTCGCCTCACGAGGAAAGTGCAGACGACTTCGGAAAAAGAAGCGCTCTGAGTGCCATCCCACCGGCGATTTAGATTGTAGACAGCGGGAAGGATTTAAATCTCCCTGAATCTTCGCATGTGTCTCTGCCCTAACACGTGGAACATAATGAAGACAAATAACATTTTAATACCATCTAAATAAAAAAGCCATGTTTTCCTTTCATTCACAGCCTTGTAGAAGTTACGGCTTCTCTGTTTCAGAGGCTACATCAGCATTGAGGCTGCGGCTGAGGATGATGGGACTTTGACTTCCCAACAGCCCTAGGGCTCCAAGTTTGACATCCCTGGTTATAACTTATAGCACGTACATTATTAGTAGCAGTTATAAGCCATTATCTTATTAGGTTATATTTTGTTTCTAGGTATTTACATAATTGCCCTCATTCCCTCGTGGCCAATTATCGGTGCAAACATATTTACAGTTACTCACTTTGGCATTAGCATTGACTGCAACCTACCCCCGGTTAGAAAATAATTGCAACATTCAAAACCAGGCCATTTCCTGCACAACCACAATCCTCTTTATTATTTTAACGTGGTATATCTTACATGTGTACAGAACTATGCAAGTGCTCCCAAAATGACAATAAAAAAGTCCTAGGTTATAAAAACAAGAGAGCAATAAAGCTCACCATGTATACATTGTACATGGTTCTACATAGCATTTGAGATATATATTTCTAATCTAAAGGCTGAAGTCGAACCCAGGGAAAAAAAAAAAAAAAAAGCCACCAGGGAAAGATTGTATTTAAAACCAACAGTCAATAATTTGCATGTAGATAGTAAATCACTGGCTCTAAGCAGCAGATTATTTCATGGTTTCCTGAACCTGCTGGTATTATATGAACACAAGGTACTCAAACTGGGGACTTCATTATGGTGGCTTAGATATAAAAACGAGCAACTGTAGTCTAAAAACAGTTTGGGGCTCAATACTTATCTACTGTCCTGGATATTTTGAGAACTACACCAAGGACATCTTCTTTGGACCATGTTTTTATACGTTTTTTTGAAATAATCACAACTTGAACCACAAAGTAGATTTCATCTGATGTAGTGGTAAGCTATGTTACTTACTGGTGAATGGAGATTTGAGAATGCGGTGAATGGTGATGCCTGGCAGGCTGAGTATAGATGGGCTAGTGTCATGCCAGAAGATGGTTCTACAGACATCATGCTGATATGGCAAGTGTGATAAATGCCCAGCAGAAGGACTAGTCCTTGAAGAGGTCCAAGCAGAGTCCTATAAACAGTCAAAGGTCAGGGCAGGCAAGCAGAGTCCTATAAACAGGCCAATGGCAGGCAAACAGAGTCCTATAAACAGGCCAAGGGCAGGCAAACAGAGTCCTATAAACAGGCCAAGGGCAGGCAAACAGAGTCCTATAAACAGGCCAAGGTCAGGGCAGGCAAGCAGAGTCCTATAAACAGGCCAAGGTCAGAGCAGGCAAGCAGAGTCCTATAAACAGGCCAAGGTCAGGGCAGGCAAGCAGAGTCCTATAAACAGGCCAAGGTCAGGGCAGGCAAGCAGAGTCCTATAAACAGGCCAAGGTCAGGGCAGGCAAGCAGAGTCCTATAAACAGGCCAAGGTCAGGGCAGGCAAGCAGAGTCCTATAAACAGGCCAAGGTCAGGGCAGGCAAGCAGAGTCCTATAAACAGGCCAAGGTCAGTGCAGGCAAGCAGAGTCCTATAAACAGGCCAAGGTCAGGGCAGGCAAGCAAAGTCCTATAAACAGGCCAAGGTCAGTGCAGGCAAGCAGAGTCCTGTAAACAGGCCAAGAGCAAAAGAGTCCGAAATACAGGCCAGAGATAGGGTAGACATGCAAAATCTCATTGCCTAAGGTTAAGGCAATAGAGTCTAATAAACAGGCCAAGATCAGGGCAGGCAGCAGGCAAGAGTTGCAGTTCTCCCGTAACTCGTCTCTTGTAAAACTCGTTCACCCTCGAGTGTAAATTGTATAAAATCCAAAATATTATATAGTCAGCGCTAAAAAAAACTCCACAGATTGAGTACATAGTAAATCAGGTATTGGGCAAAGGAAGGAAAAAGGAGAAAAATTATGGTGCTATATAGTGTAGTAACTAGTAATTTTTACAAAGTTGTAGTTCCACAACCTCATACACTCTCACGTAACAATCTTATTCCCATTTCCCGTGTGTGTAGTGCAATTCACACTTCCTTAACTCCACCACGTGTTAGTGATTGATGGGTTCTTCCTAATGTGTACAATTAATTCTGCACGAGTTAAGGACGTATGAATTGCTATCTATAAACACAGGAAAGGGGAGTAAGGTTGTAATGTGAGAGTGTATGAGGTTGTGGAACTACAACTTTGAGAAAATTGCTCCACTATTATTTTTCTTTTTATCCCTTCCTTTGCCCAATACCTGATTTGCTACATACTCAATTTCCAGAGCTTTTTTAGCGCTGACTCTATGTTTTTTGGGTTTTTTATATTATCAAAAACAACCTACCTCAACATTGAGGGGCAGATGTATTAAGGGTCAAGGTGAATTTTCGAATTTAAAAATGTTTAATTTCAAGCTATTTTTTTGTGTACTTCAACTAGGGAATAGTCCAAATTCGATTTGAATTTAAAAATGAATCGAAGAAATATCGAAATTTATCATGTACTGTCTCTTTAAAAATTTGACTTTGGCCATTCACCATCTAAAACCTGCCGAATTGCTGTTTTAGCTTATGGGGGACCTCCTAGAAACTAATTAGAGTCATTTCGAATTAGATCGAATGTGCTATTACTTCGATTCGTACGATTTGAATTCAGCCGAATACGGACCTATTCGATCGAAAACGGACATATTCGGCAAAAAAAAAACACTTCGACTTAATTTCGGTTGGTCTTTTTGAATTCTAATTTCAAAGTTTTTCAATTTGAAATTCGACCCTTGATAAATATGCCCCCGAGTTGTCAAGTCACTACCCATTCACAACCCAATAGCCAAGTGAGACATTTGACTATTTATCTCTCCAAAATGAGTGCCGATTATTCAGAGCACAGAGCAGAATCAGAGTGAAAGGCAGATCAGATAGCTTTTTCAAGAGTAATAAAACTTATCAGGTCCAATGCTTATGAAGCTGAAAGGGAAGGGATAAAGCACTTCACATGCAATGGAGCAAACAGGAATATGTACCTCCACTTGCATCCAAATTTGCCATGTTTGGGCTGGTCAATATAGTATAATATACACATACAATATGCCGTTAAACTTCACGTGTGTCTGTCATCTTTATGTCAGGTTTAAAAGTCACGAGGACTTGTGTGTTTGATCTTGGGAACCATATTCCCGAATAAATTTCAGCAGCACTCTGATTTAGTGAAAAAAATTGTGATTTATTCGTGCCTCAAGCTAAGCGACGTTACGAGCTTATCCAGCCCTTTTGATAAAGTGCTGCTGAAATATTTTCAGGAATATGGACCGGACCTGAGCAGACAGAGTCACAGTCGGCACCCGAGTTTGTGTAGTACTACTTTGTTTGTTTGGGATCTTGGAAACCAATCATGGTGATAGACCACCATGTAGTTAATAGAAGAATATTTCATTGTTTCAGATTTGTAAATGTCCCTACAGAGTTCTATGTATACAGGGAAGATGTGAGCGCTCATTTATGGCCACAAAGATTATTGTGGTCATGAAAAAGTGGACTTTCTGCCCAAATTGACACCATTTATCCAAAGCTGCTTCTTGCATTCCTACATATTTGCACCCAACGCCACAGTGTCTGTTTCACCTCCTGTTCCGAACTCTGTGAAAGGGCACCAGGGAAACCCTGAAGTTACCTCCACATTGAAGGTGGCAATAGTTCCAAGGATCCCCACTTTAGACGCACTTGCGCCTAAAGCATAACATGCAGATATCATGGCGCTGAGAGCTGGAAAAAATCCTGACTACAAAATGCTTGAGTGCGTTGAAGTTCATCAGGTGCAACTACCCCTTCTGGCCAATAACATGCATAGTGGGCAAAACATTGCAACTTCCAATTCTCCATAATATAAAAAAGGATGGACAATCATCATAAAACAACTGCTAATTGTTTCCACAATGGCACAAAGAACATTACTTTGGCATTGCAAGGAAATCCTAATGGCAGGCCACTTACATTTTCCATTGATTTTTAGATTTCTATTGGATTATTTCTTCTTAGGAGTTCCAACTCACACCAACTAAATCACTTTTCTGCTCTATCATGTGCTCAGGTTGACAGTTCCATAAGAAAAAGAAACCTGCCTATATGCTCATGAATGCTGATTGGAAAAGCTGTTTTGTGGAGGTTGGAATGGTGGAACATCTCCCATCATTGGAGTAAAGCTGCATTATAAGGGGAATGAGGTAACGTAGAATAAGTGAATTTATTAAGTGTAGGCTGAAAGTCAATACTATAATTTGTAGGAATGTGATACAACTGAAGAACCCAATGAATCCTCCTAAAATATGAGAATGGGGCTTGTGTCTGGACAGACAAATCCAAACCTTCTGGAAGAGATTCCTGTAAAAAAATCAGATCTAAATAAGAAACAGGGAAGCGACGGAACATCGGAGAAAGGGCTTCTTGGCGTATTTAAATAATATTGTACGGATTTCATGCCAGAGAAATTCTAGGCAAACACCTGAGTTCACAAAGCTCCTCCTTTCAATTTAAAGCCCAAATTTGGTGCCAGAATCCAACACTTTGGGGGCCAGTTAAACACCACATCATACAATTTATAGTCTGGCCACCTTACAAGCTGGGTGGTAGGTTCATCTGTTATTCAGTAGCCTACTTCCTAAATCAATAAGGCTAACGGTCGTGTAAATGGATAGCCTTTCCTTGCTTTGTTTACACATTGCTTATAAAACTCTCTCCCGAAAGACTGCAAATGGATACTCTCGTTTTTGTGATCTCAAAGTGAATTATTTCATTAGGCCATTATGCACCGGGAGGGAAAAGGGGGAGAAATTAAATAGTTTAGTCTGGAATATGTAGACTGTGATTATCTACCAGAAGTCTACAAAAAAAAAAAAAAAAAAAAGAGTAGTTTTTTTGCTCACGTTTTTATGAGCCAACGTAAGATTGAAAAGTAATATCAAGCAGGCGGACTAGTAACGCTTCAGGAAGGAAAGTGCTTGTATGATTTCCTAGGTTAAACACACGTTTGTAGTGTTCCTAATTTAAAGAACATATGAGTTTGCCCCAGCACCCATCGATCATCGTTCTATCTGCGGGTGACAGATGAAAAGGAAAGGAAGGAGACGGGCTTTCCAGAGCTGTCCACTCGCAATAAAGACCTTATTGTTCCTCTCCAAACGTTTCCATAAGTTATAATAATTACATCAAATCGTTAAAGTGTTTTCTTGCTGTTGAATTGTAATGTTAGCAGCCATGTGAAAATTCTGTAGCCCATCATTAATGTGATCGAGCCCACGCCACAGCCAACTGGACCTTCGAGACTGATCGTAGAGACGTTGTCCATCTTCCCTGATGAGTAGATGCTGATGCTAAATGTAATCACAGCATAATCACTGACAATTTGTTCAAGGAGTCTGGTTTCAACATAAGCCCAATAAATAGGGTTTGTCTTGGCAGTACATTCTGCCGATTGTTTTACAAGGTCGCACCATAATTGTCTCAAACTGGTGACATCACATCAGCCTTCTGTTTGGTAATGTTGTCATGACTACACTGGTGCCACGATGCTGGTGCAACTATATCTAGTTCCCCAAGTGCTCTGTTATATTTTGATTTATCCATTTCTGGTCTGATTCCTGGCTATGTTGATACATTGTCTGCCCTGACTCTGATTCTGTTTCTCAATCCTGATGGACTTGTGGTCCTGGAATGTTTCCATTTTAAAAAAAAAAAATATTCAATAGATTTTATTACATACTCTAAGTAAAGTGAAATTAGCTTAGATCTTCAGAGCAATTAGGGAAGCTTTTATGGCAGTTAAACTTATTTATCATTGGTGGAGAAAAGTGCAAAAAATAGACTCAAACTGCCATGTTGGCACATATTGCTCCACTGACGGCATCAACAGGCACAAGAGCTCAAGAACCTTTGCTTCTCCTATGAATGAAGTGCTGCCTTATTTCAGCAGCTTTGTATAAATGAGTGGGGGGCAGAGGTGGCCCGTTGGACGATAACTAGAGGTGCTCAGTTCTGCACCCCTTAGAACTCTAACACTTGTGTTAGGGGTTATGGTAAATGACCCCCTAGGGCATTTTTTCACCCATGCAAAGTCAGCTCTCAGGTGTGGCCTTTCATTGAAGAGCAGTGGAACACCCATTCCAAAAGTTATTTTCTGGCTTTTTGTTGCACAATTACCCATTAGTCCTCTAAATAAGGAGCTCCTCCTTCTCAATAATTCTAAAACACAGGCAGCAATTAACGCAAAAGAACACATTTTAAGTATTTGGCTACATAGGAGTATATTGCCCCTTGTATCCCACGCCATTACCCCTGTCGCTCAAATGCTGCCTGTGGGACGCCATCATCTAAATCAGGGGTCCCCAAGCCTTTTTTTAACCGTGAACCATATTCAAATGTAAAAAAGATGGAGAACAACATAACTCTGCAAAAAGTTCCTGAGGATGGCAAATAAGGGCTGTGATTGGTAGCCCCTAAGTGGACTGGCAACCTACAGGAGACTTTGTTTGGCACATACACATGGTTTATGCAACTAAAACTTACCTTCAAGTCGGGAATTCAAAAAAAACAACCTGCTTTGAGGCCACTGGGAGCAAAATCCAAGGGGTCAGAGAGCAGCGTGTTGGGGATCACTGATCTAAAAATGTAATTCTTTGCACCAGGAGATTCCCCTCAAGTCTTTATTATAGCCGCAAACTCAATACTATTTATTCCATTATTGTCTAATTATTTCACATACTCCATTCTACAGTGGTCTGTTACATTGGATCAATACACAAGTCAAATTTACAAGCCCATTCTGTCATTCACTCGCAGTAGTTGAACTGCAGCCCCCAGCTTACACCGAATCATCAAAAGCTTTCAGTTTCTCAATAACACATCGTGTTCATCAGGAGTCATGGTATATTAAGAAGTTGAAGAACACAGTATAAGAATAGTATAGTATATTCCTATATAGTATCATCTAGGCCATCTAGTAACCTTGTAACCTACAGTTAGTGATGGGCGAATTTATTCGCCAGGCGCGAATTCCCACGATTCGCCGCCGGCAAAGAAATTCATGAAACCGTTGCGAAAATTCGCAAAAATGGACACTAGCATCCAAAAAATGGACGCCGGTGCTGTTTCGCAAATTTTTCGCCGTTTCGCGAATTTCGCAAATTTTGCAGCTAAGAGAAACACCCCAAATTCGCCCATCACTATCTACAGTATATTATTGCAGGTCTTATACTCCTAATCTTTCTGATTTATAAGTATACGTTATTGGTTATATTTGGGATCACACTATAGATGCCCATGGTTGAAAACTCATACAGCAGGGTCCAAAATGTCTAAAAACAATACCCGGTGCGACCCATTGTCACTGGGACAAGTTTAAGGAGGCAATGAATTTCTGCCGTGAATAGGAGTAAAATACAGTGTAAAAAGCATCAGCACTCAGTGGCGGCTTGTACAATATGTGACTTTTTCAAGAGCCTCTTTTTACACCAGACTTTTACATTCGCTACGCATTTGCATTAAATCATTACACAGCTTTATAGATGCACAATAATTCACATGTTTCATGTTATCCGGAAACCCGTTATCCGGAAAGCTCTGAATTATGGAATGGCTGTCTCCCATAGACTCTATTTTGTCCAAATAATCCACATTTTTAAAAATGATTTCCTTTTTCCTTGTGTAATAATAAAACAGTCGCTTGTACTTGATCCCAACTAAGATATAATTAATCCTTATTGGAGGCAAAACCAGACTATTGGGTTTATTTAATGTTTACAGGATTTTCTAGTAGACTTAAGGCATGAAGATCCAAATAACAGAAAGATCCGTTTTTCGGAAAGCCCCAGATCCCGAGCATTGTGGATAACAGGTCCCATACCTGTATTAAAATGCCCATTTTTTACTCACAGTTACATATATGTACCTCTATCTAATTAATGCAACCCTCCTATTCTATAATAGTGAAAAATAGAAGGAATACACTAAGGGGCAGATTTATCAAGGGTCAAATTGAAAAATCGAATTTAAAAAATCATTTTTCGAGCTATTTTTAGTGAACTTCGACTAGTCCAAAATTTGATTCGAATTTGTACTGCCTCTTTAAAACTTCGACTCGACCAATCGCCGTCTAAAACCTGCCGAATTGCTGTTTTAGGGCTCTTACTGGCGTTCTGACCTGCGCTCCCCTGCGTTCCGTTTTTTGGCGTTCAGCCGCAGGGGAGCGCAGGAATAGACGCAAGTCATTATTTCAAATGGGGCTGTACTCACTCAGACGCGTGTAGGCGCCGAACGCAGGTTGAGACGCAACATGCTGCATTTTTCCTGCGTTCGGCACCTACACGCGTCTGAGTGAGTACAGCCTCATTTGAAATAATGACATGCGTCTATTCTTGCGCTCCCCTGCGGCTGAACGCCAAAAAACGGAACGCAGGGGAGCGCAGGTCAGAACGCCAGTGAGTAAGAGCCCTTAGACTATGGGGGACCACCTAGAACCGATTTGGAGTCAATTGTTGGACTGTGAAAAATCCTTCGATTCGAATTTGATAGAAGGCGTTCAAAATTTTAATCGAACAATTCAAATAAAGTCTATTCCCCCACAGTTAATATTCGATTTCTTTAATAAATTTTGGTTGGTCTTTTTATATTCGAATTTCGAGTTGATGGAAGTTTAAAATAACTCCCATCAACTCGAAATTCTACCCTTGATAAATCTGCCCCTTATAGACAGTTTTGAATTGCACTTTGGGGAGCAGCACATGCAGGAAAAAATTACTGGGATGCCAAATAAGGGTATTTGGTAGCCCCTATGTGGACTGGCAGCCTACAGGAGGCTCTGTTTGGCAGTACATCTGGTTTTTATACAACCAAAACTTGCCTCCAAGTCTGGAATTCAAAAATAAGCACCTGCTTTGGGGGCACTGGGAGCAACATCCAAGGGGTGGTGAACTTCACGTTGCTCATGAGCCTCTGGTTGGGGATCACTGCCTTTTGTATTTATCTGACTTTGTGATCCCCAATCACAAATAAAAGTGGCTTTTTGGTTGATCGGGAAGAAGGTAGTTGAGTTCAGGAGCATCTCATCAAATCCACACACTATACTGTACTATGGGGCAGATTTACTAAAGAGCGAAGTGGCTAACGCTATCGAGTTTCGCCAGCGTTGCCATCCGCAGGGACATCTCCAAATCACTAAGCGTCAATTCACTGGCAAACGGGACTGACACTAGCGATCATTCGACTCTATCGCCAGACGACTTTTCGGATTTTATTGAACGTTAGCTCTTTCGACAGTGTTTAAAGCAGCTCGATCTTCCTCAATCTTCTGTCACTTACATCATATCCTGTGAGCCAAAAATGCATTAAAGTTCCAAAAACACTGACTACTTTTCCTTTTTTTAAGTGGGATTGGCTGCAAAAGTCCTAACTTTATTTTTTTGGTAACCGGTTTTCTCCAGACATACGGAACATTCATTTTACAGTGGGCTCATGTGTAGGGCATTATATTAACTCTCATCTTTATTAAGGTTCCCTGGACGTGTGTAATATAAACCGCTAACTTAAACCATTTGCAGCAACATTTATAATAAAGACATAATTTCCCGCCCTACGCAAATTGACCTAAGCGCAAGCTCACTAGCAAAGTTTCTCTTGGCACAAATGAACGCCAGCGCATCTTCGCTATGAAATACTCGCACAACCGAAGTAACTCTAGCAAAAAGTCGCCAGTCTTCAACGCCCAGGACGAAACTGCACTTTAGTAGATTAGCGTATTCGCACTGTATTTGCGCCTGGCGAAATGGTGAGATGGGTGTGAAGCTGACGCTGGCGAGAATTCGCCCATTAGTGAATCTGCCCCCGTGTGAGAAGGTAGACCACATGGTACAGACCACAGAGAGACCCTCTCTACTAAAATATTCTATCCTTCAGTTTGTATTTAGTACATGACTTCCACTTTAATAAAGTAACACCACGTTTTGACTTATTCCATCCATTCTAAATAAATATAAATAACAGAAAAGCAGCCCGATCTGTTTTGAGGTATCTTTGTACATTCTCAGCCGTCCTGTCAGTGTTCCAGTTCTAATTTAATTTGCTCAGTTGGATTTCTGTATAATTTGCCCGTATGTGATGTTCAGCATTCCAACAGACATTTATCTGCCGAACGCAAACAGATTCCACTTGGAACCCGATTTCATTTCTCCCCATGGGAACCTATAACACCTTTTTTTCCTGTCAGCACCTCTCTCTGCCTTTTTTTGCTCACGTCGCATCTGTTGTCTGACGAATAAAAACACAGCTGAAAGCATCTGAATCTAATAAAGCTAAAGGAAGCTGCTTAGGAAAATAGAGTTCGGAAACATATACTGTATGGCCAAAAGTATGGGGACACCTGCCTGTCCAACATCTCATTCCAAAACCAAGGGGATTAATATGAAGTTGCTCCTGCCTTTGCTGCTCCAACAGCTTCTACTCTTCCCGCTAGATGTTGGAATACTACTGGTGGGATTTGCTTTGATCTACAAACAAGAACATTAGTGAGGTTGGGCAGTGATGTTGGGGATCCGTGTAATGGGGTCTTCCATAACTGGTACACTCCCAGCCAAGGAACTAGGTTTTGAATAAAGCATGATGCATGTAGTTGCGATTGAACCAAGGAAAACTTTTATTGACAGCTTTCACAGTTGACCATGAACAGTTGACAGGTCACAGTTGACCAGGGACTTACTTATAAGTCAACAAATTATTCAATATACCTCTAATGAGATCCTCTCTCATGCACAATCGCACAGTAGGGGTCATTTATAAACTTCACGCAGAGCATATTTATTCGCAAATGGTTGTATTGCCCATGTTTTTTCCTGAACGATAAAATATTGCACGGCTGTGCCCGTCTTTCTGTTTTCTGCGAATTTGCATTGAGAATAAATTTACGCAAATGAGACGGGTGTTTGCGTCAGAGTGCGCCCACTTTGTGAGGTCGTTGTGTGCGAAAATAGCGTTGACAGTAACTTAAATTGGCAATTTGCGAAACTGTTTCACGAATATTTTTGCGTAATTAAAAAGCAGTGTTCACATAATAATGATTGTTGCCATATTTAAAAAGCTCTTATAGACATTCGCAGTGTGAAAAAAATTCTCAATTCTGTTTGCTCACAGCTTTATAAATGTGACCATGTGAAGGGCAAATATATTCACTGTGCGACCCAATCTGCCCTGCGCTAAGTTTATAAATGAGCCCCAGTATTTCTTCCTGAAGCCTCCAGGACCCCTGTCATGCAGAAGTGCACAGGCACAGTACCATTAGCCGCCTACCCCAATGTCTCTCCCCTTTCCTTTCTGCGGTGTCTACATACAGTTCCCAAGCTTCCTCCGGACTGCCGACCACAACGGTCCCACTAGGCTGACACTAACCTTGTCCCTGCACGATCTCTTCCCTGTCTGGCGCACAATCGCTCTAGGGCAGTACCCCAAATTTATACTCCTTGGGGAGTTGCAGGCTGTCCTTGCTAGCTAGCCCTATCTATCTTTAACTTCTAGAACAAGCTACCAACTTCTAATATCTAGGTATGTTTTCCAAGCAATGATCAGGTACCCACCTGCTCTGGCTCCCCTGTGGATGGTGTTATGCTAAAGAGACAGTGCTCAGCTCTGTAACGACCACTTTATCAGGAACCTTGCTCAGCGATAGTACCTGCGGACGCACAGGTGAATCGTGTGGGTTCCAGTATTCACAATGCCCTTTTGAGGCCTCAGGGTTTCTGCAGCAGAAGCCAACAAGAAGTGCTTAACAAGGTTGTAGACGAGGTACCGGCAAGGATTAAGAGAAGACGTAGTCGAAGAGTTTAAGGCAGGTGGCCGGAGTCGTAGTCAGGAATCAGGCAGAAGTCAACACCAGAAATTCAAATCACAATCAGACGCTTTGGCAGGAACAGATTACTGAAACCAGCTTGGGCACTTCCAAAATGGCGAATTTAAAGAAAATTTGGCGCCAATTTTCAAAATCCCACGCCTATCCGTGACGTCATGATGATCAGCGTCAAATGTCGGCATCAGTGGAGCCCAAGATCCGGAAGTGCACACCTGCGCACCAGCAGCCGAGGAGAGACGCGCCGGTAGGTAAGGGATTTCGGCAATCTCCCGGCGCGTCTTACAAGCTCCTTTACTACCTTAAATAGCCTTCTGTCAAAATTCCCCTACGACTTATACCTGAGTGATCCATCCAGTTAGAGTTGCCGTCTGGCCGGTAAAAATAATGGTTGATCCCATTGTTATTAATAGGAGAAAAAGATAAATATATAGGAAGGCCGGTATATTTTTTCCAGAAAAGGTGGCAACCCTAACTCCAGTTGATGCTATACATAATGGTAAAATGCACCCAAGTTGAAACTCATGATATTTTGCAAGCTATTTTTCTGGGGCATTTCACCAAAGCATTTTGGGAAACAGCATGACAATCTGATGGTTGAACTAGTAAATTAGCCTTGTTGCTTTGTTGTTGTTCCTGCTTTACCCAGTCTCCCCATGTTCAGTCTCTTTTGTTAAGTTGTCAGTCATGCCCCAGTATGGTTACCACCTACAAGCAATCACACAAAATAAGTCTAATGCTGATTGGTTGCAGTTGAATCCACATTAGATGCCCAGATCTAGTAGACTCAGAAAATGTTAAAGGATAAAATGTAAGAATATTCCTTATTGGTACAACTCTCTATTAACAAAAAAAACAAAAAAACAACTGCTTTGTAGAATTCAGGAATGTTGTCGTTGCCCAATATTTACTATGGAATAAGGAAACTCATTAATTTGTTTTCACCGCGCCGCACGCAGCCCTGAGTGACAAGCCTCCCCCCCTGCGGCCCCCTCTGATGACTAAACAGGACATCTGGTTAATTTCATTAGAACCGCATGTGTTCCATGGTCACAAACACTTTCCTTTCCAAACAGAGCGCCTGTATCCATAGCTGCTCCAGGCTCAGGCCAAACCACAGCAGGCAAATAATTAATATTGTTAATGTTAAGATATGATAAGTTCTGTGGTTTCGCGTGTGGTTGATTTTATTGTTAACCTTTGGACTCCTCATTTAGCACCAACTTTAAAGTGATTTATTTGGGAGAGTAAAACGTCTTTGGTTGGAGATAAAGCCAGTTGGATATGGCCAGACTACAGTTTCCAGCATCTCTCTGACTAAGTATGGCGGAGCAGGATCTGTTGGACTAGTTGCACATTAAAGGGATACTGTCATGGGAAAAATTTTTTTTTCAAAATGAATCAGTTAATAGTGCTGCTCCAGCAGAATTCTGCACTGAAATCCATTTCTCAAAAGAGCAAACAGATTTTTTTATATTCAATTTTAAAATCTGACATGAGTCTAGACATTTTGTCAATTCCCAGCTGCCCCTGGTCATGTGACTTGTGCCTGCACTTTAGGAGAGAAATGCTTTCTGGCAGGCTGCTGTTTTTCCTTCTCAATGTAACTGAATGTGAGACATGGGTTTTACTATTGAGTTGTTCTTAGATCTACCAGGCAGCTGTTATCTTGTGTTAGGGAGCTGCTATCTGGTTACCTTCCCATTGTTCTTTTGTTTGGCTGCTGGGGGGGGGAAAGGGAGGGGGTTGATATTAGGGATGCACGGAATCCACTTTTTTGGATTCAGCCGAACCCCTGAATCCTTCACGAAGGATTCGGCCGAATACTGAACCGAATCCGAACCATAATTTGCATATGCAAATTAGGGGTGGGAAGGGGAAAACATTTTTTACTTCCTTGTTTTCTGACAAAAAGTCACACAATTTCCCTCCCCGCCCCTAATTTGCATATGTAAATTCGGATTCGGTTCGGCCGGGCAGAAGGATTCGGCCGAATCCTGCAGAAAAAGGCCGAATCCTGGCCGAATCCCAAACCGAATCCTGGATTCGGTGCATCCCTAGTTGATATCACTCTAACTTGCAGTACAGCAGTAAAGAGCGATTGAAGTTTATCAGAGCACAAGTCACATGACTTGGGGCAGCTGGGAAATTGACAATATGTCTAGCCCCATGTCAGATTTTAAAATTTAATATAAAAAAATCTGTTTGCTCTTTTGAGAAATGGATTTCAGTGCAGAATTCTGCTGGAGCAGCACTATTAACTGATTCATTTTGAAAAAAAATTTTTTCCCATGACAGTATCATGGATAAAGATTTAAATCCAATAGGATTGTTTTTCCTCCAATAAGGATTAATTATATCTTAGTTGGGATCAAGTACAAGCTACTGTTTTATTATTACAGAGAAAGTTTTTTTTTTAAAAAAAATCTGAATTATTTGATTAAAATGAAGTCTATTGGAGATGGGCTTCCCATAATTTGTTTTTTTTCTGGATAACGGTTTTCCAGATAACGGATCTCATACCTTAATATAGCAGCAGGATTCTATGGTCTATGCAGAGCCCTTTGGTCATTGTGGATATAAATATATAATTTGATACCATTCCTGACCCCTGATGTCTGAAATTGGGCACCCTATTCTATGGCGTAGTCTGCTTATAAATGGCTCATCTCCCATGAAATGAATCTGGGTTGGACAAGCAAGTTTTACTCATTTGGTGGGGTCACCAAATGAGTGGACATTTCTTGATTTTGCTACCCAAAATATTATCTGATCCTTTGAACCACAGGCCAATGATTCATAACGGAGGCCTATGAATTCCTGTTGGGAGAGGGAAGTCTAATTCTTGCAAAAGATATCCGGCCAATAAGTGGAACAGGAGGGCCAAATAACAGCATACGTCTATTTTGACAGCTCAACCTGCAGTCCTGGATTGTTACCGAAATGTCCTGACTTTCTCTTTGATCTCCTGCACTGAACAGCCAGAAAAAGATACAACGTTTCTAAAACTTAGTTGGCTTTTCGCAGAGGGCCGAGAATACGTGGCAGGTGCACTTGACAATTTAAGATAAGCAAAGAAACAATTGTTGCAATTTAAGATAAGCAGGTCTCCTGGGGAAACTGTGACTTGCAACTTCAAGGGCAATTTACCTTCATTAGCAAAACTGCAATAACACATAAAACCTGACCCTACAACCCCCAGAAATGTGTTCAAACTTTCCATAACCTGACAAATTTTGTAAAATGATGTGGTAGTTAGGGGGTGTGGCCATAAAATGGGCATGGTCAAAAAATGTCACTGTTTCAAATGTTATTGTCCCTCTTTCTATTTTCCAACTGTTGGGAGGTACTGTATGTAAAAGGGGGCCATAAACCGCAGACTTAGTTAGGAGGGGCTGATTTGGCAGATTTTATTGGCCTATATGTCCTGCTTAAACCATGTTTTAATATATCACAGCTATTTTACCTTGATTGGCCACTATTTCATCAAAAGAATTAGGGGTTTTCACCAGGAAGAACATATAAAGCTAGCCAGAGATGACTAATAAGAATACCAATGAAGCATAGGAGGATCAAGTTAGGCAAGACAACCAAATAACTTGAAAATGTTTTTGGGAAGACTTCTGATTAACCAAGTAAGGAATAGAGCATGGTGGCACCATGGCAAGCATTGGTCCCTTGTAAAGTATGATTCTAGCCAGTGAATTATTTTCTAGGAGATTTTTTTTGCTTGCATGTTCTCCATATGACTCTGTGATTTCCCCACAGTCCAAAAAAATACCAAACATTCTATTCACCATAATGTCTATGTTATAAAAATGACTGGGTCTGGGACTGATGTATAATTAAAGTGTTGCACAAAAATTAACTTGGTGTTCTACTCGCTCAGTTTCCTGAAATTCAATAGTGAGTTTGTGGAATCCTGTGACTACTAATCGAGCCACTTAAAAGTAGGGATGCACCGAATCCAGGATTCGGTTCGGCCAGGATTTGGCCTTTTTCAGCAGTATTCGGATTCGGCCGAATCCTTCTACCTGGCCGAACCGAATCCAAATCCTAATTTGCATATGCAAATTAGGGATTGGGAGGGAAATTGCGTGAATTTTTGTCACAAAACAAGGAAGTAAAAAAAAATCCCCTTCCCACCACTAATTTGCATATGCAAATTAGGGTTTGGATTCGGTTCGGGATTCGGCCGAATCTTTCACTAAGGATTCGGGGGTTCGGCCGAATCCAAAATAGTGGATTCGGTGCATGCCTACTTAAAAGACAGAATCGGCGCAGGCTTCTTCGTCAAATACAAAACACGAGTAACAACTATCATTAACAACTCATCCCATATTGCTTCCATTCAGAAGGTGATATAATGCTATCGCTCATAATGTTGATGTTATCGCTCCTGAGCTATAAAACTGTTCCTCGTGCTCAGTGATGCAATCTCCGAGAGAATGAAAGGCTAAGAAGATTTACGGGGCTATTTGGACATGGACCAGTGTGTCCTCCAAATGCAAAGCAAGTGTAAAAGATGATGCATTATATCCAAATATTAGTTGTTTTGGAAAGCCTCAAAGAGATATCGGCATGTGTAATAGGCCTTCAATCACACGCACAAAGAATAATAACTTACAGGACCCAAAGTTCAGTAGAGTTTCCTGCAAGCCAAGATACATCCCATCCTGGAATTCGCAAAAACGGTTTCTTGTTGCCAAACGATGAGTCTCCAACATCTGTTCTTCTTCCTTTGGAAGGAATTAAAAGACAATCCCCTCACACCACTGAGCAATATGTGGACTCGGGGGGGAATGTGATACCTTGCTGTTGGAAGATTGTCAAATGATCAGCAAACCTTTACTACATGATGATATGAGCCGAGCACCTACTCTATAAACAGGTTTAGAACGTGCATCTGCGACGTGATGTGTGATCAAGGCTGAATTACTAGAAATATATATTCGGATTTATAGGAAATTAGTGGAAAAGTAATCATTTTTATGTCCTGCTACTGCTTTGACATCATGTGACTATAAAGTCTATCACTGTATAGGAGGAAAAAGATACCTTAGGTGGTGGCACAGTCATTACCATTGCTGCCTTGCAGATTTTTTTTCCATTCCCCCTTAAAGGAGAACTAAAGATTAACTAAAGAAGTAGCTAGAAATGTTGTACATGATGTTTTGTGCTTCTGTACCAGCCCAAGGCAACCACATCCCTTTAGCAGTAAAGATCTGTGTCTCCAAAGATGCCCCAGTAGCTCCCCATCTTCTTTTCTGCTGATTCACTGCACATGCTCTGTGCTGCTGTCACTTACTGAGCTTAGGGACCCACTCACAATATACAGTACACATAGAATAGAAATGTCACAATATAAGGCTGATTAGTAATTAATACACATAATTACTACATGGCAGCACAGAAACCAGTGCAATTAGCATCAGAATTTAATAATCAGCAAACCTGTAGCATCAGCTTATATTACAGCCAGGGAAGCTCATTTTCTGCTGGATAATTAGTGATGAGCCGTAAGATTAGCTTCTCAACAGCCAATCAGAGCCCACTGAGCATGTGAGTGTCACAGACACTTTCCAAGATGGTGACCCCCTGTGACAAGTTTGAAGTCCTGGATCATTGCTGCTATTGACAAGCTGAAACTTTAGCCTCGTGCAATAAGTCCAGTATATAAAATATGACATTTTTAGCCATATTAATTGTTAGGGTTTAGTTCTCCTTTAAATGTACTTATATATAAAATGGTTAACTGCAAAAAACCAATATAGTGAATGTGATAAAAATAAAGGGTTTTGATTTTAAACCCTTCTGGGCAGTGAATTACATATAAGCTCTATAAATAATATTGATAATATGTTGGCGGTAATAATTTTTTAACTATAGTATAATTTTGGGAAAATGCGGCACTGTTGGTAAAATAACAATAGCAGCTCTTTGCACATAGAGAGTATAAACAGAGAGGTACTGTGTTTTTCTGTCTTTTAAAGATCAAAAAAAAGGTCAACCAGCACAGTATCTAACTAATTGGGGCCATGCTATATATGTGTGGAGAACATAAGGGTTTATAGAGATGTAGTCTACCCAAAAATAAACCAACTGCTTAATATATTAATTTTTAGTTCTCAGTTCTCCAATGGAAAGCCTAACATTGGTAGCCTCCCCAAAAATGTCACCCTCCTTCCCTACACATCAAGGCCACCTTAGCATCATTCCATTCATTTGGACCAACCTTCTGAACAAATGGAACAGACGGAACATCCAAGGAGCCACAGAAATGTTCCCTTTCACTTCCATTTGGCTAACCAGCCATATTGCCCATACGTGCCCAAATAGTTGGGCCTAAACAATATGTTTAAGTGCCGATGCTGAATAAGGTGAGATCTATAAAACCAACCACTCATTTAGCAAGGATTGTGAATGAGTATCTTTTCCAAATTTGTTCTCCCAGATCACAGTAGGAGCATAAGTAGACCCATTGGGTACAGACCACATACACTGACCAATAAAGCCATTTCCCAACAAGATTCTCAAACCTGACCAATATCTGATTGATATCTCACCAGATATCAGTCTGGCAATGTGTATTTTTGTCCTGTCCCCAAACTGCCACCTAGATTGGTCAGTGACCCCTGAGGGCAGACTGTAAGCCATAAGTGGCCATATCATTTATTGGTCCTACTAACCAATTAGCAACACCTAGGGGCACATTTACTTCGAATTGCAAAGTTTTTTTTTGGCTACTTCGACCATCGAATTGGCTACTTCGACCTTCGACCACGGCTTTGACTTCGAATCGAACTATTCGAACTAAAAATCGTTCGACTATTCGACCATTCGATAGTCGAAGTACTGTCTGTTTAAAAAAAACTTCGACCCCCTACTTTGCCATCTAAAACCTACCGAACCTCAATGTTAGGGGAAGGTCCCCATAGGCTTTCTAAGCTTTTTTTGGTCGTAGAAAAATCGTTCGATCGATGGATTAAAATCCTTCGAATTGTTTGATTCGAAGGATTTTTCGTTCGATCAAACTAATTGCGGTAAATCCTTCGACTTCGATATTCAAAGTCGAAGGATTTAACTTCAACAGTCGAATATCGAGGGTTAATTAACCCTCGATATTCGACCCTATGTAAATCTGCCCCCATGTGTGACATTATTCTGATTCTGTAACCTTTGGGAAAAAATAAGTTCATCTTAAGTTGTCTTATACTTCACCTGAGAATATATCAGCTTTTTCATTTGTTTTTCCCTTGTCTTCATACAATTTCATAAAGAGGTGCCTTGCTCTAATGTTTAATTCATCCAGATATCAATATGAAGTAGAACATGGTTTTCTACAGACCAAACACATAAAGCATAGATTGAGCATTGACCACTAGTCAGCCAAGGTCTTATACACAGAAGGGACCTATTTACTGTTACTCTAGTGAGGACAGTACCTGAGAATTACATTTATGTACTGTACAGAGGCATAATATAGTTACTAAAACTTAGTTCTTGGTTCCATCACTATGACTTTTCCATGAACACTCTACAGAAAGCTCAATGCTATTATTATTATTATTATTGAAAAAAGTCAAACTCTGTAAAATCGATTGCCTCTTCTTGGACAGTTTGTTGTTACTGTTGGAACTTGAATTCAATATGGAAAATTACTTTCAAAGAACGTACAAAATCCATGGTAATTGTCTCTCTTCTTTCAGGTGCTGCGATGAGCCTGGCTCTGTGACCCAATGCTATCATCGTCGAAGCAGGAATTGATTCAGAAGGTATTTAAATTGTGGTTAAAAAAGAGAATCCTCATGTAGCTGCAATTACGGTTACAATCGACCAAGTAGTGCGCTGAAAGTCCTAATGGCTTCATCACTATTAAGAGAAGGAAAAATAAATATTCTGAAAGTCTTACCGATGGCCGTCTTCCAGTTGGTGATTTTATTTCAAGGTGGTCCTGTTTATCATTCATTCTATTTCGAATTAGAACGATATTTGGAGCTAGAGTTATGTTTCTATAAAGTCTGATGTTTCTGGGAACGGTACAAAACTCTGGTATTTTTGTACATTTATGAAAAGGTTCATAGATGTTTCAATAAATATGCTGCAGTCGTTGAATCTGGTTCAGTTACAAAGAGAGATATAAAATGAGCAGTGACTCCTAAGATGACATTGAGCCACAACAGAGAATAAAAGGGGGAGAGATAGAGAGAAATTATTGTAGGTGTACTTGTGTGTGTGTAGACATTGTTCCCCAAATATCAGCTTATAATTCTATACAAGAGGTGGTTTGGAGCTGTTAAGTGTAGGATGCCATGGATTTTCTTGAAGTAGGTGTTATTTAGGGCATATATTTCAAGTTTACAGTTATATTATCCCTTATCTATGTTTCTACAGGGACACCTGACATGCTTGTACCTTTTTCTTATATTTAGTGGTTACTATAACACAACGGGGTGGAAGATATGGAAGGCTGTAGGCCTCTAGGAGCTACCAAGAGCCCCGTTAATTTCAGGAAGCCCCACCAAGACTTGGAGAGCAATAACAAGAGGCTCCCTTGTCTTTCGCCTTGTTCCTTAGTTTTTTAAAAGTTTTTATTTTTGCATTTTAATAGACAGTAAAACAAAATAAGGAAACACAAGACAGTTATAGAATGGTGAAAGGGAATGTGGGTGGAGGATTAGAGAGATGGTGGGCTACCAAGTGGTGAGTCTGTTCATTTCTTTTGTCCTGGGTAGGCTTAAGTGGGGTCTCATTCAGTGGTGGCTTCTTTGCAGGAGGTCCATGCATCCCAAATTTTGGTTCAGGGCAGCTTCTGCCCAAGTACATCAACTTGTACATGGGGAAGGCGTCATTGACCAGTTTTTTCCACAGTGATATCAAGGCATAGAAGAAAAGTAGTAGGAAGAGTTGACGGTTATGTTGTCCCAGGATTAACTGGTCAATATGACTGAGCAGGAATATCTCAGATGACTTGATTGTCCCTTGATTTTAATCTGTCTCGCAAGATATTAATGGATTGTTTCATTTTCAGTGAAACTCCAAGATTAGCAAATTTTGAAACCTGCTAAATTCTTTTGCTCAACTTTAGGTGACTTGTACTACTCTCCTACAGAGGTTTTCTCCGACATAGGACAATCAGATAGCAGCTAATTAAAGGATGTTCCAAATTTATTAATTTGCTGCCGTGACTTCTCTTCGAAACACTGTTCCCTAATAGGCCTTGTCGGCAGTGTGTGTGCCAGCCTATGGACCTTCATATATATCAGATATAAGGTTCTCCAGTAACAATATAACACTGAGTACCTTCATTCACTGGAAGATTTCTGTGAGCTTTTAGCCTTGATAATGACTTGGAAGAGTTGTTTAAGAGCAAAGCCATAAAAGTATATTGAATTTTGGCTGAACACAAAAGAAAACGAGACGATACTAACGTCAGGCTGGCCTACTATTATTTAGCAGCTGTTCCCTTGTCTACAATAATGCTAGGAGCTGCCACGAAAGATTTCATTTATAGCAAAATCACAACGTATGCTTTGTTTCTGGATGGCATTATGATCATCCCCGTCTCCTCACTGGTAACAATCCATTTGCCTGGAGCACCTTAAGAAGGTTCTGCATGTGGTTCCCATTACAGATTCTGAAATATAAAAAGTAATTGTCATGGAAACAATGTTTTTATCCATTTAGTAGCATGCTCTTTAAAGGCTCACATTCATGATACCACGTACAGCCAAAATAAAGGGCCACTATGCCAACATATTTTACTGTATATTGTATATTGTATTGGAAATATTCAAGGGGAATATGTTAATGGCTCAGCTTGCTTAAACTCCAGAACCAGGCCAAGTAGTATTTGTGCCCCCGAAGCTCAGCCCCATCTTCTCCAACCCTACCGCCTAGGTCTGCAAGACTTGTGCATGGTCCTTCCCATTGGCATTTATTCCCCTCTGCAGATCACTTTTCCCAGTTGTGCCCATCACCAACTGTGACCAATGTATGTTCCTCTTCTGCCTACCAGTATTTCAGGACCTGCTAAACCCAGGGTAGAAGTATGGTATGATACCACTGAGGGTATGAGCATGCTGATAGGAATGTAAATGGTACTAAGCAGAAGGACAGTTTTAAGTTCATAGGGTCTTTAAACAAATAATTACATTTAATGCCCCCCGTGGATAGACAGATCTTCATGCTCAGACTCAGATTTGAGCCCCTGATGGAAATGCATAAAGAAGAAGGCATTGTCTTGTCATTTAATCAGTGAGGGGCTTAAGATTGTCACATAACAGTCGCTGGTCTTTAGAACCAAGTTGTTGAATGAAACGTAAAAGTAAATATGGTATAAAAAGGGTGGTACAGTGTCATGACATCATGGATTAAACATCATTTCCCCAGTAGATGCTTTTTTTCCGTTGCATTTAGAATGACATGCAAGAAACAAAATTCTTGATCAAGCCTGATACACATGATATATATGGGCCGACTGGCATCATGTCCGAACCAGTAAGTGGTTTTATTTATGTGTCTGTAGTTGCTTTATGGTGTATGAAGCAGACAAAAGCCAAATGGACACATTTATTCCCATGCACACTGGACCCATTCGTTGCTGTATCATCTCATAAATTATTTACACACATGGTCTTCCTTTGTGCGCTGAGGATTTATGTCATGGCTTGTATTCAGATTCAGAGAATATTGCAACAAATTGCTCCGTTAATAGCATATGGATCCCATGGCTCTATATCAAAGGGTATATATATATATATATATAATCTCTGTGATGGCCTTGTAGAAGCCAACACTTTTTTTTGCAAGGCATAATCAATATCATTTTGGAATCCTAGGGTAAGGACTTAAAATGGATTACAGGTAATTTAAAATGTTTTCCAAAATGTAAAATTCATAGTAATATTAGTTGTGCCGGAGTAAGTGAATTTTAGTCCATAAAGGGGGAAGGGAGAGAGCAATGCTGCATTTTTTTTTTTCATTTTTCAGCAGGGACTCCACAAACTCTCCTATTCTGGGATAGGGCTAGATGCCTTTGGCGTCTACAAAGGGCCCACTGCCCTCCCAATTTGATAATTAGAAATAAGATAATTGACCCTTGCTATTAGGCTAAACAAAGCTAGGACCCCTTGTACATATAGCCCCCCAATAAACATAGCCGGCCCCAAGTCTGCTTATAAGAGCTGGCGTTGGGGTCCTACATGCAGACTTAACTGTTCTTGCTTACCAAATGGCACCCCATAGGCCCAGCAGTATTATCTCTGGTTGGCCCCATTACTCTTTCAGACCTGATTGGTCCCGATGATGGCCCATTTGGGATAGTGTATGTGAGTCCTACCCTTTGCCCATGATCTCCCAAGGTCTGGGGTCATCACATATGGGGTCTCATGATTTCTCAACCTCTGTGCCCCCTTAATACCCAACTTCACATCCCTACACCCTATCATCCCTGAACTATATTAGATAATGTATCCCCACATAGTTAAATATGAGTATATAAGTCACCTTAAACTTGATTGACCATATAAAGGCAAGTGGCCTTATATTAAAGACTAAACGTTTTATTATCCCACATGTATGGAAATCTAAGGGAGTTAATGTACAGTAATTAAATGTGACTCTTGGCAGTTCAGGGAAGGAGAGTGACATTTTGGGGAGACAACCAGTCAATGCTTTTTCATTGGAGAACAAATAATGACATAAATATATACACACATCATTATTCATATATCATTGTTCATTTTCCAATGAAAAGCCATCTATTGGTTGATGATATTTAAGTATTTAGCACTTGATCCAACTTGGGGGAGGGTAAACCTTCTTAAATAATTATTATACTTTAATTTGAATCCAAAGACATACACCTATATCAGGTGGTTGTGGTCATTATTTCATCTCGCTGTAATTGAGTGACCATACTCTGGCTTGGTATAGTCAGAAGCATTGTAGAAGAGTAAATGTATTAATAGTCAATGTTGATAAGGTAAGAAATGGCCATTAAGGATGCAGTACATCTTTGATACCTGGTGGTGGTGCTTGTGTCTCAGCCAAACACATTAAAGAGTTGGAATGGATACACTACCCCTATGAATATTGTGCATGCTATCATTTTAGACAAAGATTATATTCTCTTTCAAATGGCCCTAATATTTCACAGGACAAGAATATTTAAATTTTGTGTCAGTCCATCAGCCTGCATATGTATTGGGGATGCACCGAATCCACTATTTGGGATTCGGCCGAATCCCCGAATCCTTGGTGAAAGATTCGGGCGAATACCGAACCGAATCCGAATCCTAATTTCCATATGTAAATTAGGGGCAGGAAAGGAAAAAGTGTAAAAAATTCTTCATTTGTGACGATAAGTCCCTTGATTTATCTACCCGCCCCTAATTTACATATGCAAATTAGGACTCGGTTCGGCCAGACACAAGGATTCGGCCGAATCCAAATCCTGCTGAAAAAGGCTGAATCCTGGCCAAATCCCGAACCGAATCCTGTATTCGGTGCATCCCTAATATGTATAAATAACTATCATTAGATGGAGTACATATGGACGCACGCAGTCTGAAAAAGAGATTTTCAGTTTGCAACATATACACTAAAAAAAGGCGTAAAGCAACCGTATTTTGATCAGTTACACAATCTACTCATCACAGAACAGATCCGTTTATTAAAAGAGACAATAACTCTCAATTGAAACAGTCGGGAACGCATTCGAACTGGATCCAGGTTAAGAGAAATAAACAATGAGGAAACCTATTCCCAGTGAGTGGCTGTGTTTACCCAGACATTGGCACAATCCACTCCTGTAACGATACACACAAAGTGTTGGAATTTTATGTATGTTATTTTCTTCCCCCCCCCCCATCTCTAATGTATTTCAAACACGTTGGCAAAAAAAAAATGTCTTACTGCAGGCAAAAAATGTCCCGGTGCCAGGAAAGCAAGCGCTATTAATGGGATATGATATCTTTCATTTATTTATGTAGCGCTTTTGAAAAAAGGAGCCTTTTCTGCCAATCAAGAGCATGAATATTGGTGACTGTTCGGTGCCAGCCTCGTTGGATCTGCCCATGTGAAGCCTGTTATTCCTGCAGAATATCCTATAAATAACATATCGAACATTTACAGCCACACTCGGCTCCGTGAGCGAGGCAAGAGATGACAGCTCTGTGCCAAACACCATTAGGCTTAGGACAGTGGAGTCAGTATGTTTTCAAGGAGACATGATGGGGGGGGGGAAAGCACAGACTTTGAATGACCTGCACCTCTTATGGCACAGGGTGAGACAATGCAAAGGTAGCTGTATACCGGCCATTTATAAGGATTTGCCTGGGAGACATCACCCCAAATTCCATTACTATATTCCTCCTAAATATTAGTGTTCACTGTTGAGTGTAGAATACTCCATTTTCCAATTAAGTGCACCAACACAGCACATTTTGAGTGCTGAATAGTAAAATGGGCAAAATGTGTACAATAATCAACAGTTAACTGGTCTACCATTACTACATGATGGTATTACTCGTTTCTTTTCTTTCATTTGTTTATTTACTTTTTTTGAGAAACATTAAAATAGAGCGTTGGCCATGCCAAATGAGTTGAACTGCATAGCTAATATTGATATTCTAAGACAAATTCCCCAATTTTTTTTGAAAATTAAACTCAAAATATGTTGGAATCTTTTGCAATCCAAAAGAGTTCATCATATTCTCAGCCACGTGAAGCAAATACACCCCTAAGGTTTTAGCTTGGAAATGTTAACTGGCAAGGATATGCTGAGAAATGTTTTGGGATAACCAGTGCTCAGAGTTTTCATAAATCTAATTCCCAAATATGTTGGACTGTTCTGGCATGAGTAATCCAAAAGAGTTGACATTATTTTCAGACATCTGTAGCAAAAAAACTCCTAAAATTCAAGATTTGAAAATGTAATTGACTATGATATTGTGAGAAATGTGTTGGGGCATCCAGCACTCATTCAGTATCTGTTTTATAAATCTTTTTCATAATTATTTTGGACTGTTTTGGCCTATGTATTCCAAAACAGTTCATATTCTTTTTTAAGTCATCTGAAGCAAATGCCGAACAATCCATTTTAGTTTCTGTCTAGGATCCTTATCCTGTCTACGATATAAATAAATATTTTTAGCCACATTTGATTAGCAGGGACTATTTTGGCATACATAATCCAAAAGAGTTTGAATTAGAAAATTAACTATCTATAATATACCAATACATATTTTAGGACAGCCAGCTCTCTGTCAGTAGGTGTATCATAAATTCATTTCAATATAATATATTCTTATTTATTTTTAAAGGGGATCAGTCATTAAAATAACAATCTCCCTACACTGTACTACAGATTGAGAGTTTATACTTCGTGATTTCTCAGTATATTCAAGGTATTTCAGTTTTCCTAAAAAGCTCAAAATATGTTGAACACCAAATGGCACTTAGATTAGCAGTTCAGGGAATGAGGAGTGATTTAGGGGTGCACAGGACAGGAATTTTCTGGCCCGCACACCCTAACCCACCCTAGATCCAAGCATGAGATGGAGAAGAGACTTGACATCCCGAGCCCTATCCACCTTGATGATGTCAGAGGGTTGAACACTTTGCTACCAACAATGCAGTGCAGCCTCAATACACAATTATGACACCATTGCCAGTTGGTTATTACTAGAGGGAAGGCAGGTGGGATGTCAATGGGATCAAACAGTGGTGTCAGAGGGTGGAGTAGGCAGATTTGAGGCTAATATGGAGGTGGCTGTGTTAGGAGTGGGGACTGGTGAGAATTCAGGACTAATGGGCATGGGGATGAAATGAGGCAGAAAGGCAGAGGGAGTTTGGAGAATTACACATTGCTGGTAAAAATAGAATACCGACCCAGCCTTAGCTGCCCATTTTTAGCCAGTAACCACAACCCACAGATAACCAAAGGCAACAAGTTCATCTTCTACTGGACAAGCTAAGCTTCTTATATTCTTCATTATTCTTCTATATGAAGTTAAAATGGTCACCTGGTCGGGCCATCAGATTGTCTGTCTTACTGGACCATAAGGAGCAATCATTGATATATTTCTGTTCTTGTTTCCTAAATTTTTCCTCCATACAGAATCTGACACTGTGTTTCTGACTTGTAAAGGAATGTTTGCTGTATCATCAGAATTTGGCTACAAAACTGCATTATGCCTGGTTTGTTGGGGGAATGAAATCCATGCAGTGTTAATAGGGTTTTATTGAAAAGGAATATATATACCTCGTCCTACAGGGAATCCCAGAGCATGTGCGATAACATCAGAGAAACTGGAAGGGTTATAATAGCACTTTTGTGACAAATATTGGCAGTGACACACTGGAAATATCTTAGAATGTTTTTCCATCCACAAACTATCACTTTCTGTTTGACATTTCCAATTGCCAGTGTACAGGACAGAAATGTTTTGGCTTCCATTTCCCCACAGCAAAATCCCATCTGCACCTTCATTAGGTGAATATACAGAATTTCTCCAAATGTTTTTTTGTTTAGTAAGTAATCCTGATTTTACTGAACCGCTTTTACAAATTGGTAAAAACCACCAATTCCTACATGCAGGATCAAGATACAACCTGGATGCTCACTGGAACGCTCTCCGTTACAAAGTGGAATGATTGTTGACTTGTGGAAAGAGAATATTAATACTTTGGACAATCCACAGCAGGTTGGGAAAGTCATAGTGTCATAAGTGTTATCCTTCCTGAGAACATAAGGACTCATTTGCCAGGAGTTTGCACAATTGCTATGTGAGCTTTTGGGTGCAAGATTGCACCCATCAGGGCACCATATGTATTGCAGGTATGCTTTGTAGAGCGCCTGTGTTTTTTTACCCCATTGCTTCATCAAGTGCAAGATGTAGAACATATGGCTCTACACACATTTGCCTAAGGCAAGTCCAGGGCTCTGGTGATCCAAAAGAGCACCATGTTAATGTGAGGCAGGTATAGGGCCTTCAAAGGAATGTTCACATGCTACCCCTTTTATAGCAGATACAACTTGCTGTTCATGGTCCTTTGAAGTCTTCAGAGTCATACGACTGCAAGTACAATGTGCAAAGTGCAATGTTTTTAGCATTTCCACCCCAGAATCTAAACACAATTCAGGCAATCTTCCTAGTAGTAGTTAATGCATTACGATTAAATCAGTTGCCTATGTGTGTCTTAATTGGGCACAATTCATGGCTGAATTTTTCATAGGAGGGATGGCATCACTTCCAGGGTTTGGTGTAAAAAGGTCAATACCATGTTATTCCTTGGATGAAAGACTTTTGCTCTTATTGATGCAGCCCGCTGTGGGAACCCTTGAATTACTTGGCAGTAACTCTGGGGGTTCTTCAGGACAAACATATGGGTGGTTGGCACAGCAATACAGAAGTGTGAGGAGCATCCATTAAAATGAAAGCAACACCAACATTTGCCAGAAATCATGCAACAAACAATTGGGAACTCACCTGTGTAATCACAGATGAAGATAAATTAATGTCATTAGTCAGTAGATCTGCACAAGCCTGCTGAGCTTAGAACTCTATTGACGATATAACTGTTTAAAAAATATGTGCAGTTTATTTTGGAGAGAGAGTGAGGCCATTGACACTATATGACCAAAAGTATGATAATCCCTGCCTGTCTAACATTTCTGAACCAAAGGGATTGATATATTGTTGTGCCTCCCATTGCTTAAATAACAGTCTACACTCTTCTGGGACAGTTTCTATTAGATGTTGGGACATGGTTGGACTCTGATGTTGATTGATCAGGCCTGGGCATTCCAATTCATCTCTTAGGTGTGTCTTTGGTCTCTCGGGAGTGCTGAAACAGGAAGAAAACCTTCCCCAAACAGTAAGCACATCATTCTATGACGTGGTGGCACCAGTGTTGGCAAAAATGAGTGTGTTTAAAAAGTTAAGCAAATGAATCCCGAAGAATCCATTTTAGTTTTAGAAAACTGTCTTGGATATATAGAGAAATATTTTTGGATAGCCACAGTCCATTAGCAGGGGTTTCATTAATCTATTTCATAAATATTTTGGACTATTTTGGCATACGTAATACAAAAGAATTCATAGTAGACTGCTAAACTCCAGATTAGAAAATGAACTATCTATAATATACCAAGAAATATTTTACAGCAGCTAGCTCATTGTCAATAGGTGTTTCATACATTTATTTCACAAATAATTTATTTTTATTTATTTGTAAAGGGGATCAGTCATTAAAATAAAAACCTCCATACACTGTACTACAGATGGAGTGTTGTCTATCCTTCATGATTTCTCAGCATATTCAAGGTAGTTCGGTTTTCCTATTAATCTTAAATTATGTTGAACACCAAAGGGCACTTTTTAGCAGTTCAGGGGATGAGGTGTGATATAGGGGTGCACAAGACAAGAATTTTCTGACCTGCACACCCTAACCCACCCTATGCCAACCAAGCATGAGATGGTGAAGGACTTGACATCCCGAGCCCTATCCACCTTGATGATGTCAGAGATGATGGCAGAGGGGGTTGAACAATTTGCTACCAACAATGCAGTGCAGCCTCAATACACAATTATAACACCATTGCCAGTTGGTTATTACTAGAGAGAAGGCAGGTGGGATGTCAACAGGATCAAACAGTGGTGTCAGATGGTAGAGTGGGCAGATTTGAGGCTAATACAGAGGTGGCTGTGTTGGGAGTGGGGACTGTGAGAATCCAGCACTTTAATGGGCATGGGGATGAAACGAAGCAGAAAGGCAGAGGAAGTTTGGAGAATTACACATTTATTGTAAAGACATTGCTGGTAAAAACAGAATACCGACCCAGCCTTAGCTGCCCATTTTTAGCCAGAAACCACCAACCCACAGATAACCAAAGGCAACAAGTTCATCTTCTACTGGACAAGCTAAGCTTCTTATATTCTTCATTATTCTTCTATATGAAAATGTTACATTGGTCACATAGTTGGGCTGTCATGTCTGTTGATTGAACAGGCCTGGACATTCCAATTCATCTCTTCGGTGTTTCTTTGGTCCCTCGGGAGTGCTGAAAAAGGAAAAAAACCTTCCCCAAACAGTAAGTGCATCATTATATGACGTGGTGGCACCAGTGTTGGCAATGATGGGTGTGTTTTAAAAAGTTAATTTCAATAATCAGAAGGGGTGTCAACATTCTTTTGGCCATAGATTATGTGCATTGTATTTCGGGGATAGTGGAGCAAATATAATGTACAGTAGAATGGAGCAAGGTGAATGCACAGTGTGTGGTAGGAAAAATGGCAAGGGGTATGTGCACTGTATGACGTGGAGAATGGAGCCAGCAGTGTGTATATAATGTGTGGCCAGGAAGGAGAGAGCATAATGTGTGGCAAGGAGAACTCAGCAAAGGAAAGAAAGCTGTCCCACGCCCTATCCACTCAAGCCAACACAAGTCATGAAAGTGCCATTGGACGTTTGAGATGCAGCGAAAGTCTGTTATTGCTGTTAGTGGAAAGGGCTTGGACACATAGGCAAAGAATCAAACCCTGGCTCTTGTCTCCTTCATTTATTCTGAAGATCAGTTACAGATACAATTAGAGTGTATATATAAACATATTTCTTCTTATACCATTTTCTTTACATTTTGGTTAAGGAAATCCCAGGTCCTGTAAAAGTAATTTGTGGTAATGCTGAAGACAGCCAGAAATATGAGAATGTGTGCTTAATATTTCACCGGGCTGCTTTGTCAGGTCTTTAGATGACATTTTCGTGCATTGTTTCATATAGCTACTACAGTAACCCTGGGTCAAGGTCCATCCTGCCCCACAGCTGAAGGTCGTCAATCCTTATTCAAATCTCATCTAAAAAAATGTTCCATTTCTTTTATTATTTTACAGGATTTTTTGAGTGGTTTGAACAAGCCTATTTACACCCAAAATGTGCCATTGTTGTGCTACATGGAACTCTTTAAAAGGGATTTCTTGGAAGCTCAACTGGATCCATAGCAGAAAACATTGCGGCTCTGCCAGCACCACCAACTGAAACAAGAAGCACAGGCCAAGGAAAAGGACACATTCTTCTATGTCAACGCTTCCTTCAGAATGTATTACTTGTAGTGAATGATGAAAACCACATATATTTTAAATGTGAGCAAGTTTCATTTTGAATTAAGAAGGTGCACTGAAAATTTGCAACAGTCCTTTCTTTCCTGGCTCCGACTGAGACTGAACGAGAAGGAAAAGGGGATTTTGCTGGTCTCAGCTCACTCACAGGATACTGAAGCTCACATAGGAATATTACTAAAGTCAAGCTTTGAATATACATATATGCTTAATTTCTGACAATAAGCTTATTCATTTGCACCTTTATCCTATTGCCTATGGATTGTAGAATCTATGGTGTAGACAGAAAGATACCATACTTCTGTGGTCCAGAGATCTAGGCCATACTGCATATATAATGGTGTGATAAGACCAAAAGGAAGCTGACACAGAAAGAGTTTAAGAAGCCCTCAACCTACTTCTTGAGTTATAGACTCCCCACTCACTGACTGTCCCCATATAAGCTGTATTTGACAGACTTAAACACTGAAAAATGCTATGATGGCCATACTTGGACCATGGAGGTAGCTGTCTCTGCTCTTCCTGAGCAAGACAGAAGTTTATTGGCCTGATGGGTCTCCATTGGCCCACAGTATGATCAGATCATTGGCCAAAGTTTGGATCAGCCTAATTCGACTCAAAGCATAAGTGGTCAAATCTGGCAGGTATATACTCTTTTGAGATGCCATCAAACGAGCAAATCTCAAGGGGTCATAACCGTGACACATCATTATCTTCTTAGGGCAGGGGCATGTTTATCCAAGTCACATCCAAAGCACAAGCTTCCTAACATTGATCATTGAGCAGAGGCATGTATTGTTGTGGTGGCCTCCAACCCTGTTGCACCTCTCTGTGTTTCAAGACATGGGAAGGAAGTAGACCCTGGGGGAGTAGTTCATGTTGTAGGTTGGGGGAATTGGAGGGACAATTTTCAAAAGGTATAGAAAGTTTTATTGCCCTGAAAATGGCATGTGTTCACCTCAATTATCATCACGACTGAAATTTGCTGCCAGGAGCACAATTATTATAGTTCTTGATCCAAGAACTAGAAATATTAAGTCAAAAACCAAAAATAAGACCATTATTATAATATCCCAAAATAGACACAAACGTTATTATAAAATAGTTTTGATATAGCTTAAGAGCAGTGTCCTCTGTTTTGCTGCTGATCAATAAATATTCAGTATAGAAGTACATACCTGTATTAGGGTAGCCTTATCATCATAATATTCTAACCCTGCAGCAGAGGAGACCTGATCCATCTTAATGATTCATTAAAGTGGAACCATGCAATGGAATCTAGCGGAAAAGTGGATCTCACATACAGTATGACTGATTTTGGCTTCTGATCTGTATCATGGTATTACCAGGGGAAAGTAGATGGAGCCACTACTCAGCTTTTATTATATGCATACCTAGGCTACAGGCTAACGCAACCAAGTTTTTATTTTGGATTGCACAAATGGTGCCTGTTATACAGTAGCTGTACCATATGCTCCTTAATGGCTAAACTTTTTTTTATTAACCTAATATGTTTAGTTATTCACTATGTGCTGAGCATTCTATCTTTATATGAAATTATTGATGCCCAGCAGACCAAGGTGAAAAAAGAAAATAATTTTTGAGAGTATATGTTGGCTGCTCTCCAGTGTTACCAATCCCTGGTTCTAAAGTAGAGGTAAAAGCAAAGCAAGACAAGTAATTCTCCCAACATTTTCCCTTGTCCCTGTTCCTACTGTATGTATTAAGCAAGTCGGTATCACGTTCTGCCAAATCCTACTTCCCCATCTATTGTGCGGACAGTATGTCTCATCCCAAATTACAAAATCATACCGTTAGAAACTTAGTTTGTAAGCAGGGTCACCATCAGGGGTATAAGGGGGATTTGTGATCATAAGTGTGTGGGCCATTTTTTTCCATTGGGACCCTAGAGCCCCAGGTAACAAATGGGTTAATAATAAGGGGCCTGTAAGGCAAACCTACTTACTTAGTAGTATTGGACACTGTGATTCCTGATTGCACCCCTGACTGTAAGTGCCATGGGCAGGAATGTAAGTGAATAATGATGTAAAAATACAGGTGGATCAACATCAAATCTTATAGAAAACCTTAGCCTCAAAGCATCTTGAACAAGCTCTTATTATGACATGCCAAAGTGACACATTTTATTTGGTCACATAAAGATAATTTATTAAACAGGAAATATACATATATATATATATATATATATATATATATATATATATATATATATATATATATATAAAATACGTTTTAACTCGATAAATCCCAATGTGCTTCAGCTTTCTTCATGGATATATAATCTTTTCTGAAAAGCACCTGGGTCCTCGTTCCACCAAGTGTGTGCCATAGCCTTTCTACACATGGTGTTTTCAAAAATATTGATTGGATTTTGGCATTTTAAAAAAATGGAAAAAAAATAAACGGGGAATTGGGTTAAAAATATGTCACATTAATATTCAAATTTAATATCATTAAAACCCAACTCAAGTTGTAAAGTATATGCTGTATGTAAGTTATAGTTAAAGTGTAGTTTACAGTTAATTCACTAGATGGTAGCAACCCCTAAGACTGGCCAGGGGTTGGGTATCTCCTGGGAAATTTTTAGGGATGGGGTGGGTCTAGGCTCTGTTATATCATAAGGGTTTTGGGAGAGAATGAGCCTGTCTGGCCTAAGTAATATCAATGGTGGACATCTCAGAACCCTGAAGTCTCTCCTCTGCTCAGAACATGCTGCATGTTATGAGAATTGGTTCATCCCAGTGGTGAGAGACAACCAGGCTTTTTGCCCCACCATGGAGGTTAATATTGAGTGGTGAGGCCCAAGCAATTCTGTGCCATTTAAGGACAATTATGATAAGGTGTTTTGGGGTTGTTTGAGAGATAGGACTTTTCCTTTTGTTAGAGACTATACTGGCCAGAAATTAAAACAAGGATGGACCATGACATGCAGGCTGGGGCAGGATATGGGGTCATGTCTTAAAGGGTTAGAGTCAGAGTCATGAGGTAAAGGGGCATATAGGGCAGTGATTGTGTGAGTAGGGAAGGGTTATATTGGTGCCAGGGTTATATTGGTGCCAGGGCAGCTGGGAATGGGGATTGGGGTAAATCAGAGGCAGGCCAAGGGTGGCAGGGCTGAGGAGCACAAATTACCAGGCAAGTACAATTGTATCACCAGCCCTGGCTATGACTAGTATTACTAGCTAATGTGGTGAAATACTGGCCAGGTTACAACCCTACTGGGAGCTCAAGGGACTGCAATTTGGGGCAGTAGAATAATTGTACAGTATGTGAAGGACATTAGAGGCAGCTGGGGAAGTAAGCACCTCTAGGAGGCCCCCATGTAGTTCTTCATCAGCTCAGCTATATCTAGACCACAGGAGACACTGAGACTAAGTTCTGTGTGCCTGTGAGGACGTGCGTCAGTACCGAGAGAGGAGACACTAACATCAGCCCTAATTTTTGGTAAGGCTATACTATTTGTCCATAACTGTGAAGAAGTTCTGCACTAAAAGTTCTACATTTTGCTTCCCTGCAGTGTGTTTGTGCTACTTGTTCTATCAACAGTAAAGGCCTCAACCAACTCTACTGGCGCGGGCCGTACCAGCTTTGTCTGACCGACTAAAAAGTAAGTGGATAACTCTTTAATGTCTTTAATAGCTCTCTATAGTCATATTGCTATGAATTTATATATATGGTATTTGCGGTCTCAGAACTCGTCTGGTTGGAACTTCTCCTGGTTCCGAAGTGTTTTGGTCAAAGCTTAAGTCTAAGATGAAAAGCATAATTAACCCGGTCTGACTTATCCATCATATTCATATGTCATGTGTGACTTGGCTTTCCTGACAGCTAACTCCAAACATTTTTCTTCTGATAGATTGGAAAATTGTAGTCGGCGTACATTAATAAAACTGAAAACCTTAATTCTCCTTTATCATTGAAACACAAGAGACACAGGTCACGGTAGGTAGAGAGACACATTTTTTTGTGGAACATGCCCCTCGAATGGCAATGTACGGCGTTTCGCATTTCACTCTGCGTTTTCTACTCGTAGACCATGTCGCCTTCTGAGTGATTCTGTTCTTGGCAATGAGACCGGGGCCCTGGCAAATGTGAGTCTCCTGTTGATGCCAGAAGTCAGCAAAGCTCCGTTCTGTTGCAGCTGTGGCACATTTGGAACCGGCGCTGCAAGAGGAAAGAAATGAAGATGAAAAAAAAAAAAGAAGAAATCTGTTCCACTCTACTGTAAATTACAACCCTGCTTTTTTAATTTCCTTTCTCAGTACAATATTATTCATTCGCTTCCAAAGTAAATACAAGGCTCAGAAACTGAACAACTTAGGAGAACAAACTGTCCTCTTTTCACAGTCTTCACCTGTCAAGAGCCTGATTAAACACATATATCCGGATGTTAAGTGTAAAAGACACAGCAACCCTCAAGGTCAAAAAAGGCTGGTAAAGGTATAGACGGGAGAACGTTTAAGGGCTCAGTAGGATGGCACTCATCTGATGACCATGTGTAGATGTTTTGCAAGCTTTGAGACAATGGACGTTATACAATAATCACCTACGGCACTTTACTTGGTTGCTTTCATGGTGTGGTCCCATGGGAAGATATTAGATCAATTCCTGACAAAATGCATTAAAGGAAAACTAAAACACAACATAGAACTAGGCTACAAATGTTACATCTTATGTTTTCAAGCTTCTGTACCAGCCCAAGGCCGAACAGTCCATTAACATTGAAGATCTGTGTCTCTGGAGATGCCCCCAGTAGGTCCCATCTTCTTTCTGCTGATTCCCAGCAAATACTTTGGGCTACTGTCACTTACTTGAGCTTAGGGACCACTTGCACCATGTATAATACACATACATATATTTCTAACCAATTCTTCTCTGTTTCTTAGGCTAACAAATCATCTCCTTTGGTTTAGTTTAGTCTGGCGGTGCCTCAGGGTTTTGTACTTAGTCCTCTTTCCAGCTGTCCTTGTAGACTCTCTCTTTGGGAAATATAATCTGTACTTTATCACTCGTAGATGATACTTGCAGATGACACCCAGATATTTTTAATACATTAATTGCATTTACTTTAGCCGACTCAAACTGAACCTAACTAAAACAGTGCTCATAATTTTTCACAGAACCCAGCCTTTCCCCCACTTCCTTACCATGACTACTGCTAATCCTCGTTTCTACCATTCAAAGTCCCTTACTCCTCTGCTCCTCACTATATTTCTTCAATTGTGTCTCAGTATGTTCCTATGAGAGTCCATACCTGTTAAAAGCTGTGGGGTATTCCCGTGATTTATTGAAGTTACAAACACGTGGCTCAAGCATTTCAGGAATAGTTCAGCCCTTCCCCAAATGAAGTAAAGTATGTTCCTGACTGTCTCACCATTGCTCTCAGAGTCACTTTTAACATCATTGATGGCCACCGCCATGTCTTGCCTGACAGCTTTCTATCACCTGCTCCTTCCCTCTGGAATTCCATCCATGATTTCCTCCATAGGAAACACTCTCTCAATTATTTCAAAAACAAACTCAGAACTTAACTTTTGGAGCACTATATCTTTATCTGGTCCAACCTTGCTTCTGAAGGTCCAATAGCCAAACCTTTGAGCACTTTTGCCCTCCTATTTGTATCTCTATGTTATCCACCCACTTAAATTGTGTTTTTCTGCCTTCTATGTATTCATTGTACAAGGTTTCTTCTGTAGCTGATCTGATTCTTTGACAGATGTAACCTCACATTCTACTATTTGGATTTCCTCCAACCACTTAGCTTAACTTCTCAACAGAGGCCCAGAACACACTGAGCATGTGCAGTGCCACTGACACTCAAAAGAAGGATAAACAAGATCCAACATGTAGAGCTGCTGTGGATAATTTTGAACACCTGGCTCATTAAGGTTATAGGGCTGCCGAAGCTCTGGACTGGTTTGGTAAGTTTAGCATAGGTATAGTACAGCCATCTTTTTTGTTAGCATTAAGCATGTCACGAATAATAGCATTTATTTTCGGAATTTCTTATTTTTTAAACTCACCATTTAATGAAGTGCATTTACAAAGTCATTGTTTATGGCGCAGTATCATTAAAACAACTTTATCATTAGTTTTCCTTAATTAATTTAGTTGCCATTTTCCACCATCACTGTTGTTTTTTTTCTTTTTTCTTTTAGCAAACTAAAGTTCAAAGATGAGGTGGATATTCAAGACCAGGCCTTCTTGAGAGTTTAAAACGGGCAAAATCTCCAACCAAGTGGCAATTTTTAATTCGTAGAGTTTAACAAATTTCCTCTCTTGGTCCTGCGGGGTTTGTAACCGTATCTGTAAAATTCTTTACAACATATTTTATATGTTTAACAAATTGTCTCCACTGGAGAATATTTAAATATAATATATGATACAATGTCAAGGCCAGTTTCTGTAGCCTGCCCAGCCATCATGCACAGCATAGTAAGAATAATATTTAATAACGATAATGTTTCATACAATTTGTAAATGGCGTGACTGAAATACACAAAAGAATAACACTGGATTTCTAATTCAGACATGAAAAAAGAAAAAAGAAAAGAGAAATGAATCTTCAACATAGCACGTTATATTTGTATGTTTGCCCTAACCTGAATCTGGCTTTGCAATTTTGGGAGAAGATGCCAACTTTGGATTCCAGATGATTTTCTAATTTTAACCATGAAAGGGGATTTTTTTCAGGGAAGTCTTTAGAACTCTTGCAGCCAAAAGCTCAGCCAATTAAAATATTAGTGAAGATCCTTAAATTGAAATGAACTTGGAAGAGGTGTTGTTTTTTGTTTGTGTGATATTCCGAGTTCCTTCTCTCATCGTTAAACTATATTTGTCCCATTTGTCTATTATTCCTGTTGGATTGTTTATTTTCACCCTCTCCCTGAAATGTGAAGTCTCTGGCAGGTTTGGTTTCATTATAGTGGAGGATGAAAAAACAAATACGTCCAAACTCCTAATAACGGTCCAACGTTGTACTAGAAGTATTATCCATGGGGGAACCTTGGGGGAGGGATGTGTTCCCATAGGCCCATAGTTCTTTTTCCCTAGTCTATATAAAGTAAGGAAGCAGATGGTTCCATTTATTTGGACTCTATTCTATAGAGGGGTTGAATGGTGCTGGAGATCCTAAGGTAGGAGCCTCAATAGGAAGCATGAAAGTGGCAGGATAGCACCGGTTATGAAACACTCTAGAACCCTTTGGATTTTGATACACTTGTGTTGTGAGTAATACCCATTGTAAACAATTGTGATATTGTGCCATTCGTTTTTGGCATACAGAGGAAGTACCTTCTATTTGTTATTTCAACCTCAGCAAGAACCACTGGTGCCCAAGTTTCTATGTGAATGTGTTGAGAGTTAAAGTCCCTTCCTTCTTTTTTTTCTCCGCTGAGGTGAGGAGTCACATTTAGCAGTGCTCTACCCTTGAGAGCAGCTGATAAAGGCACCTCCAAGTATTTATAATGCTACATTATAGCACCTCTCATAGCATAATCCCCTTTTTGTGAACTGGAGAATTTCAAGTACTTTAAAGGAGAACCAAACCCTTTTTATTAAAATCCCCAACCCTCCTACCCTACATCGACCCCCCTCCCTGCTCCCCCCAGCCTAGGTGTTACCCTTGGTAAATGCCCCAAACCCTTTACTTACCCCTCGTTGCAGATTCAGCGCATCGGAGTTCACGGCCGCCATCTTCTTCTCTTTGTGAAGTAAATGCCGTATTGGCGCAAGCGCATTTGGAGCAGGCTGCCAGTTTTCTAACAACTGCTCATGCGCCAAAAGTCACAGAAGATTACCGAAGAGAAGAAGATGGCTTCCGTGAACTCTGGTGTGCCAAATCTGCAATGAGGGCTAAGTAAAGAGTTAGGGGCATTTACTGAGGGTTTCACCCAGTCTGGTGGGAGCAGGGAGGTGGTCTATATAGGGTTGATATAAAGGGTTTGGTTCTCCTTTAAATGGGACATTACCAATATTTTATAAAGGTGAGCTTTCATTTCCTTTTGTGAGTGTATTTAACAGAATATACAGATATGTCTGGTCCTAACAGTTCATATTAAAGAAAGTCCCCTGTCTCACAAGACTCTGGAAACAGAAAGAGTATTCTTTCCTGCACTGGATCAGGGCCTAGCAAATCTTCAATTTTGTAGCATTTCAGAAAAAAATACTGTTAGAAACGAATATTTAACAATTTATACCATTTTGCTGTCCCTTCTGTCCAAGGTAGAAGAAGATGGCTGTGATGAAGTCAACATCTGACTTTATCAATCGTGAGTACAGTAGAAGGGTAGCATGTCATTTAATAACTATTAACGAATACCAACTTTGTTTGGTGTTAATCGTGCTATTCCCTAAAGTTATTCTTTGGATTTCTCTTTGTTCCCATAACATTCAAATATGGGATACGGCACCTAAGTCATCTCCAGCCCCTGGACTCTGTTCTGACTACTCTTTCTTCATCATGCAATGTTCTTCTAGTGATGAGCAATTCTGTACCATTTCGCTTCACCGGAAAAAAAGCAAAACTGTGAAAACAATTAGCGAAACTATTTTTACGTGCGCAAGCAAAGTCAATGGCCATTTTTTTTATGGTGCTTTTTTTATCCTAATGTTAGTCAATGGCCATTTTTTCTTATGGTGACTTTTTTTGTCCTAACGCATTAAAGTCAATGGGCGTTTTTTCTTTTGGCGACTTTTTTCTCCAAATGCATTAGTCAATGAGTGTTTTGTCTTATGGGTGTTTTTTTGCGGCAAATTTTTCCATGGCAAAATTTCACTGCAGCTTAGCGGAATTTCAATGCGAATCCATGTCTGGCAAATAAATTCACTCATCCGTACCTACTACTCAATTAGGAGAGCAACAATTTTTCTCACTTCAAATGCATTAAAGTCAATGGGCGTTTTTTTCTTATGGCGACTATTTTGTCATAATGTTAGTCAATGGGCATTTTTCCTTATGGCGACTTTTTTGTCCAAATGCATTAAAGTCAATGGGCATTTTTCTTTATGGCGACTTTTTTGTCCTAATGCATTAAAGTCAATGGGCGTTTTTTTCTTATGGCGACTTTTTTTACATAATGTTAGTTAATGGGCATTTTTCCTTATGGCGACTTTTTTGTCCTAATGCATTAAAGTCAATGGGCATTTTTTCTTATGGCGACTTTTTTGTCCTAATGCTTTAAAGTCAATTGGGGTTTTTTTTCATGGTGACTTTTTTCTCCAAATGCATTAGTCAATAGGCGTTTTTTTTCGCGGCACATTTTTCCATGGCGAATTTACGCTGCAGTTTCACGAAAAAATGTGCACATGGCAAAATCCAGAATTTTCCTGCGAATCCATGGCTGGTAAATAAATTGGCTCACAGTGTCGGACTGGCCCGGTGGGCCCCGACCCTCGTGGGCCCCAGCCAGGCCAGACACCGTCTACCAATTTAAAAATTTTGGAAAAATATAGTTTTTGGCGATGCGCATCGCCACTCGTCCATGCGCACCAAGAAGCGCCGCTCGCTCAAGTGCATGGCAGCGATTTAGCAGCGCAGTAGGGGGGCGGGGGGACCTGGACCAGCAATCCCGGTGGGCCCCGGGCCCCCCAGTCTGACCCTGTTGGCTCATCACTACCTACTACTCAAAGAGGAGCACTCAGTTGACTGACTGACCAAAGAAGGAAGTCCTAATAATTGGGGCTACAGAGATCCCACCCATGTTGTGCACATGAAACCTGGTTTGGCATGCCTTTGCACCTGCAATGATAAGCTTGCTCCTAAAGGCAAAACCTCAACCAACCTCATGCCAAACATGACCCTGTAATAGAAATGTTTCGAATCTCCCTAAATTTCTTCACTGAAATTAGCAAATCTATGGTGAAAGGGAACATATTTACTAGGCATGCACTAAATCCATTATGTTAATACCAACTCCTATACAATAGTTTCAGACAAACCCCAAACTGAGTTCTGGATTGGGTGTTTCACTTATATTTACTGTAGATGTGTTTAACATTGTGTGTGTCTTTGGCTGGCTCACAGAATTGCCACTAGATTCCAAGATAATTCCATCAACAGCAATACTGAGCCTGGAACATTTGCTCCAGGAAAGCGTACATGTAACAATATACACAAGGAGTAACATTTTCCAACCTAACATTACTTCACCAAGAAATAAAATGCTTACTTAATAATGCTTAATATAAACTGATGCCTAATTAAGCAAATAACTCATAAGGTTACACCTGTATTAGTATTAAGCCTAACTATTTTAATCACACCCCAAACACTGTAAGCCCTGAATGAATAAATAAATGTTCCTGGCAGTTAGGAAAGTATTGGGGGGAAATTTCATCCTTCTGGGAATCTTTCAGTATTCCCCAGTTTGATATTTGATAAATCAGCCCCTCCAGGATCCATTCTACTCCACCCAGACATTTAAATTGAATTATTACAATTGTTTGTTTCTTTTTCCAAAATTGACCAAAAAGCAATACACTGATTGCTTATAAAAGACTGATTGCAATAATTCAAAAACTGGAGATTTTTTTTGGGGGGGGGGTCATTATTATTGCTTTATTATTTTGTTTGCAAATAATAGGAGGTAGAATGAAAGATGTAATTCCCTTAAATTCACCCACTGCCCGACCATCTCCTCTTGAGAAAAATAACCCCTTTAACAGTCAAAGGGGCAAATTTACTAAAGAGCGAAGTGGCTTTGCCATTGTACAAATTTACATACATGACAAGGGGCTGCCCTGAGAAATTTAATAAGATATGGGACTTATGGCTTGGGGAAGACCCTGACCTAGAACCCCCTTGACTCTCTAACTAAAAACACTGAGTTCCCGTTGTCCTGGGAGTGTGGGAGTGTCAAGGGATAATCTATTGGTTTAATACTACTTTGCAGAATTTAACTCTTACCGTGGATAGAGGTCAATAATGTGTGTGAAATAGGTGGGATAGGAATATAACCATATCTTTATACAGTATTATATTGTGAGTTTATGGCAGTACTATGTAATGTTGTAGATACACTGTGATTTACTGGATGTATCAGGATAGAACTGTTTTGTACTATTTGTTAATAAATATGGCACAGAAAGCATAGGGAAAATATTAATAATAAAATAATGACAAGACATTGACAAGAATCTGAAGAACGACAAAGACACCATGTTATTGTTATTTGTTTAAGTTTTATTGTTAAAACTGAAATGCTTATATGTAGCGAATAGTAAAAGGAACAAACATTGTGTTCACAACAGCTGTGTTAATTGGATATCTGTTTGTTTCAATAAAAGGATTGTTAAAAAAAAAAAAGAGCGAAGTGGCTAATGAATTGGCGATGTCTCTGCGGGTGGCAACGTTAGCGACAATTCGCTAACGTTGCCACCCTCAGGGACATCGCCAATTCACTAACAGGTGCAAGCGCCAATTCACTAGCGAACCAGACTGTCGCTTGCGCAGTTCTGGACCCTATCGCCAGGCGTATTTTCACTCTGGCGAATGGGCGCTACTCCGCAAATTCAATAAAGTGCAGATTTTACTGAACGTCACCTCTTTCATCAGAGTTGACTTCGACACCTCAGACCAGGTGAACTGCTAAAATGAAACTACATCCTCCTCAATCTTATGTCACTTACATCATATCCTGTGTGCCAAAAATGCATAAAAGCTCCAAAAACGCTGGTGACTTTTCCCTTACTGAAGTGGAATTGCCTGCAAAAGTCCTGACAAACTTTTTTTGGGTAACTGGTTTTCTCCAGACATTTCATAACATATGGAACATTTATTTTACAGTGGGCTCATGTGTAGGGCATTATATTAACTCTCTTGTCTCTATTAAGGTTCCCTGGATGTGTGTAAGGAAAAGTGGTAACTTCAAGCATTTGCACTTTTATAATAAAGACGTCCATACAACTTTAAATTACCCGCCCTATGCAAATTGACCTCAGCGCAAGATCACTAGCGAATTTTTGCTAGGCACAAACAAATGCTAGCGCATCGTCACTATGAAATGCTCACACTGCCGAAGTAACGCAAGCGAAAAGTCACCAGCATTCAGCGCCAAGGGTGCAACTTTGCATATTAGTAAATTAGCGTAGTAGTAGCGCATTTCTGCCTGGCGAAGTGGTGCGATGTGTGCGAAGCAGTCGCTGGCGACAATTCACCCTGTAATAAATCTGCCCCTAACTCCCAGATGGGCCTTCCTTCTCCCAATGTTACTTTATGTTCTTGGGAATTTCCTATCAGGACTGTGAAGCCATTGAGTATAATCCTCTGGTTCTGTTCCATAAAAAAGCTAAATATTAGGCTTTAGCTGCTCATAAAAAAAATCTACTAAATTGTCAATGTTTCATAAATATTTGCAAAGCTTAAAAAGTTGATTACTTGCTGTAAGTTCTACATAGCCAACTACTCTCCTCAGTCAGTTCCCTTGTATGTAGTACAGTAGCTTCGTAGCTTGAGAACCACAAATTATTCTACTTATGTTTACACTGGTAATTGGTTTAAACTGGTACATATAAATAGTACTAATGGTGGTTAAGTCAAAAATAGTTATTCTCCGAAAAGGGGTTGAAGATAACGAGTTGGATGATGAAGAGGGCACAGATGACTTTTCAGGTAGGTGTAAGAAGAGTCAGATATATAGAATGCTTAGTTATGATATCCACAGTTGGCAAAAACAGGTGTGAAGGATTCATGTCTGTTCAACACATATGCAATTTAACACAATGCAGTCATTGGAGGTATGGGGCCACCCAAGAACTTGGAAATGATTTATGGATGTGAAGGCTCAAGGGCAGATTTTGGTCCCATACTGTGGAACTTCCCTCTAAGAGGTTCCAGAGCAGCTTCTGTTCAATGATGCAGACAACTGGGCTCATGGGTTCAGTTTTGACCAGGACATTTTAATCACACCCCATTTTTATATGTGTTTCCACCAGTCACTGGAGGTATGAGGCAACCCAAGAACTTGGAAATGATTTGAGGCTGTGAAGGCTCAAAGGCAGATTTGGCTCCAATAGTTTGAAACTTCCCTCTAAGGGGTTCCAGAGCAGCTTCTATTCAATGTTACAGACTACTGGGCTCATGGGTTCCGTTTTAACCAGGGCATTTTAATCACACCCCGTTTTTGTATGTGTTTCCACCAGTCACTGGAGGCATGGGGCCACCCAAGAACTTGGAAATGAGTTGAGGATGTGAAGGCTCAAGGGCAGATTTGGTTCCCATACTCTGGAACTTCCCTCCAAGCTTCTTTTCAATGTTACAGTTTACTGGGCTCATTAATACAGTTTTAACCGGGGCATTTTAATCACACCTTATTGGTTTCCACCAGATGTCCCAGTCTCAAGAACAACAACAACAGATTAATAGGTTCCCAATACAACTTACCCTTGTATGTCTGTTTACTGAGATGAATTGAAATTAGACTGTAAACTTTAGTGGGGTTAGGAGTGATGGGAGAGACTGAACATTAAGGCAGTGTCTTACATGTTGGGACCATGCCCATCTCTCCATACAAGTGGGCAGAGAGCAAACAAAAAAAGAGAAGGTCCTTCAATAATACTAGATTTGGGTTTCTATTTAGGTTAATGTTAAAGGGCCTTGGTTAAACCAAAATATAATAAAACTATAACTGATTGGAGAAACTCATCAAATCTTAGCAGAAGTTAATTTTAGCAGAATGGATTTCATCAAACTTTAAAACAAAGTAACTTATCTTCAGCTCACACAATACAAGGGCTCAAAGCACAACAGACCTTTTCCATTAAGAGAAGACAACGTCAGAGAATTCATAATGGCATTTCTTGAAGAATAATTTCTGCCTTTTTAGGACTGTGACTTAATATATTAGAAGATCAATTTTCTATGAACCATGTAGACACTGAATATCATAAAATTAATAGAGATTCCTCACTTAGGGGATTTTTTTTGGCAAACCTTGAGGGCCCAGCCAAATAATTTCATTACTTGATTCTTGCCAAAGAGAAAGTTTATTAATCATAAACAGTGAGCTGGGCCCTTCCATAGTTTCAAATATGCTGTTATTCAAAAATGTGCGTGTGATGTTCCTTCTATATTCTGCTCATGGCATCCGTTTGCATTGGCTCACGAGTACGTATAATCAGACATTTCTCACTGATGTGCCAGGTATGAAACTAAAATTACTGTCGGTTCTCAAATATCTGAAGCACAGCAGTGGGCTGAATTCTGGGTAATGTTTATTCTACATTTTCTCGCTGTGAACAGTTTGGTCGTCCTGATTTCTGTTAACTGGCGTTGCAATTTCATAAAATTATGTTCTCATCAAAGTGAAAAATCTCACACTCAGGTTACAATTTATTATAGACGAAGAATATAAAGCTGGGCATCCTAATAAAAAATAAAGGATTCTGCAGTCTTCAAACCTTGAGTTTGGCAATTATTTCAAGGCAATTTTAGAACAACGGTTGACATCGAAGCCTTCAAATATCCTTCTGCCCAGGATATAAACCAGTTCAAATTAAAAATATTTTATTTCTCTAAACCCGTGCCATGCAAAATGACAGGGGAACTATGGGGTCTTAGAAATATAGCACCCTGAACTAAATTCATTATCACTCCGCGCCTCGTTGATAACCACATTTGCTAAGAACTTTTCAGCCATTAAAACCATTTTTATGGAATGGGAGTCTGTAATTGACTATGGTGCTCATAAGGTGTCCCGTTCCCCATGCCACAAAGGAAGCTTCTTAAGACAAATCAATTTTGGGAACCCAACCAACATATTTCATGCTCTTGATGGTAGCATCTCATTTAATACTAAAGTGGATCACTTTACCTTCCTTTCATACCTACTTATGTTTGAAGAAGCAAATCATTTAGGTCATGTGTTGAAAAATGATTTCCAAATTCCCTCATGTTACCTTAACTGCAGAGTACTAACATACTAAAATATGGGTTTTATACCATTAATCCATATAAAGTTCATGTGTCTCCATGTTGCTCCACCTTACACAATGGATGTGCTACTGCTTGGTAATAACAGAAAGCCATCAAGCAGAGGTTGCTTAACTAATAACTTGCAATATTTATTAGTAAAGATTAAAACACCGAACCACATTCTTTTGACCAATGTTCACTTGCTTTTAATAAACACTGAAATATATCCAAAGTTATTGAGCATGATTAAGGCCAAATAAGATGAGATGGGGAACTATGGGGCAATATCAGGAGAAACCTCTGAGGTCTTTGAATGAACCTTAAACATAAAATAACATTTTAGCCTAAACTTTATTTCTTCCAAACTAAAGGAGAACAAATGTAAATATATGTAAAAACTTGCAAGGAGGTATAACCCTAATTTAGTTACTGTCTCTTTATATAGCAATTAACCCTTGGCAATTCAGGGGCCCTGAGTCCCTTTTGCGTATGAAAAGTTCTGGGAACTGGGATTTACAGGGCAGTGCCTCCACCTATGGAACACCGAGGAGCACACCTTAGGGGGGTTCCACTAGGAAAAATAAAACACACAGTTTGCAAATTAAAGAAATATAAACTCTATATAAAACAGTAGTGAAAGAACTTGGGCAATCTAATACACAATGCATTCCTGCACTGGGGACACCTGGACCTACCCAACTCTCTATTAGGTACCTGACTGTTTCTCCAACACTGTCCTTTTTATTATAAAAGTCCCAATCCTCTGGAAAGGGTTAATAACCACACAGTTCAGTTCCCAAAAGTACCTCTCCCATTGGAACTTAGCAGCTGCTCCCACGAAGCAGGTAAATGCACAAGACCTGTCCACAAATTGGGGTCCCACATTTGTACCCTTGCCTGTATCCTCCCTTGGGTGATTCACTAACTGGGGTGCCCTTAGAGGCGGTCTTGCTGGAGATTACAGGCAGCTCTGAAGCAGGATCAATCTTCACCTCTTGAGTCTCTAGCAGCTTGGCAGGGAACAGGATTGGCTCTCTCTGTACTTCTACAGATGCAACAGCTTGGACAGTCTCACAAGAACTGATTCTGGTTGGATGTTGCAGCATACAACCCGTGTTAAGCTCTGTTGGAGACCCTGTATAAATGGCTCCAAAGTCAGGCACTCCCTCTCTCCCAAGGATGCACTGGTGAGCCCAGCCAATCAGATGGCTCCCCAGCCTGTAACTGGGCTGGATGATGTCACAGACAGAAAAACGGTTGAAGCATTTGTCTGCTCCTCTCCCTACAGAGGTTTCTGCCAAGTGTCTTCTCTTGCAGATATATTGCATTTAATGTTACTTACCATTGAAAAGCCTAATGTTTTTCTGGATAGCAGTACAACAAGTCTTGTTTCATACTGTGAGTAAATAAAGAACGTATGGGGGGGGGGGGAAGAAACTGCGTAACAGTGGCACAACCTGCCAAAAAGCTATAAATATTAAAGTACAATAGATTTAATAGGACAACTGTTTTAGCATTAGTATTTTCTTTTATAGGCAGACTGCAAATATCTGATGTCTTCCCTTCATGTTGAAGAAAACCTCAGAAAAAATATGCTGAATCATGGGTAAACAAAGTGGTGGATTGCACTGATTTTAAGGGTGTCAGAAGGACATTTGTATTGGCATGTATATATTATAGAAGAGTAACCTTTGGTGGAAATTTATCAAGGGTCGAATTTCGAGTTTATGGGAGTTTCTAAAAAAAATAAAAATAAACTCCCATTAACTCGTAATTCTGGAAAAAAAATGATTGTAGGAGGTCCCCCAAAGGCTAAAACACCAATTCAGCATGTTGACATGATACATTTCAAAATTCGAATTTCCATTCTTTTTTTAAACTCAAATCGAATTTGGACTATTCTCTAGTCAAATTACACTAAAATAAACTCGGAATTTGAAAATTCTAATTTTCACTTCGACCCTTGATAAATTTGCCCCTTTGTGTAGAGAAAGGAAGAGAAGATAGAATAAACTCTAGTGTAGGACAGAAAAGAAGATTCAATAATTGTGTGGTCTACAGAGGCAGCTTAGTAAGTGGGAGACCAGGGGTGGAGAATGTGGGAGCATTTCTGAAGGATGTCTAGGAGGTTGCTATTAATTTGGTGCTGTGTATCCCTGGATTTAATCAGTGATGGTTGGATGACTTTAGCTAACCAGATCTCCGTATTCTTGTGAGTCTCTGAAGAGAAGCCAATTATGTCATTTGCATAAAACTTTATCTTGTTTTTGTACCAGCTTGGACTATTTGAGTCTTTCAAACTTGTAGATGTCGTGTCCCTAAAATAGACATGATCATTGGTCTGTGATTTCCAGTATTTCGTTGTTACTAATGAAGCTCAGTGACATCATATCCTGCATGCCAAAAAAGTCATAAAAAAGAAAAAAATAATTAATATTTTAATGTGGGATTATATTTACAAGTTGTAACTCTTAAATATATGTTATTTACACTTTTTTTAACCATTTCAAACTCATGCCACATTTGTTTTAAGTTGGGCTCATGTCTAGGACAATAGAAGATCTCTTTTGTCTTTATTTTTCTTCCTTGGACATTTTTAATAATAAGTGGCCACTTCCAGAAATTTCACCAACAATCACTTATAAAGACATATATATATATATATACATATACACATAAAGACCTTTATATACCCACCATATTTAAATTGATGTAAGCATATGTTAATGAAGTTTTGCTAGGAATAAAGTAACGCTAGAGAAAATTCGCTTAGAAACATTTGTGATGACGAAGTTTCGATGGCAAAAGCATTTTGATATGTCTGATGAAGTCGCATGAAGTATGGCAAAGTTTCCCAAAGTGATAATTTACCATTTAGTAAATTTGCCCCATAGAATATGAACGGACAAATCAAACATAATGTTTCTGAAGGAAAGTCAGATCAAGACCAAGTAAAGGAACATTTCTGCAATACCAATATTGTAATGTGCATAACAAAAGGGGGAAAAAAACATATTCAGAAAAGCAACTTTAAGCATAAACTCAGGTGAACTTTAAAGAAGATGTAGAGGCTTAGTTCCTATCAAAGTAAATGTACAAATAACATGGGGAGGATTTAATAACATATTAAATAGTATTTCAGAAACGTACTGTCCAATAACAGAAATGCAAGAGATAAAATAAGTCCAAAGTAAATGAATACGAGGGCAGCAGCAGCCAACAAATTTCTGTAAAAACACCATTTGACTGAAGGAAAACTCAACTGTCAGGGCACAACCACACAAGATAAGGATTAAAAGGATACAGCAGTTGTGGGAAAGACCCTGCCAACCATTGACTTTGATGAGCAAAGCTATGGGGCTGTGTGGCAGCCAGCGGCTCCCACAATATTGGGGCGGAAGGTGAAGTGGATTAACTCAATATCCACAAACCTCCGAAGCTGATAGGTCACAGCCAGCAAAGGAACTGAAGCTCAAACGATACAGAATATTTCAATAAGACAGGCCATTAGCCATTAGGTATGTACAAGAAGGAAACATGAAGGCTTAACGTGACCTTGACATTATACCTATTTAAATAATGTTCATATCCCATGGGGGGATCTCAAACACACAGGGCAAGCAAGGATATTTAAGAGCATTTTACGTTACGAGAGCAGTGCCAGAAAGAACATGTGAAAAATCCAAACATAGACTAAAGATGGTCTTGGCTGACAATAGGAAGTAAAAGAAGGATACCAATGGGCCAAGGAAGTCATTACCAAATGATGTCTATCAAGGTGCTCAAGCTCTCCATATTAATTGTGTCCCTAAAAACAATATAAGGGTTTGTTTACATAGGAAGAAGTTATGACTATTGCTATTCAAAGCAGTGTTTGTTTAGCTTTTTCTGTGCTCTCAACTGCTGTAGTAGATGCCAGGTGATCTGTGAAGAAGCATGCAATCTCTTGTGGGGTGTCTTGGCAGGGAAAGGGCTGACGTTTGCTGCATTGAGTCAGAACCCACAGTGCACAAAGTGACTAATGGATAAATTATTTGATTCCACTATACTCACTTTGGTCAATAGCAGAAATTTCCAGAGATTTTTGGAGCCCTTTGGTTGGTCCTGGGTCAAGTATCCCTGTCCTATCCAGATGCTGCTTCCTTACAGTCAACGCCCACGGACAATGAAATTGTGAGCCAGAAGCAACACATGGTTGAGTCCAATAATGATTTTTAACTCTGCATCCTCTGAAATGTGTTGGCTAATACAGGTTCTGAAACACTTGCCAGGACTGATAATATCTTCTTGAATAAGCAGTCCTGGTCTTGTTTTATCCCTTAATACATTTATACCAATGCTTTGGAATCCATTTATCCCCACAACACATAACTCTCCTCTCATCCTATAAATCATGACTTGGTCCTGGTTTGTCTTCTTTCACTCAATCAATGACCATTTGTAAGTGTAATTTTTTAAATATGTGGTTTGGTAAAAGATCAAAGAGAAAATGCTCTTGTCCTGCTACTGTTGCCATGTAAGTAGCACACTTTGGCAGATTTATGCTCCTTCTGCATTAAAAAAAAAGGAATTTTAATTTGCATGAGTACACAAGGGCTTGGAACATTGTGCCCACACTTCCCGTACAGTACATTAAGGTTCTGCAAGCAACGGTACAGTGGTTCCTATGCAATATGCCTGTGTCTGTGGTTGGTCATGGATGCCCTGTCTTGAAGGTAGAGTTAATCCATCAATGAAAAAATATTATATAATGAAAAAGTTGCATGGAGACATTTCCTGGCTCAAAAATTCTATTTTGAGTCAACATGAAGTTGTGTAAGGCAAGTTAGACCTTCCAAGCAAACATAAGGGTGGCGGGATGCTGTTGGACTAATAATATTAATAGTACAGGATCGTTCACATGTGCTCAATGAAGCCAGATCGATACTCCTGTCCCACCTGCCAAACCTTACATTCTAGGTATGATTTTGAACCAAATGCATTATCCAGTATGGGCAAAGGTATGGACCAGATAGTGAGTGGAGCACAGCTACATTAGAAAGCTAGGGACAGGTGCACTGTGGGTAAAACACATGGTGATGGTCACTGTGTGCCCAGCAACTCATAGCAACCAGTAAACATTTAGGGGTATATTTATCAAAGAGTGAAGTTAATAGTGAAGTTCTGCCACTAGAGTGAAATTTCGCCACTCTCCATTCATGGAGATTTTTATAGGCGTATTTATCAAAGGGTGAACTATCACTTTCACCCATTGATAAATACGCCTTTCAAAATCCCATAGAAATTAATTGAGAGCTGCGAATTTCACTCTAGTGGTGGAACTTCACTCTTTGATAAATTTACCCCTTAGGGTTTACTAGTCTAGTACAATTGGCCATATATCTGGTTAGTTACTACTTCTCAACACATTGTGGACATCTAGGATAAGCACCAGACATTTATGGGTCTTCCAGAAATGCTGGATATTTTACATGTGGATTATCCAGTTCAGAACCATGAATTTGTGTCTGCAGGGCATGGAACTAATAACAAGTCTAATGACTCCATATCAGTCTAGTCTTCTGAAGAATTGATTATCTGAAAGGAAATAGAAGGCTGCCTGGTCCCCAAACTGTGGGACTTGCCCTAATGGGGACTGGAGCAGTGACATGGGCCCCAGTCTGGATAGGTTAAGTTGGGGGTAATTTAAGGAGTATGCTTGTTGATTCTCACCTGAAACTCAAGCCTGAAGTTCACTAAGGGTAAGATCTAGAGCAAACAATATTCTTCTGTCTTAAATATTCCTGATAATTTACTATAGTTGCAACCAAATTATGAAATAAGAGGGACCCTGGGCTTGAATTAGAATAATCCAAAAAGCCACCACTGTTAAAACTAGGTTATGGCTAACCAATGTTTTCCAGAAGCTAACAGAGGTTTGCATATTCTACAACATGATCAAGTCCTTCACTTATGCTTAGTTTCTTGGATTCAACCTTTCAGCCTTATATCTGAGGGGTGTGGATGCCATTTCAATGCACTATTTTACCCATGTTTAAAAGAAAAAACCTCAATGTCTACATTTTATAGCACTCAGCTTTCTCTCTAACTGAAAACACGAGTCCAGGTGGAATATTCCGGGGGCAAGCAGAAAAGTGCTAATTCATGTAGCAGCTCTGTTTGACCTACATGTAGAAATTTGTCTTGGGAGACTTAAGAATCCACAAAATAAAAACAATTCTCTGGTGCGGCCGGCATTAGCTGTAGGACGTTGTGGCTATGGGCTCTGGCACATGAACAAATCCACGGAGCACAAAGCAACAGAAATCATCTTTATATGCATTACCCCGGAGGGCATATAATAATTCATCAACTATATTTAGCGTATTTCCTAGTACACAATGGGGCTGCTTTTAATATAAATCAATATTATTTAATGGCCGACCTAAAACACTTTAAGACAACACAAGGCACACTGGCGAAATTGAAATGTGAAGGCAGCAGAAACATTAATTAGCAAAAATATATCAAAGAATTTAGTCTGCATCAAAGCCCCAGGGAACAATCATGTCTCCTCGCTGCTGCCCACCTCAGACGAAACATTCTGGAGCTGATTGATTAATAGGAAAGAAAGGAGGAGGTGTGAATTTGTTTTGGATTCCAGTGGGTTTGAAGAAGGTTTGGCACAGCTCAAGTGTTTCATCAGCTCAGATCTTAGAAGGCATTTTTAGATCTACAAAATGATGACCACCTACAGACACCCTTCAGTGGCTCAGTGAGGTGGGTCCAGGGCAAGGAGGAAACAAGATCGGAATTAACAGACTGTCTCAGCCAAGGTTCCTAAATGCAGCAAGGGATTAAGAAAAATATGACTCTCGTCCAAATAAACAAAATAATATTTCCGCTGTAAATTATTAGAAAAGAAAATAGCTGGTGGGCTTGGGAAAAGCATCATCCTAACACTAGTGTCTAAATAGAAAGACCGGGGGATGAGCAGACTGCAGAGCGGTTGGTGGGTTGTGGGAATGACACAAAGAAGAGATTCAAGACGGATACTGTTCCCTAGTAGTTTTACTATTATGTACCCTTTAGAGCAGGGATCCCCAACCTTTTTCTATTCATAAGCCACATTCAAATGTAAAAAAGTTGGGGAGCAACACAAGCATGACAAAGTTCCTAGGGGATGCCCAATAAGGGCTGTGATTGGCTATTTGGTAACCCCTATGTGGATTGGCAGCCTACAGGAGGGTCTGTTTGGCAGTATATCTGGATTGTATGCAAATAAAACTTGTCTCTAAGCCAGGAATTAAAAAAAAGCACCTGCTTTGAGGCTATTGGAAGTAACTTCGATGGGGTTGGTGAGCAACATGTTACTCCTGAGCCACTGGTTGGGTAGCACTGCTTTATAGGTTGCTCCAAGCTGATAAGAAAAATAACCTGTGCCATTCACTATTGCATTTGGATATGGAAATTAATTAATCAGATCAATCAGAAAAGCTAACCTCCTGGGCTCCATCATAACTCTACCAGGCTATTTGGTTGGCTCTAACTCATTGAAGCCTTCCTTGAACAGAATCAATGATGTAGCACCAGTCAGCCTGCAAAGAAAATAGATAAGGGGATTACTACTGAAACCCAGCACTTGCATAGTTCCATCAGTTGTTTGGCTGAAGGGAGGCTGCAATCAGCTGGGGTTTTTTTTTTTGGAATTGTTCAGATAGAAGAATTGGATTCTCCTAAATGCCCTCCATTCATGAACATAGATACACATTACTTGTGATTTCTAGATCCACAAAAGGATCTATTTTAGTTGGTTTTTGAACTAGGCAAAATGTTTTAACCATTTTGATCTTTTAACAGCTTGCAGAAAGTCTCCCACAGAAACCAATCAGATTGTTTCTATTAAACAGGAGTCAATGTTGTTATACAGGTGGAAAACGTTGCCTTTCTCTGTGAGGAGTGATGTTAAGAGTAAGAGAAAACATTGTTTGCTTTGGTTACTAGACCTACTGAAAAATGTTATAATACATTATTTTACACCCCAACCTTTTAAAATTCAGTTTAGATCATCCATGCTTTCAATGTAGCCAGTGCTAGTGATTGACTGCTGGTTTGGAGTTAAAACACTTGTTTCTCTACTCTTTTCCTTACTCCCAACCCAACTTCATTCTCTGTCTTTCAGTATTTTTTTATTTGATATGTTTTAGGGTACAGGTATGAGACCTGTTATCCAGAATGCTTGGGACCTGAGGTTTTCCAGATCTTTCCATAATTTTTATCTTCATGCCTTAAGTCTACTAGAAAATCATGTAAACATTAAATAAACCCAATAGTTTTGCTTCTAATAAGGATTAATTAAATCTTAGTTGGGATCAAATACAAGCTACTGTTTTATTATTACAGAGAGAAAGGTATGGGACCTGTTATCCAGAATGCTCGTGACCTGGGGTTTTCCTGATAACTGATCTTTCCATAATTTGGATTTTCATACCTTAAGTGTACTACAAAATCATGTAAACATGAAATAAACCAAATAGGCTGGTTTTGCTTCCAATAAGGATTAATTATATCTTAGTTGGGATCAAATACAAGCTACTGATTTATTATTACAGAGAAAAAGAAAATACTTTTTAAAATTTGGATTATTTGGATAATATAGAGCCTATGGGAGATGACCTTTCCGTACTCTAAGCTTTCTGGATAATGGATTTCCAGATAATGGATCCCATACCTGTACAGCCCCCAAGCACAAAGAAGGGTCTGTAGAGAATGGGCTTGCTGAGATGAGAGTTGAAGAACTTGAATGGCCTGCAAAGATTCCCAACCTCCCTGTTGGGTTAATTGGATTGTTGACTATGAGCCAAACCTGATCTTCAATGCCCAACCCGCCAACATCTAGTGAGATCCATCCCAGAAGAATAGAGGTCAAATTTCATATTAATTGACGTGGTTTGGGAATGAGGTGTTGGGCAAGCAGGTATCCCAGTATTGTTGGCCACATAGTGTATTATGGATACAAATGAATAATAAAGAAGGATTTTTATTATTCTCAGCCAAATTTTGAGAATTAAAGGCAAGGAAGACATTAGATGGACCATTATATTGTTAAATCGGAGAAATGACCAATATGGCTCCAGACGCAACTCTCAGAAGTCCATAAAGACCAAGAAAAAGTGTCTGTGACTCACAATCCATCAGTCCGTAAGTGTTGGCACAGAACCTCACCCCACCCGAGCCTGAGTCAGACGTCCCCAGACTGATGCAAGCTGATCCTTATACTTGATTGTCGGTGTCATGTATACAATTAAATGATGATTCCAACAATCTTTCTGGGTCCTTATGAGGTTTCTAGTTACAGGCAATACACACAACAGAGGTTTTTTTACATTAAAAACAGGTTCCCTTGCTTCTGTTTTCTATCAGTTTGATGAGTGAGATTTTCCTTCCCCATTGTTACATGCCGGCCAGAAAGTGCATGTGAGAAGCAAAAGACTTAAGCATTTTACTAACGTTGGCTCCTTAGGGCAAGAGATGTAAATATGAGCATTAATGGGAAATATCTGTGTATCGGTTGCTATATCCACCAGTCTGGGTGACTCAAACAGAAATCACTTGCCAATGGAAATCCTCTATCCCCCATAATGGCCATTTACCTCTCTCATTGTGATATTAAGAGGGGATTAATTATTACTATTATTTCCTTTTGCTTTCTCCCTCCCCAGTTTTCAGGAAGGGTTTGATTCAGCAGGAACAGCCCCCTAACTTTGCTCATAGTCTGTACAGAGAGATCCCATAAAACTATGGCAGCATAGGTATTCCCTGTACTAAGCACAATTCAGCAGGAACAGTACCCTAAGTTTGCTCATAGTTTGCACAGAGAGATCCCATAAAACTATGGCAGCATAGGTATTCCCCTGTACTAAGCACAATTCAGCAGGAACAGCCCCTAGGTTTGCTCATAGTCTGTACAAAGAGATCACATAAAACTATGACAGCATAGGTATTCCCTGTACTAAGCACAATTCAGCGGGAACAGCCCCTAAGTTTGCTCATAATTTGCACAGAGAGATCCCATAAAACTATGGCAGCATAGGTATTCCCCTGTACTAAGCACAATTCAGCAGGAACAGTCCCTAAGTCTGCTCATAGTCTGTACAGAGAGATCCCATAAAACTATGGCAGCATAGGTATTCCCCTGTACTAAGCACAATTCAGCAGGAACAGTCCCTAAGTTTGCTCATAGTCTGTACAGAGAGATCCCATAAAACTATGGCAGCATAGGTATTCCCTGTACTAAGCACAATTCAGCAGGAACAGTCCCTATAAGTTTGCTCATAATCTGTACAGAGAGATCCCATAAAACTATGGCAGCATAGTGACATCTATAAAATGGAATGGTTCCTCTAATAACATGCCCATTGCATTATCATGGAAGTTAAACTACAACCTTCACCAACCCCTGACAATCTTAGGGGACAATTTACTAAAACTCAAATGAATCTAATTTTTTTAAACAAAATCGACCAAACTCCCTTCCATAAATCCAACTCATTCATCAATCATTTTTCTCGAAAAAAAACCGATGTGACAAAATCGAGGGACATCTGCCATTGACTTCTTCGTGATCTCGGCGGGTGTGAGATGGAGCATTTCCGGATTTTTAGCAGCTTTTTTGTTTTCCCCTGAAAAATTTAGGTTGAATAAATAGGCCCTAGTGTTGAAAAGAAGCTGCATCCTAAAAATGCACTAAAATATCTGACACGTTCTACAATAAAATATATCGTTTCTGCTTTTCTCAACTTTTTCAAGTTTTCAAGAGGCCCATTTGCCTCTTTTTGATGCAATAAAACCAGCCATGCAGTGAGTATTTTACACAACAGGACCTTGTATGGAGCAATTGTTTCTTACCCTTTAATGTCCTTACAGAGCTGCACCTGGTTCTGACTGTGTGTGTAAATGCTACTCTTTGGCACAAGGAGGCGCCAGAGATTTTGATAGCACGGAGCGCTGCTTAAACCTTAAACTATAAAGAGTGGATACAGGACGTTTTATATATGTGACTATGTGCAGCTCTGCTATGTCTCATCCAAATGCATCTGTTCCCTTGTTGTGTATAGACCCAGCAGGCTGCAATGTTCATGATAGTATGTGACTGTCACTTTGCTGTGTAATAGAACCAATCCTGAAATGTCTATAGGGGAGGTCACACTGGTGGTATAACTGTATTGGCATATGCTATAGGGCTAGGGCATGGGCTGGAGGGCAGCACCATTTATGAAGCACTTACATCTAACTGTCAACTGCAGTGCTCTGGCTGCAGGTTTCAGAAACAACAATTCATGGAATCATTATTTATGGATGTTTTCTGCGCCGTTTGTTCCGACTCCTGAAGCAATGCAGCAAGAGCCATCGGCAGAAGAAGAAGCAAACGAGATATTGTAGCAACTGGAGTCTTGGCTAGAGGAGAGCCGGCTTCCGCTACACTGTTTCAAGAACCAGAATCGGCAGTGCACAAAGGGACAAAGAAAAATCTTTCTATTGCAATTACACTGACAGATAATTTTAACAAGCATGTTTAATGAATTTATACTGGAAAGTTGCAGGATGAAGATTGTGTTATTAAAGGGTAAGTAAACCGTTAAAATAAGTGAATGCAAAATTGAATAGGGTGCTATTCTAAGCGATTTTGTCATTTACATTCATTATTTATTTTCTGTTTAGGCCAAGATATTAAGGGATACAGGTGCTGTTAATATGAATGAATTGTGTTACAACAGCGCCACCTGCTGGTCAGTTTCCAGTCTGACCACTAAGTAGTCAAGGAAGTTGTCAGGAGAAAGAAAGAGGCTGCTCTGATGTTCTTCTGCTTAGGAAAACAATTAGAAACCTTTCTCAAATCTTTCCTAAGCAGAAGAACATCAGAGCAGCCTCTTTCTTTCTCCTGACAACTTCCTTGACTACTTAGTGGTCAGACTGGTCAGAAACTGACCAGCAGGTGGCGCTGTTGTAACACAATTCATTCATATTAACAGCACCTGTATTCCTTAATATCTTGGCCTAAACAGAAAATAAATAATGAATGTAAATGACTAAATAGCATCGAATAGCACCCTATTCAATTTTGCATTCACTTATTTTAAAGGTTTACTTACCCTTTAATATTAGATATGAAAGTACAGGTCTAAGATCTGTCATCCAGAATGCTGTGAAAAAAAATGCCCGTAGATTCGAATTAGCGATGGGTGAATTTATTCGCCAGGCATGAATTTGCAGCGAATTTCCACATTTCGCCAGTTTTTGCAAAAACGTTGCAAAAAAAATTGCCACGACAAAAAAAAAATAGTCGCACATCAAAATTGTCGCACACATAAAAGTTGTTCCGCATCAAAATTATTCGGACGCCCATTGACTTTAATGCATTTGGACAAAATAGTCATGCATATAAAAAATTGTCGCACGTCAAAATAATTTTGACACCCATTGTCACAAATTTTTAATCGTTTCACGAATTTTTTTCACCGTTTCGCGGATTTTTCGGCACAGCGAAACGGGACTGATTCGACCAACACTAATTCTAATGTTTAGTGAAAAAAAATGTAGTTTGGTTTGAAAAATGGCCATTGAATTTTTGGCAAAGCAAAATGGGTCAGATGCACCCATCACTATCCAAAACGCTTGGGACCTGGGGTTTTACCTAGAGGTAAAAGGGGGTTTTTCAGTAATTTGGAACACTGTGCCTTAAAACTACTAAAACTATTTGCCACTCACATACCTGCTACAAAGTAAAAAATGCAAATCTGTAGAGAATTAAGAATTGTTGGTTTAAATAGGAGTCTATGGGGGTGCTTTTGGAGACTTGTGGCTACTGTTTTTCTGGATAATAGATGGTGTATATGTACCTGTACTATGCACAGTAATGCTGATGAGTAGGGTTGACACTTTAGGTAGAAAAGGGAGCTGTCCAGGCTGCTAAATAATAGGGGCCTCAAGTAGGTCTTGCTAGTCCCGTAATTGGCCCCTTAGTGCCCAATCAGTAAGCTTCAGTGCATACCTGTGCCCTGCATCTTGCACCAGATTAAAAATCTTACTTGAGGTCTGAGCAAAACACTGGTGGGCAAATGTCAGTCTTGTTCTGACCACCTACCTGCACTTACTGGTATCGCCCAACTCGCATGTCTGAATGATGCAAGTAGGGGGCAAGTATAATGCGGTGACATATTAATGCTTCCCCCTGCTAAATAAATACAGCAATACCAAATTCAAGCAACACTGTATTCATGGGCAAAGTAGAGAGCAAATTTACACCCCCTAGTGTTCATTGAGTAAGCACTTGCTTCTGGGGGACAACTGTTCTGCACCTCACAGCAGATTAAACTTGCACCTCAAGTCTATTTTCACCCAATAACTTGCATGTTTAAATGACAAGGATCTTTCAGTTGTCCAGCCACGGTCTCTGCTTACTTCTTACCTAGAGTAAACCCTTTTCCCTTTGGGTTGAGCTCTCTGGCAAAACTATGGTAAACGGCGAAATGCCTCGAGTAGGAGGTGAAATAACTGTAAGTTCCTCAAGTACAGAGATCAAACGAGGAAGTAATAATCTGAAGCCATCAAACTAATTAAAAACAGGCAACGGTCAACAATTTGACGATGTGGGTCATCAAGCAAAATGTGCGAAGCAAGAACTGGAACAAAAGGGAAATAAACCCTAGAATGAAACTATGGGCTGAAGGTTGCTAGGGCAGAAATAGATGCAGCCCCCTGTCTGAACTGATCCCCGTGTCATTGTAAAGTCCTCAGAATTGCCCAGGTTTTTCTGTCCCCCTGAAACATATATCTCTGTAGAACCATCATGCTATCCAAGATTGGACTAGCTTGCCACAGTCCAAGAGGATCTACTGGTAGGGCCAAGCCATAGTGCAGTGATCCCCAACCAGTAGCTCATGAGTAGTGATGGGCGAATCTGTGACGATCCGCTTCGCCGAATTTTTCGTGAATTTCTAGGAAAATTCACGAAACGGCGGAAAATTTCCGAAACTGCTGCAGCGCAACTTGTTTTGACAAGTTCGAAGTTGACGCGCGTCGATTTCGAAGTTGACGGGCGTCGAGTTCGAAGCACACGTATCTGTTGGATTTGTCTACATTTTATGGGGCACATCTACTATAGGGTGAAAATTCACCAAAAGTTTGGTGTAAAATAATGGTCCCATATGTTAGAAAATGTATGGTGGAAATCAGTTACAGAAAAAAATGTAAACACTTTTGCAGCCTATCAGCTTGAAAAACGGAAAAGACGGCAGCATTTAGTACTTAGATGATATTCCACTTAAAAATGATAATTTAAGTAACTGAAGAATGAGGATGTTTTATGCACTATGCAGGTCAGAGCTGAAGGCAAGTCTAGTGAACTGTCACTAACAGTAGCCACTAAACCCCTTTATAAATCTGTCCCTATGGCTTTGTTTGTGTCACCTTTTTTCTGCTTTGGACAGGCCTGGACTGGCAATTTGTAGCTTCTGACAAGTACCAGAGGGGCTGCTATCAGGTGCCATAGAAAGTCATTATTTAGTTGGCTGATGGGCCTGTTTGGGCCTCTCATTACTTTGAATGCCAGGGGCCCAGGGCCTGTTTTGCCTCCCAGACCAGATGTATCTTTGATGCTCCCATTAAAACTTTTACCCAATTTCAAGCTACACTGTGATAAACGACTACGGCATACAGTATGGCATGTTTTGCTTTAGAGTCAATGGGAAGAACATTTGACAGTTATGTTTCTCTCAGTAACTGCTACACACACGTCCTGCCCATATACATTGTTAGAGGCTCTTTTCCACAGAAAGTGTCACATTTTGTAATTTTTTACATTAGCTCTGGTCGACTGGTCATGGTATCTACTACTACTCTGTCTCTCAGTCTATATTGCTATTAAACCAAAAAGTACCATCTATACTTCTATATATATATATATATATATATATATATATATATATATATTACTAATAGCTTACTAACACAGGCTCGGCTAATAATAATATGAACACATAATGTCTGGGTGTATCCCACATCAATAAACCATATGTTTATGTCAGGGAACCATATATTTATGTGAAAATGTAAGTGTTATATTATCCAAACAACTTCAAGTACCATGCGAGTCCTAGTTAAATGAAAAATAAACTCTAAGTTTGAAAAAACTTTATATAAATTTAAAAAAAAAAAAAAAGAAAAACCAGCACAACAGTGCTATTAAAATAAATAAAAACATTAAACTGGAGGAGGAGGAGGAGGAGGTGGACTCATATTGTCCAGCAGGTGCCTGATCTCTCTCACTTCCTGTTGAAGTTGAGACACCTGCTGGACTAGGCCTCTAATAAGTTCGGTGAGGTCCCCACCATCTGCTGCTGCTGCTGGTGCTGCTGCCTCTGGCCCCTCTATAAGGCCTGCTGGAGGAGATGGTGGTGTAGTGGGGGGAGGAGATGCAGCCCCTCCTGCGTCTTCCGCAGCCCCTCCTGCCTCTTTCGCAGCCCCTACTGCCTCTTCCGCAGCCCCTCCTGCCTCTTCCGCAGCCCCTCCTGCCTCTTCCGGTGCTGCAGCGGGCTCTCCAGCAGGCATCCACTCCGCTGGCAATCAAAGAATTCCATTTTGAGTAATACAGCACTTGCATTTGTACAGTACAAATTATACAGGCGGAGGTGATGTGTAACTACAAAAAACCTATCATTGATATGGATGGCAAGTATGGGGCCGAGCAAAACCATTAAGAGAGTTTTTTTGCAGAAGATAATCTCCATTTGACAGCTCATTTACTTGTTATCTAACTTGTCTGCAATTAAATGATACTCAACTGTTCCAATCCTAATTAAAATATTCACTGAAATACATTTTTGCTCTAAAATAGCAAATCATTATAATATACTATAAGTCTGGACATTATTGTAATTAACAAGAGCAGTTTATGTTTTCTATTTAAATAACTACCTTCCACCTGAGGCTCATCCTTAAACGCCACCTGAGTGCCTGGATACCAGGAGTGCCGGGAGGGATGGTGTCATATCCCTGCCGGTGGAGGAACCTTATGAGGTCCCTCACTTCCTCCTCACGCATACCTCCTGGTCCAGACAACTCAGGCAGGCAATCTCTCTCTACAAGTGGGCAGGGAATAGGGTATGTATATATTGGCAACGCCCATGTTGATGCGCGCACCACGTGACGCGTGCACGCACAGGAACTTGACGCGCAAGCTCCCTACTTGACGCGCAAGCGCCAAATTGGCTAATGAGTACTGTAACTCTAATACATTATGATTTTCTGTTAATTTTAATATCATTGTCACTATATTTGAGAACCATGCATCACTATTAGAAGTAACATTATTAGAAAGTTAGGAGGTAGGCCTCAACCAGAATACATTTATATCAACTATGTAGCAGTATTGGAATAAACACATTATTAGAATGAAAATTAGATGACGATATAGGTAGGCCTCAACCAAAAGAAATTTTCCAACTATCAGGCAGCATTAGAAGCAACATTGTTATTAGGAGCCTTGGCAGACCCCAACCAGATGACATTTGCTAGCTATGTGACACGATTAGAATTTCACGGTCAGCACCCTAAACCAGAACAGATGCCAAGCTCCCTGGTCTCGGCTCGGCTTCACCAGTTAATGTGACCACCTTTGGCTTCGGGAGTAGCCCTCAGCTACTCAGATGCCACCTGGACTTTACGAGAGGAGCAAGGGGAGGAGTTCTGGCAAGCAAAGGGGCATGACTGTTGAAAGAGTCTGTTAGGCCGAAGGTCACAGTACAAATAGGCTGAAGCAAGTTTGTGGTCAGACAGCCTGGGTCGAGGCAGGTGGATATCAGAGAAGTCTAGCAGGCAAAGGTCAACACCGGGTAATCAGTCAGAAGTGGATTAGGCAGAAGGAGTAGTCGAGATACAGGCTAGGGTGTATTTCGGATATCAGAGTAGTCAGAAACAGGCAGAGTCACAACAGAAGATCAAAGACAAACAGATTCAGATGCTTAAAGCTCAAAAGGCACCAGGAAAAAATCCTATCACGGGCAGTTTGCAGAAGGCCGAGCTGGCCTTTTAAACTTTTGAATTTTGCGCCATTGCATGTGCCTTTAAGAACCCAGAAGTGGGTGCGCACTCACACTAAAAGACCGGACGGCAGAAGAGGAGGTGCACAGGGATCATGGTGGGAATCCCTGCTGTCCCCCCACTAGACCACCAGGTCATCTCCTTACATAGAAACAACATTATTAGAATTAAAATTAGAAAAGGTAGGCTTCAACCAAAAAATAATGACATTTGCCAAGCATGTGGCAATAGTAGTAGTAGCAGCAGCAGCAGTACTGGAATAATACTCAATATTTTAAATCGCATGACGTTATAGGTAGGCCTCAACCAGAAGGCATTTGCCAACTATGTGGTAGCATTGGAATGAACACATTATTAGAATGAAAATTAGAAGAGGTAGGCCTCAACCAGATGACAATGACATTTGCCTGAAACACAACACGTTTGATAAAGGATGAGGCAGTGGTAGCAACAGCAGTAGTATTGAATTTTACTGTATTAGGACCTGCAGTATTGACATGAGTCAGGCCTCAAACACAACACGTTTGATAAAGATATAGCCACATTAGGCCTCAACCATAAGAAATTAGCCAACTAAGGCAATATTAGAAACAAAATTCTTTATAAGCCATGTTAGACCTCAACAACTGAAAAATTTGCCGACAATGCAGCAGTAGTATCTGCAGTACCAGTAGGAGCCTTGATGATAGACCCCCACCAGATATAACATTTGCCGACAATGCAGCACAGCAGCAGTTCTACTAAGGTTAGTAGTAGGCTGCAGCAGCAGCAGCAAGGGCAGCAGGTGCAGACAGATGGGATAGGCAGTACTACGGAGGAGGAGAGTATAGGCAGCAATGGAGAGAGGAGGCTAGGAGGAGGAAGAGGAGGAGGAGATGAGGCTAGTCTCTGCTGTCTGCTATGAGCACTTGGATATCCCCACCTATCCAGGCCTCATTCATTTTTATAAATGACAGCATATCCACGCTGCCAGTGGATAGCCGTGTCCGCTTTTCAGTGACCACCCCACCTGCGGCACTGAAGACACGCTCTGACAGGACACTGGCAGGGGGGCAAGCCAGCACCTCCAGAGCATACTGTGCCAGTTCTGGCCACTGGTCGAGCCTCGATACCCAAAACTGCATGGGGTCATCATCAGGGCGAATGGCGTCCTGCACACTGACTGACCCCATGTAGTCAGCCACCATATGCTCCACCCGCTGGTGGTGGTGGCTTTGGGTATTAACCGGGCCTGCTGCTGCCCGTTGAGGCTCGAAAAAGCTCTTCCACACACCCATGAGATCTCCGCCTTTGCTGCTGCTGCTGCTGCTGCTGCTGCTAGCAACCCGTCTCTGCTGGGTGTGTGGAGTAGTGGAGGCCTGAGATGTGCCAGACTGGGGGAAGGCCTCCACTAATTTTGAGCACAGAGCCCTCCTCAATTGACCCACCCTCCTCTCTCTCTGGCTGGGTACAAGGAACTCCCCCAACTTTCGCTTGTACCGTAGGTCAAGCAAAGTGGCCACCCAATAATCATCCCGGTCTTTGATGGAACAGACCCGGGGATCGCTCCAGAGGCAAGTCTGCATATGGGCAGCCATGTAAAAGAGGCCAACCTCTTCTTGACTGCCCTCCAGATGCAGCAGGTCATCTGGCTCGACCTGCCCCTGCTCTGTACCCTCCCAGCCGTGGACAATAGCTGGGGTGGTTGGGTGGCGCGTGCCCTGCTCCCCATGCTGTGCAGGCACCCAGTCCTCCTCTCCCTCATCCTCCTCAGCGGGCACCATCTCCTCCACATCCTGCCTCCCAGCCCCATCTGCCTGCCTACGGGGCCTACTCTCCTCCTCCTCCAGCAGCCCATCCAACGTGCGCTTGAGGAGGAACACCAGGGGTATGACATCGCTGACACACGCATTGTCCCTGCTAACAAAAATGGCTAAAAAGAGCTATTGTGGGGTGAGCAGGCAAGCAGTAATGGCCGCCTCTACACTTCCTTATATAGACAGTGGGACGGCTCAAATCTGATTGGTTGCTTGTCCGTTTGTCGCCCGGCAAACTCGATGCGAGGCGAAACGAGACGCGCGCCGAATTTCTATTGCAGTTTCGCGGAAAAATTTGCCTATGCCGAAACGCGCAAATTTGCCGCGAATTCACCATAGGCGAATTTTTTCGCCCATCACTACTCATGAGCAACATGCTGCTCACCAACCCCTTGGATCTTGCTCCCAGTGGCCTCAAAGCAGGTGCTTCAATTCAATTCCAGGCTTGGAGGCAAGTTTTAGTTGCATAAAAAACCATATGCACTGCCAAACAGAGCCTCAATGTAGGTTGACAATTCACGTAGGGGCTACCAAATGGCCAATCACAGCACTTATATGACACCCCAAGAACATTTTTCATGCTAGTGTTGCTCCCCAACTCCTTTTATTCTGAATGTTGCTCATGGATTCAAAAGGCTGAGGATCCCTGCCATAATGGTTCAAAACCTTTGGACAATTCCCATCACCCTTTTCTTATTTGCACCATAGCCCTATATGCAGCCTACTACACTTAGCACTGTCTATGTAAAATTGTTGTGAGCTTGGGACCTTGATGTCAGGTTCTCTGATGGGCCCTAAGAAACCCAGTCTGACACTGACACTATCATATTGTTTCTCACTAATAAACTGGACAGCTTTTATATTAAATCCATACGCACATTACAGTTTTCTTTTCAGTACTTATTTTCCACACTGATATGTGTTTTGGATGTGTTCTGTTTTTGGATGTTCTATATGTTGATGTCCTACAAGTGTCTCAGAGACTTCCTCTGAAGATATTCAAGCAACTGTGTGGGTGGAATGAAACAATTCATTCAGCTTGTCATGTGGGAAGACTGTCTGACTTGCTTTGACCCTTTAGGCATCTCCAAGCAACTGATTTTATTAATGTGCAGCAAAACCTCTATCATTTCTTCTAACAACTGTTTGTCTCATTTAGATGTGGTGTGAAAGCACTGCAGCCTCGGGTCTTGTGCCAAAATTTACTATTTACAATATGTTTTACTTTTTTAAATTAAAAAAAGCAAAGCAGAAGATAGGAATGAGTTGTTTAATTTAAAAAAACGTGACTCTAAGGGCAGAGACACACGTGGAGATTCGGGAGATTAGTCGCCCAGCAACAAATCGCCGCTTCTTCGGGAGACTAACCTCCCCGAACTGCCTCCCTGCCATCTAAATCACTAGCTGGATGTGCCATCCTGCCGCTGATTTAGATTCTAGCCAGCATGAAGGCAGTTTGGGGAGATTAGTCACCCGAAGAAAAGTCGATTTGTTGCTGGGCGACTAATCTCCCGAATCTCCATATGTGTCTCTGCCCTAAAAGTTGTCTTTACGCTAGCAGATTCTCTCTGATATCTGATCACTAGACTGGTGTATGGTCACCTTTCATTGGTCCTTTTTTTTTGAGCTGCAGTTTCTCTTTACATTTAACATTTCCAATCATTCATTGTACAATGTATTTGAACAAGGAGCACCAGCAGACTTTAAAATCCATAATTTATTAAGTCTTCATTTAAAAATTAGAGCAGAACATATATTCCCAAGCACGTTTGACACGTTTCGTGGGCTGAGCCACTTTCTCAAAAGCTATCATTCATTGTGCCAGTCCTAATGAATGGAACAATGGAAGGTGATTATGGTATACAAATGGTTGGAGGTTGCATATGGACAGTATGGGCTGTATATGGGGGGCCTTTGAAATGGTATGTAATATTGATACTCTGCTGTACTAACCCCTTAGATGTCCCAGTGAACTCAAAGCAGGAGCTTCTTTTTAAATTCCTGGCTTGGAGGCAAGTTTTAGTTGCATAAAAAAACGGTGTATATAGCCTCCTGTTGGCTGCCAGTCCACATAGGGGCTACCAAATAGCCAATCACAGCCATTATTTGGCACCCCAGAACTTTTTTGATGCTTGTGTTCCTCCTCCACTCTTTTTACATGTAAATGTGTCTCATGGGTAAAAAAAAGGTTGGAACTTCTGGCTTTAGACTTATCACTACTAGTTACTGTATATTATGATCTAGATGTGTGAAAACCTTTATCAAGATGCTTTGACTCTAAATAATATACTAGAGTTTGCTGAGAAATTTTGTTCATAACATATGGTTGTGCAACATTGTTCAAATGTTCATTAAACTACATTATTCTGCTATCTATGCTTTCTCACATTTTGACACAGAGCACAAGAAGGTTACTAGGTAAATTAAAGAATCCAGGATTGGGGCCAACTATTTGTACTTGGATAGAAAAATAGCTGGAGGAGCGAGTGCAGAGAGATCTAATTAATGGGAAATTCACAAGATTGATGGGTATCACCGTAAGCAGGACAAAAGAACAGTAGCCAAGTCATTGCTCTTCCAACTTGACGCTTCTCTGCTGTCTTAGTAGAGATGTTGATGACTAGCAACTAATTACCCTCCACTTTCACCATCTCCTTGATGTCCACCAAGTAAAGATCTTCCACTTCTGCCAGGGAAGTGGCTCATAAAAGGATATATCTGAGCGCATACAACTGTGAGAATATGGCGGCGCCCATATCTCTCATGTGCCTCATGGCTCCAGCGTAGCAATGTCATCACACTGACGCATTACATTATTGCACCACTGATGAGTCTAATGCCTGAATATAGGTTCTTCTTGAGTGAGTTCCTGGGTGCTCTATTGACTGATCCTTGCTTCCCAACCCTTCTACCTGTTACTGGCTACTCTGTTTTGCTGCCTGTCCTGACTTTCTTGCCTGGATAATGACCTTGATCTGCTTAACCCTTTTGTATTGGACTAATTCCTACCATTTTGCACACTGGTTTCCTCCTCAGTCCTGACTGAAACCTACTTAAGCTGCTAGGCCCTGACAACAACTTGCCTAACTGTCACATTGAAGGACCATGGTACACAGTGGTGCCAGTAGGCAGTATCTATCTTGAATGCAGAAGACAACGCTCCCTAGCTGGTTTCCCCCATTGCCAGCACATTTTCCATTCAGCACAATAAGAAGAGGAGGCTGGTTGTGTAGAGTGTTTGATCACTCTTGTTCTCCCTGATGGGACTGGGGTATTTAAAATGACCTGTATTCTGTCAGTAAAAGAGCATTGCACCATTACCCTATAGGTAAAATGAATCCCAGGTGTATCCCCCAACTTATCGTACAGTCATTTCGACTGTGGGTAAGTTCCATGGCTTTAAAGCAAAGTCATTTTTAGTTCTAGAGGACATTTCAAGTACTGAAATTAAAGAACAAGAGCTCAGACAATTTATTTGTGAACAAATCTGTCTATTTTTCAATCCCAAAAAGCATGGCACTTGCAAGTCGTGCCAAAACAAATCAGGAAAGCGGGCCAGAAGGAAAGTCAGCTCAAAAGAAAAAACCCTGTTGTTTTGCTTTTTGCTGCTAATACTAACAAGTTAAGGAAAATCCAAGCCCTGCCCTTATAAAATATATATTTTATCAGTCACATTATGTCCAAACAAAATCTTCAAGCTATATTGAAACGTATGCAGCCGGTGAGTCTCTGGAAATATTCTAATGAAAGGATAACAAAATAATCAGCTGAATCAGAAATAATCTCAGAAAAAAAGACCTGTTTCGCACGATTTTCCAAGTGCAGAATCTTTGGACAACGTCCTGCTGTCCCCTAAGAGCACATTCCATAGGCGGAGTAAACTAGTTAACGACTTGATTTTTGACAACCTAATAAAATACAGACAGGGCCAGCGTCAACAGATCTTGGGCAATGTACAACCCTGTCTGGAACAGATGGGTCCTCAGGTCAGGTTTTTTTTTTTTTTTGGAAAAGGTAGATTTTAAAAGGGTCAAAATTATGCCAGTTACGTGTCTTTCATTTATAAAAAAAAAAGTATAAAAAAATATCTCTAACTCAGGAAAACAATGAAAAAAATAAGCGTGTTTTTTTGCAGGTAGAAGGGAACACAAAGATCGGATTGTTTGTAGGTCAGTGGCTTCCCATGAAGATCCAGCCTTTGGTCAGGGCAACCCTTAGGCCATTAGATGGAGATAAGATACAGAAGGAAACATCGATACATTGTAAGTTTTACCCTAACTGACCTTTTAGCCAGGTTTTAAGGTGAATCCAGAAGAGCAAACAAGTATTCTTCAAATACATTACTCTAACTATCCTTCAGGCCTACTCCCTACTCCACATGGGAACCGGGGCAATCCCACAGTTTGGGAGTTTTAAGAATGCTTCAAAGGTGCCCCTATGTTTTCATTGTACATAATTGCTCTTTAATTGTGTGTGTCATGGGATGAAGGCAACTATTGTTCTTGAGATGTTGGGGCTTATATGTCACAGCACATACATTTACACAAAAACAACACTTTAAGACTACATTTCATGTGTTGTTTGACATTATGCACTTATTAGAAGCATTTCCTAATGTTAAGTAAAAAAGGGATAATCTAAAAGACCAAGATGTGGACAACGCTCACCAAATAGAGTGCATGGTCCAGGTGCACCAGCCCCAAACCCTCAGCAGATGGAGCAGCAAACCATAAGCAGCAACAACATTGTCATTTAGGAACTCAAAGGATTCAACAAAGGAAAACAGAAGTTTAAAAAAAGTCTTTATTGAAAGTTACATTGAAATGACCAGCAGCTCTATCCACCCTACGTATTTTGTGTCCTAAGGACACTTAGTCATGAGCCCATAAAGACTTTTTAAAAATGTTTTTACTTTTGTGGCCCTTCTTGGAATCCTTTGAACCATATAGGAGTCCTATATTGATTTTGAGGAAACAAAAAAAGTCATTACTAAATTAGTTATATAATTGTTCCTAATTTATACACGGCAGTCAGATCAGACTGGGTTCTTGGGTAGCTTACCCTCACCAGATTGCCCTACTATAGCTTTTTCCTTTTATACTTGACGCGTTTACTAGTGCTGGGTAAAGCTGCACCTGGACAGTATGTTATAGCAACCAATCAGTGATTAGCTTTGTTCAGCCAGCTACAAGAAGAATATTGAATGCTACAACTTGATTGGCTGCTATGAAATACTGCACTTCTGCCAAGTTACCTTCATGGAAATCCTCTAAAGACATCTCTACATTCTCCCTCATCTTCCAAGTGACCCAATGGCATGAAGCTGTGACATTGCAGCCATTGTGATGTGCTTGCTTTTATTGGTCTCTTTATTATTATTCAGTCTGAATAGAGCTCAAATGCTTTATGTATATTATTTGGCCATTCTGACACTAAATTGTGCAAACAAAATTTCTTCTCACTTATCCCTCAAATTATCATTAGTAGAAAAATACAAGAACCACTCAACCAAGAACTTATTTTTAATAAAAAGTGACATTACATCCTTGGAAACTCAAACTTTGGCTCTAATAAGACCTAATCTAAACACAATGATTTATTTACACGATTATCTCTTGCCGACTGATTCATGGCAGCGTCTTTTATAGAACTGCTGGAGCCTTTCCTGACAGCTCAGAGAAAAGTGGTTTCTGACGCCCAAATTAAAATGAAACCCCCAATCTTACTTTGTTATTTGCTAACAATTTTCTTGTTCATGGTTCCAACGAATACCCACTTGGCATACACCGAATAGGAATTTAGCAGTTTTCTTCATTATAACGGGTTCCACGCTGTCTTAAATGGTGTTTGCCTTCGCCACAGTGTTTGTTATTTTATAGAGTGAAATGTAATTGCAGCGCATGCGGGACCTTGGGAGGGACGTGATATATTGAAAAACAAAGCACACACCCAGATTAACGTTCTTCAGATTTGATAAAAGCTCATGATTGCTCTTAGACTTCCATCTGAATGTTTGGGCTCAGTCCATACTATTCATCCCGTTCCATATATCTTGGGCACCGTTCAGGAGATTCCAACTTCACCTATGGCTCTTTAGCCACCTGCCTAGACCCTGCTGGCACCGAAGGGGTTTCCACAACATGGCAAAAATTGAGTGGGCGCTTTTTAAAACATTAACGGGGCCCTGTTTCTTGTCGACATGAAAGTCGCCCAGGTGTTTACACAGTGCTCCCAAAGCAGCTCCCCTTTGCCAAATCATACTTTGGATGGGTGTCCGATTTCAGGACTGAGGTCTCGATGCCAAGCTAAGCAGAGAAGGGGATAAAGAAAATGGGAAAGGGGGGGGGGGGAAATGCGAAGAAAGCAAAGATATATATATAAATATATATATATATATATATATATATATTCTTCTTAAAGAAATACTTGGTTGTTCCAACTTGGCAGTTTCCTCTTAGAATAATTAACTAAGCAGTGTAGGAAAACAGGTAGGACTGTTCCACAGAGCTCAGGGACTTGGCTGGCTTCTACGCTCCTGGCCTCGCAATGGAATGTTTGTTGCTCACTCCTAGAAAGGGCAGGGGATTGTATCACTGTGACCTAAGAAAACCTAATGTGGAAGGTTAAACATAATTATTAAACCAACATGACCTTTTTTAACCTCTGTACACTATTATTTACAAAGAACGAGAGCACATGCTAAGGCTCTGAGCAGACGTGTTAAGCACCCTAACTTCAAGCAATAATCAGACTTTGTTATTCTGGCCCATATTCAATGGCTTTGCACAAAATCAGGAAACTTTTTCCTGCCTCTAAATTGCAGTTGGTCAGTATTTATCTCTTTCTGTTTTCTGATGCTTGAAACATGAAACAATGCAGCAGAAGTCAGTTCTCCTCCAGGTCTGTTAATGACTTGACCTCTGCTGCCCTATGTCAGGAGTCAATAACTAATTACAGGGCAGGGTGCAAAGCTCAAAAAAGAGGTACAAACAGCCATGTTTTTATACCTTGCCCCTATGAATACAGTGCTGCCTGTGTTTTATAGCACTATATTCATGAAGGGCGGGAGGAGGCATGTAGGTGTCACCCCTCCTGCCCACGACCTTGAAAATAGTCACAACTAAAAAACAGGGATAGAAAAAAAAACTGCTGATAAAGTAAATTCAAGGCTAAATGCTAAAACAAAAATGAGACATTTTTCACTTGAAGGGCCAATTTGGGGGGGGGCTTCCTTTCTCTCAATTCCTACTAATATTAATAGGGATGCACCGAATCCACTATTTTGGATTCGGCCGAACCCCCGAATCCTAAGCAAAGGATTCGGCCGAATACCGAACCGAATCCGAACCCTAATTTGCATATGCAAATTAGGGGTGGGAAGGGGACATTTTTTTTTACTTCCTTGTTTTGTGACAAAAAGTCACATATTTGCATATGCAAATTAGGATTTGGATTCGGTTCGGCTGAATCCGAATCCTGTTGAAAAAGGCCGAATCCCGAACCGAATCCTGGATTCGGTGCATCCCTAAATATTAATGAAAATGAATTAGTAAATCAGGTCTGAAGGATGGATATACCAGACATATGTACAAACATGTTTTAACAAAGCATTTACAATTACAAAGGATATGTTCCATTTGGCCCCTGTAAGGCTGGGATCCAGAACATTTCTAAAACAAATCCATGCTAGCATTGACATTCACATTTGCCCATTCTAAAAAGATGTCCACATTTGTATATATTTTGTCATACAAGTAATCATCTGAGCATGTGCCAAATTCCATTCCTCCAAAATGAGTGGTCTGTCTTAACTTTTGGTGAGTTCATAGTCATATTTGATCAATTTATAACTTCATCAGTGTGATATCGGCACAGTTGGGTCATTGATTTGTCGAGAAATGCACAGGTTGGACCTCCTACTTATCCACAGATTTCATCTTATAACCAATAATCTGGAGTGCAGAACTTCACCCTTTTTCCTTTCTCCTGTTTAGTGGGATAACCACATGGACAAAGTACAACGATATCCATCTGGATTGGTCAGATATCACTCATTAGCCTTTGTGTGGTCACTTTTCACTTACGCTTTTAAAATTGTGAATCATTTGCAAGTCAGCCTCGCTCCTTATGGCACAGTTACTGATTTTGATTTATTTTTAATGCCAGACATAGACTAGAGCCAATGCAAAGGAGGAAAAAGACAAATACAAATAATACGAGATGGGAAAATTAGCCTTGTCAAACAAAAAAATAAAAACCCTTTAACACATCGACAAAAAATGGCAAACAATTACCCATGGGAGCAGATACGGTTTCCAAGCAAGATGAGAATTTGCTTTATCCCACAGAAAAATCTCAGAGAACATGATTATAATGTAACGAAGGAACAACTTTCCTACTTGCTCTCTAATACTAGAAAAGACTCCAGTAGTAGGGGAGGGGTTGGGTTCCCAAGAAGAACATATCAACCTATGGTACAGTTACAAACCCCATCCCAATACAGTTTAGTGAAACAGCCCTCCTATTTTTTGGTAAGAACCAACCTTCAAGTGTCTATCAGTAGCATCTAGGCTACAATAAAAACAAATAACCATCAATAGATCATCAATGTGCTGCTGGATTACTCTCACAATAATTTTTGGGACAGTTTTAATTTCATTCATGAAATTAACTTTATAATGTTGTAGAACAGATATTTATAATTCCCATACTCTCATCAGGTGCTGATGGGCCAAAGCAAAATGATATGGGTAATTTGGAGCCTATGGGGCAAATTCACTAAGCTTCGTAGTTGCGCCAGCGTCTGATTCGCCAAACTTCGCCAGACGTATTTTCGCCAGCGCTACGCAAATTCACTAAAATCCGAAGTTGCGCTCAGGGGAAGCGTAAGGTTTCGTAAGGTTTCGAAGTTGCGTTAGCGTTAATTCACCAGTTACGCTAGCGATGCTTAATTTGCATACGGCGCCAAATTGAAGTTTCAATGGAGGTATATGTAGCAGAACTACACAAGCCTGGGAAACCTTCAAAACAGCAATTAAAATGTTTATTTTGCCCTACACATGTGCCCACTGTATAGTTAAGTTGCCATGAGTTAGGAAATGTAGGGGGAAGGAGGGTAGCCCCAAAAAAAATTTTGATCTTTTTCAGCCTATCACCCATAAAAAAAGACTTAGAAAAAAATGTAACTTTTTTTGAAGCAACCCCTATCTACTCTATTGCACTTCGCCTGGTCTGAGGTGGCGAAGGAAGTCTGGCGTAAAAGGTAGCGTTCAGAATAATTCGCGTGTCAGTGAATTTGCGTAGCTACGTCCGTTGCGCAAATTCGCCAGGAGTAAGGGTGCGAAGTAACACTAGCGAATCCGGTAGTGAATCGCCGAATTAACAAAAATTCGCTACGCTAGCGAATTAACGCTAGCGTTAGGCGCTTCGTCGTTTAGTGAATTTGCCCTAAGTCTACTGGGTTAGGGAAAAGTTATAATATATTTGGCTGTGTCCAGTGATCATTTACTTTGGGGAATATTTATTAAAGCGGAAATGTTAAAATTAGTATTTTTGCCAAAATGAAAATTTGGAAAATTAATTTTGCATTGGCAAAGATTCATATCTATTCACCAGATGAACCAGAAGATTTGCCAGTTTAGCAAAAAGCAGCAAGTGGTAAATTTGGCAATTTATTAATATACCAATATAAAGATAGAGCGGTCACTTTTGCATCTCATTATCTATGGCATATTCTCCATATTGATATCCCATATGCATTACTCATTAGCACATTTCCCCCACTACAACAGTATAAGTGGATTTACAAAAATAATATATACCAGGACATTGTCAAATGATGCTTGCAGTGGTACAAGTACGATTTTAAGTAAATATGTGATGTCACTGTGAAAATAATAATGGGTACTTTAGTCATTTGCCGAAAAATTTGTGAATTTCCAGCGAAATTCGTGAAACTGAGAAAAATTTGCGAAATGGAGAAAAATTCACTAAACTTCTTCAATTTTGACACCCATGTCAATTCTGGCGCTCGCTTCAATTTTGACACCGGCGTTAAAGTCAATGGGCGTCCGAATAATGCAACGGTTTTTGACGCCAGCAACTTTTTCCAAATTTTTTGATGCTTGAGAATTTTGGCAGCACTTTCTCAAATTTATTCACTAGCGGCAAACCGCGGAAATTTGACGCGAAATGCGCCTGCCGAGTTTATTCACCCATCACTATTCAGCAGCTAAAGCACGACAAGCTTCTATATAAGTTGGTAGAAGTGTTTTAAACATTCAATCTATTCAATGTGATTTTACCTGCCATTGAGTTTTTCTCTGCATATTAAAACAATTCCATTTTTCTGATTCCACCTTTTTTTAAAAAAAATATGCTAGCAATTAAGAAAAAAAAATGTAAGTAAATTTTTAAATTTAATTACTGTTTCTTTTATTTGATTGAGTTTATTTGTGTTGGTCAACCTAGCTTTAAGGGTGCTTAAATCTGCCTCCCTGTTTATAATTGTATGTCATACACTATTTAAATAAACTGGCAACACAAGGAAAACTGCACTGAGTTGTAAATTTAGTATTAAATCAAATACAAATATTAGACAGCCGAATACTATAGAGGTAAAATGTAAACTTAGCCTTCTGGATGAAGCTTTGGAGTTGATGATTCCCTCAGGGTCCTTTAGAAACAGCAGCAGAATTGCATCCCAGAACCACATATCCCCATCCAGCTCCAGATAACCAGTCATCACTTGTTGAAACACAAGCAGAAATAATTAACATTGTCATAAAGTACAAAAACTAATAAACAGAAAATGCAACAAATTGCTCATGAAACTACAGAGTGAAGCTCAGCCAAGAAAAAAATAATACGGCAATAGAAATAACTTGAACAGGAAATATGTTGACAAGTCAAACAAATAAGCAATTTGCTTCGTAATCATTTTGAGGTGTTTTCACTGTAAAAAAAATCCGAGTTTGTTTTTGGAGTAACACTCATGGTAGATATTTACAAAAATGAGTAAATTCTGGAACCTGGTAAAACCCAACTCTGGAATTAAGTAGAAACATACTGTGCAAGTTTTGGACTTTGCATGCCCATGGACGTTTATTAGGTTGTTGTAGAGATAACCCTATCATCCTCGTTCAGTCTGGATTGTCCCCATATGATCCAATCAATGGTCTGGGTGTTTTTGCTATACAGAGTTTACATATTATATGCATTTAATGATTAAATGATTTTTTAATTTTAAAAAATAAGGAGGTTATTTATCAAAGTCCGAATCTATCTCATTATTTTCTGCTATAAACTCCAATCAAATCCGCTCTGATTTTTTACGCTTATTTATTATTGCATTTTCCTGAAAAGTTGCTTTGAGGAAAAAAAAACAGCTTTTCACTATTTTTTCTGATTTTTCATCCGATTTTCACATTTTTTTCTGATTTTTCACTTGAAAACTCATATTTCTAATGCTTTTTGCCCGAAAACTCTGAAAACTTTGGGGTATTGCACGAAACCCAGAGCACATCAAAAAATCATTGGGACTTCCCCCGTTGACTTATATGCAACCTTGACAGGTCTGAGATGCTGGATTTTCAGATTCGGGCTTTTCCATCCTCGGGGTTTAATAAATTCCAAAAAATTCTTGATTTTTTAAAAGTCCGATTTTATATATAGTTTTTGGAGATTCCTTCTTTGATTTCTATTAACTCTATATCTAAAAAATTCTGGAATGATTATGGGTCAGACCCACACCCATTACTTAGGGGCCGATTCACTAAGGGTCGAATATCGAGGGTTAATTTAGCGCAGATAGTTCTGCGCTAAAGGATAATTCCTTCGATCGAACGATAAAATCCTTCGAATCGAACGATTCGAAGGATTTTAATCCAACGATCGAAGGAATATCCTTCGATCAAAAAAAGTTAGCCGAGCCTATTGGGACCTTCCCCATAGCCTAACATTGACTTCTGTAGCTTTTAGATGGCGAACTAGGGGGTTGAAGTTTTTTTTAAAGAGACAGTACTTCCACTATAGAATGGTCGAATGGTCGAATAGTCGAACGATTTTTACTTCGGAACCTTCGATTCGAAGTCGTAGTCGTAGTCGAAGGTCGGAGTAGCCCATTCGAAGGTCGAAGTAGCCCAAAAAACTTTGAAATTCGAAGTTTTTTACCTTCGAATCCTTCACTCGAAGTTAGTGAATCAGGCCCTTAAATGGCGCAAATTCACTAAGCGCCAAAGCGCCGAACGCTAGCGTTAATTCGCTAGCGTTTGTCATTTTTCGTTACTGCGCAAATTCACTAACGAACGCTGGCGTAGTTTCGCTAGTGTTACTTCGCACCCTTACGCCAGGCGAATTTTCGCTATCGACGTAACTATGCAAATTCACTAACTTGCGCAGTGTACTGAACGCTACCTTTTACGCTAGACTTCCTTCGCCACCTCAGACCTGGCGAAGCGCAATAGAGTAGATAGGGATTGCTTCAAAAAAAAGTCAAAATTTTTTCTAAGTCCCAAAAAACGCTGGCGTGTTTTCTACATGATGGGTGATAGGCTGAAAAAGATTGAAAATATTTTTGGGGCTCCCCTCCTTCCCCCCTACATTTCCTGACTCATGGCAACTTACCTAGACAGTGGGCACATGTGTAGGGCAAAATAAAATTTTTATTTGATGTTTTGAAGGTTTTCTAGGCATTTGTAGTGCTAATATGTGTTCCTCCATTGAAATTTGAATTTGGCGCCATATGCAAATGAACCATCGCTAGCGAAACTTTGTTTCGCTTGGTGAATTAACGCTAGTGTAACTTTGAAAAATTACGCTACCCCTGTGCGCAACTTCGGATTTTAGTGAATTTGCAGAGCGCTGGCGAAAATACGCCTGGCAAAGTGTGGCGAAGTGCGGCGAAGTTGCGCCTGGCGCAACTTCGCGTCTTAGTGAATTTGCCCCAAAGTGTCCAACAAATGGGCTGAGTTTCTACAATGTCAAATATCCCCTTCAGATTTGGTGAAGTCTATTTGTAAATACAATAAATTAATTTTGGCAGAGAGTTGGAGGATACAACATTTTAAGTTAGTTCACTTAGGCTATGGGAAGATTTTTTCTAAAGGTATCTTTTCTAGTCCTGTATCATACTGTCCCAAGTGTGATGAGTATAATGTGTCCCTTTTTCACTATCTATGGACTTGTCCAAAGATCAGTATATTTTGGAAGGAAGTTACCAGTTTTCTAAACATTAATTTGAAAATAAAAATTAAATTATCTCCAGGTTTTGCTTTGTTGCTTCTAGATGATAGTAGGCTCTCTTCAAATTTTAATACAGAATTTAAGTCCCAAGAAAATAAAATATTGACAATTTTATTTTTGGTTGCCTCCAGAAAGGCTTTATTTAACTGTTGGCTACAAAATGAGTCTCCCTCAATTACAGACACTATGGCTTATATGAACCATCTTAGTTGGCAGGAAGCTTTATTAGTAAAAACTAAAGGAAATAATTCCAAAGAATCATTTAGACTTATATGGTCTCCTTACTTTGAGTTCTGTGACTCGAATACTAGAAGTCAAATATCTCAGTTTCTTCAATAGTAAAATGTTCATAGGTGGGTTATCTGACATTCCCAGGACAATGGGCTTTTTCTTTCTTCTTTTTCTTTTAAGAATGTCTATGCGTCCACTGGCTTAGTTAGTGATAGTTCTTGATAATTTTATTTTACATATTACTTCATTGTAAATTATTCATTCTGTTTAATATGTCATTGTATTAATCTTCTTATTCTGCATACTATTTGTTATCATATTGATTTTTATGGTTTATTGTGAAAACCAAATAAAATATTTCAAACCGATTTTATATATAAAAAAAATCACAATATTTTGGTGATTTTTGCGTTCTGAGTTTAGTAAATAACCCCCTAAATGTTGCAGGACTCTATTTTTAATCTCCCTTTATCCCAATTATTTGTGTCACCCACATTAGTAAAATTATGTCATGTGAAAGTACAAAAATAAATAGAAGGTGGATTGCAAAAACCAATATATTTAAAAATACGATTTATTATAAAATCACTAAAACACTGGCCGGCCAGGAAACACAATATATAATTTATGAATAAATAGTAATAAAATCAGTAATAAATACAATGCAGGTGGGCAATCACTTTTCCTGTAGGGAAAAAAATTCAATTGACTAATCCTTGGTGTTGGTATATGCTTGTAATTTAACAGGACAAGAGAAAAGTTGTGAGTTGTAGTTCAACAAGACAAGGGAATTGTTTCCCAGAATTAAGAGCCGGAATTTCTCCAATATGGTGAAGCAGTGGAGTGTGCAGAGTACTTAGCTAAACATATCAAGCAGGCAAACTGATGAATGGCTGAATCTAGAGAGCAGAATATCAATGGGGTATATTGGAGAGTCCCCCACTCCCTCCTCCTTGCCAGCTGTAAAGGCCCCCCCAAAAAAGAAGTTGTCATGTTAAAGACCTCACTTGTTTATGCCTTCAGACTTAGGGTTAGATTTTAGTAGTTTAAGAGGTTTACTAAACCACAACTAAACTCTAAACTCTAAATCTATGATTTTTTTCATATGATTTATTAAAAAATCCATAAAAAAAATTATGAATGATGTGCTAAAAAATCAGAAAACCTCTAAAAATTCAAGTTATTCAGATAATTCCTAGCGAAAAAAAATCAGAAAACCTCTAAAAGTCCAAAATGATTTACAGCAGTCCAATAGGATCAGCCTAGCTCCCATTGACTGCTATAGGACTTCAACAGCTTTTACCTGGAGAAGTTTTGCATGATAGGTTTTCATGGTTTTCCCACTTCACAAATCTCGATTTTTTAGAATTTTTAAGAAAAATGAGAAAACCACACATTTTTAGAGATTCGTGGAAAAAATTGAAATTCGATTATTAGTAAATGACCCCTCTTACATTTCAAAGCAATGATTGTGATATCACTTATGATAATCACCTTAAAGTTAATCATTGGGATGAGCACTGTTATTGCTTATGGGCGCATTGATACAGATTCATTTTGAAACTTGCATTTTCATAAGTGGCGGAAATCTTTGTGCAAAATTTCACTATGCATTTTGTTGCCTTAACTTTCCTAAATTAGATATTACTAATAAAATAAGCCCCACTACAACCTCTAACCTTCCAGTTACTCAAGTAACTTTTGCCTTGTATGAAATCATTCCTGGTAGGATCAGCGGTAGTTACACAACCTATGAAAATGGAGAACCTTTCACACAACTAAATTCATTTTTTTTTTTTAAAGTAAACAGCTTGTTTTCATCATTGCGGCTTCCACATTTTAAATATTTCTCAAAAAGCACATTTTAACCATAAACAAACTAAAAACTGTGTGTATTCCACTTGCCAACCCCTATACGGTAGAAATACGCCTGACTTGTTATTTGTCTGGTCAGGAAATAGTTTGTTAAAAGAAAAAAGGAAAAGAAAATGCATATATAGCTATTTTTTTGGAAAAACAAAAAGTGAACATTTCCATTATCCCCTGCTCTCTGCCACAGTTGAGACTATAAAATCTTTAATTATAGTTTTCATATTACTTGAGTTTGATTCTTTTCAGCGCATTGGTTTTGATGAATGAGCCTGTCAGCTTCAAATTTAAAACTCCCCAACATCAGTCAGCATTTCCAAAGAAAACAGCAACGGCCGACAAAAGTGGGGAGAAAAAAAATCAAAAACAAAAAAAATCAACAATACTGTATTTCCGCTCTTTACTGTGTGTTCAGCATGCAGTAAGTCATCGGAAGGTTGAATAAGAACTGAATAAATTGCAACATTATAAAATAGTGAAATTAATTAATTTACAATATATAAAAATGTGATTTTGTAAAATTTTATATATATATATATATATATATATATATATATATATATATATAAATATACACCTTGATTTTAGAAAAGAATAAAGCAGTTGTAGACTGAATCTGGAATTGGATTTTATGACTCATCGAGCGGTGGAAATTAGTTGAGATCATTATGAGATTCTGGCAGAATTCTCTATGATGAGTTATTACCCGATTCATAGGAGACACATAGGAAATCCTCAAATGATTGCTGGAGGCTTTAGCAAATGTATGTCTTGTGGAGTCTGGTTTAGGAAGGGGATTCTTTAAGGATAAAGTTGAGGGGCGCTGGCCCAGCCAAAAGTGTGTCTCTCTGCACAAGATGCCAAGACGGTATCTTGCACAAGTAGGATCCACTTTTCTGTGGTGGACCATAAATTGCTGTTGAAATAGTTCCTCCAGGGATGATGTATTTTTAAACTTCTTGAAGAGAGAACATGTTCCAAGTAATTACACCTTCCTTCTTTTATTATCCAGGTTAATTCTTTTTATTTATTCTGAAATTCTGCTTATACGACAAAATGGTCTTTATTTTTGGTGCTTGGATTTATTAAAATGAAGCTGAATTTATTTCAGGAGCCAAGTATTTACACATTTGCTTTTCTCCAGTCAGTTCGAAAGCTACCTTTCCATTTCCTTTCTTTCCAGTTCAGACATAATTAAGTTATCATTCTAAATAATGGATGGTTTTGTACAGACTAAAGGGATCATTTGTTATTTAAAGGTCTGCTGGGAAAGGACAAAAAGAGATAACCCCTTGTTTATGAGAAAAAGCACTTTCTATCAAAGGAATGTTTACAAGTCAAGGGTTCTGATTTAGGAAGAGATGGGGTCTAGCACAGCTGGAAGGAAAACTAGAAAAGGTTTTCTTCTATGAAGACATTTTCAAAAAGTACTTCTCTTAACCCCATCCTACAATTACCCCAGTATTTAATTTTCACAAATACTTTCATTAACCAAACTTTAAAGATTTATAACAGTCATGTAAGTTCTATAAACCCTATCTACCAAGCAGGTCTCAGCTTATAGTCTGTGGAGAAGGCAGTTGGGGAAGCCTTCTCATATTACCTCTGATGAAAAGAAGCTTAATTTAAGAACCATTCCCCAGCCTCTAACTCCTCTGAGATTCCATCTAGATAAAAGTCACAAGGACAGGACCGATTCAGGCCATTCTGCCAACTAGAGAGTCCACCAGCCCCTGTTTTTTACCTGCACTCCAGCTCTTGACTGTAATAAAAACTACTTGCCCTGGTGGTCCAGTGGTGCGGCAGGGACGCCCGCCACGCCATTCTTTTTCCTCCTCCATTTTGGGTTCTTAGGGCGTGCGCGCCCGTGTCTCGTTCTATTTATGGATGCGGATGCGCGGGCATTATGATGCAGGCATGCAATGGCATGTTTTGGCCCGAAATTCAAACCCCTATATAAGGCTCATTTTGGCTTCAGTACCTTGCCCGTTATAGGTTTATCCTTGTGGTGTTTTGAGCTTAAGCTATTTGATTCTGATCCTGTTCCTGTTTGATATCTGTTTTTGACCCTGCCTGGCTTTGACTTTTCTACCTTCTGAAACCTGACCCTTGCCTGATTACCGACTCCGATTCAGCTTAACCCTCTGATTGACTACCTGTTTGACCCTTTCCTGCCTAACTACGATTATTCTCTGCCTGCCCTGACCCGGCCTGATCGGACTGCGATTCTGCATAACGCCTTGTATTGTGACCTTCAGCCCAAAGACTCTGCCTACAGTTGTGCCCCTCATCCTGTTTAGAACCCCTCGTCTTGCAACTCTCGTTTTAAGACCTGGCGGCATCTGAGTAGCTGAGGGCTCTTCCCAAAGCCAAAGATGGCTGCTACAGGCAGAAGCACGAGCCGAGACCAGGGAACTTGCCATCAGTTCTAGATTTAGGGTGCCAACCGTTATATTGACCCAAACTGGGGGGATCGTGCTATTGTAGAGTGCAGTTCTGCCATCCCACATTAAAAAAAACCAACTATTAGAGCCCACTAAATAACTGGAGGTGCTTGAAATTATTCCAGTGAGTAATTTTCTGGCTGCCTGGGAAACATGTTTCCTAAGACAAGGTGAATGATAATACACCATTATATATTCATTATGGTTTGCATTTTTACATGAAAATTTACCCCTTTGAGCGACAAGTTGACACAGGGGTCAAACCCAGGTCTTCTTGGGGCCAGTAATCTAACCTGTAAGAATATGCTTCTTCCTTTAGTAACCTAATGACCTTAACTTTCTTTCTAGGATATTAAGAACAATCCATTTTGCCAATGACAACTTGTATTGTAGGTACAGTAAAAGAGGAGGCAACAAGAAGATTCATCATGGTCACTGGTTGATGGATACAAAGAGTTACAGCCCCAGAACAGTGCTAGGAGATAAGAACTCAGGTCCACCTTTTGATACAGAAATTTACATATTTATACTATAGTCTTATATAAACTTTCATGCACATAGGGGATATTTAGGGGTGATTTACTTGTTTGACTTAACATATTTGACACAAATATTTTTTTTTGCTCTAAAACTCCTGAATTCAGATTATACTTTCAAAAATTCATATATATGAAGTTATTTAAGCACAAACTCTACTTAAATGTGAAACCTTGGTATCTAAACAAGCCGAGTTCATGTAGAAGACAATCGGGGCCAGCTATGGCAAATTTCAAGCATATTTTCAATGCCAGTTTTTCAAATGCTGTGAGAAATATAATAAATAGTAAAATTAAATAAAATACAAATTCGAGGTATTCAAATTTTTTTTTCACTTTTTTTCAAACAAATTTTTTTTATATTCAGTTTTAATAAATAAGCAAATATTTGAGATTAAAAAAATTCAAGTTTATTCAAACTAGAAAAATCCTATAAAATTACACAAATTTGCATTTTGATATATAGGCCTCCAGTTTGACTCTTTAACAACTTCATCCCTTGGGATGCAATGAAACGTTTATTTAGATGAGCCAGAGAGGTTCTATATAGTCTGCTTGGTGGTTTCATGTCTAGTTTCCTCCAACCACTAAAATTTTTATTGCAGACCTTAAATATTGTTACAGGTACTGCGCCAGTCCGAGCTTAAATGGGTAATCTTCCTGTAAATCCTTTCCCAAACGTTGGTAGAAGTCTAAAGTAAAGTGTCCACTGGCTCGTTTTAGCGTTTATTACAGTTTGAACTTCTTTTTCAAATGGAACTTTGGAAATACATATTTTTACGACATTTGCGTGGTTTCTAAATATTCCCATTTTTTTTTGGATTCAGGAAGATTATTGTTTAATTTTTCTCTATAACCGTAATTCTGTTTTTATTTTTGATTCTAAAGGAAACATTTTCTTTCCAGCCATTGCGGATATGGAATGAGCAGTTAATTCTAATATTTGGTTTCCACATTAGAATCTTTTAGCTATGTCCCAGAAGGAACTCAGGGTTATATAACAATGATGTTAATGGATAAGGCACCACAAATGTGGCTTTTCTGCTCATTTTATTGCCTACGGTAAGGTTTCTAAGAGGTGCCTTTGGAGATTTAGGAATTTCTATGACATGTCAAAGGGCATGAACTTTTTTCCTATTTTCTGGTCTATAAGTTCTTACACTGGCCTTGGAATGGCAAACTGAATTGAGTGAGATCTGGGTGTATGGGGGCACCTTATTTTAATCATCAGACTTAGTAGCGTAAACGACAAAATGTATTAATCTTGGTAAGTGTGGGCACCTGGGTAACCCTGTGGTTGAATTATATATTGTTACAATAGAGTCTGATGCTGGAGGTCCTGGAAATAGAGGACCCTGCAGGAGTCCCTCATTCACAATATAATGATAAAAAGTAGGATTAATTTATTAGCAAAGGGTAAATGTGAACCTCTGCAACAGCCAATAACACACTGTATATTCTTTTAATATTCTAGCAGCTGTAAACTGATTAAAACCTGTCAGTCCTGGGTTGCTACCAGTAACTAGGCTGGTGTAATATTCCCAGTTTAATAGATTATACCCTATGACGCATCTGTAGAGTACATTTTCTACAACCAAAAAAAAAGCCTATGACTAAGTGCTCAGAGAGCACAAAACATTAAAGGCAACACGGATGTGATTTAAAGATCAATTGTTTAGAGTTTAGTGTGTATGCATTGTATGTGGGGCCTTTACAAGTTTCAAAGAACACTTTCCTCAGCAATAGACATCCATCTAAAACTCATATTGTTCCCATTTCATAATATGAAACAACGGGGCATCTGTACTATCTTTCTCTCTTTAGGCCTTTGAAGATGAACCCATTATGCACTTGTACTTCGGAATTAGCACAGAGGAATAATGCACAGGTCATCAACAAACTTAGGAAATTACTTATTATATACTGTAGCTATCTAGTAATGAGTTGGTTGACATGAAACTCATGAAACCCTTTGGTTCGGACGTGTTTAGGCCAAGAAAGCAAGCCCCAGGTGTAGGCGTAGCCAGGCATGAGGATTTAACAGAATCCAAATCTTTCTGAAAAAGCCAGAATCCTGGTGAATACTGAACCTAATCCTGGATTTGGTGCATCCCTAGTTTCATGTTGCATGAAATTACTCAGTTGTTTGGCCTGTGGTTGCATTTCTACTACCTATTGGGAGGTGGCCAGCTCACTAGACCAAGCACTTAGCTTACTTTTTAAAGAGGTTTTAGGTGTTCTACTACATAATGAGTCATCATTCATCAAAGTTGGGTTAAAAAGTAGAAGAGGATTTCTGGCTGGGTTGGGTTTGCAAGTAACTGGTTAGGATTGGGTTAAGTTTGAATCATTTCTGACCCTGTGGTCTAAAGCTTATTGAGGCTGAAAGTGGTGACAGCCATCACCATCTTTGTAAAATATCAGAAAATTTACTTAAATGTAAATTGACTCTTTCAAATTCTAGATTTTTACTAAAACAGTACCTATCCCTTCCCAGGCCAACTATAAGCAGAGTGGTTCCATTCTACTCTCCTTCAAACCTTAACTAACATCTCTTGGTGTACAATACGGAAAGAACCCGGAGAGCAGGCCTATGTTTATTTAGGTCATGGCTCCAATAAACATAATGACAGAGGGAAAACCATTAAAATCTCTCCTTAAAAAATAAAATCAGCTCAAAAACCTTTTGAACAACACAAGTGATTATTCTTGGCATGATGGCTAGAATAATTGAAGTGTTCGTTTTTATGGCGTTGTCTTTTCTTTCTGTGTTGGACACTAAATTAACTTAGTCAGGATGAATTATTTTAGGATTCTGTTTGGATTAAATTTTGGATACAATCTGACATCATAATTTAAGAGAACTGGTTGGCCTGAAACTTAACCATAGTCTTGGACCTTTTCCCTGCTTGGGCAGCACTGTAATATAAACTTCCAGCAGTATCTGGCCCGCTGAATACAGTAAAATACTAGTTAGGAAAAAGATTGTTTATAATGTTATGTGGGCAGCCTGTTGGGTCCATAGATGTATCCCCTTGGTGAACTCTCAATGGCAGTGCTAAGTAGCCAGGCATTTTGTACAGTGGTTAAATAGTTCTTGACCCCGAACACTTATCAGTGCCAGGAACAGAAAAAGTACAAGTTTATTTGTAGCAAAACCAGAAAATTCTCCTTAATGTTATGCCCATTGTGTCAACAACCTGAAACCAAATTTTGTTTATGAACCCCCCGGCTTAGACATCACACCAGACTTATGAGACATTTCTTGCTGAATTAAAACATTGAGAACCCAATTTTCAAGAGCAAATGTCTGTAGAAGTGGCTTAATAAATTGAGGCCTATGAAGCACCATGAAGGAACCTTGATCTCCTCTAACTTTTCCTTCTGCATGGTACATAATACCCCTATTTCTAGTTGCTGGTGTACCAACTAGTAATAATAGTGTTTAATAAATGTTTTTGCATAATAAGATTTCTACACCAAAGTGTAATGGGAGGCCCAGAAAAGATAGAAGACTTATGACATACATTTCAATAGGGAAGATGGAGTTCTTTAAGATTATCCCTCAAAAAAGTAAATGTCCTCAAATATTTATTGCCTTGTCTACTGCATCAGGCATATGTGTTTCCCAACACTAGAGCATGTTCAGCACCTAAAAGTACTCAGAGAGGTCCAACCATGATCAGGAATGTATGTAGCTGTGCAAATTTGTCACATCATTGGGTTGATGTTACCCCATGTTGATACATTATACAGGTATTGGACCTGTTTTACAAAATACTTGGGACCTGGGGGTCTTTCAGTAATTTGGATTACTTTAAGGGGTTTACTAACCCTCAATTTTTTTATGGTTGAGATTTTTTTGGCAAAACTCAAAGAGGAACAAAAAAAAATCAAATTTTTTAGATTTATTATATCCTGAAGCTGCAAAAAGTCTGAATCTGAAAATCTGCCATCTCAAACCTACCGAGGTCATGTAGAAGTCAATGGCAGATGTCCCTTTTATAATTTGAAGATATTGTGATCTGCGCTGGGTTTCGAAAAATTTGTGGTTTTCGGACAATAACTTGAAGATATTAAGCGAGTTTTTTCGCGACCAAACTTTTTGAGTTTTCTTTTAATTTTCATTGATAAAATAGATAAAATCGTGGTTGGGAGTTTGGTCGAGCTTGGTTTAATAAAAAATATGAGACAAATAGGAAATAACCCCCTAAGTCTATTTAAAAAAAAATTATTAAACAAACCCAATTGGATTGTTTTGCCTCATATAAGGATTAATTATATCTTTGTTGGGATCAAATACAAGCTACTGTTTTATTATTATAGAGAAAATAATTTTTTAAAATGTGAATTATTTAATTAAAATTAAGTCTATGGGAAATGGCCTTCCCATAATTTAGAGCTATCTGGATAATGGATTTCCGGATAATGGATCCTATACCTATATATACAGTATAAGGTGATTTTTTTATTATTATTTATATTTGCTTCCATTTCCTATGTTAGACCTCAGACATCAAACCTGTGCTGGCTTCCTTGACAACAATTTTCTCTTGTATTGTGAAAAGCGAACTGCCCTAAGCTAAGCTAACTGTGAAAAGTTAGAGGAGATCAAGGTTCCTTCATGGTGCTTCATAAGCCTCTTCTACAGACATTTGCTCTTGAAAATTGGGTTCTCAATGTTTTAATTCAGCAAGAAATGTCTCATAAGTCTGGTGTGATGTCTAAGCAGGGGGTTCATAAACAAAATTTGGTTTCAGGTTGTTGACACAATGGGCAAAGCCATTAATCACTAACTGCCAACAGGCCTACAAACTCAGACCCAATGCTTTGAGCCCTTCTATGGAACCAGCCCTTGTTTGGGAACCTCTGGCTGAAAGCCTCTTCTGCAAGACCTAAACTTATTTTTTGCTCAATCTGTAGACTACGCTTCCTGCTCTTGCCTTGGCATGCTTTCTTGTAAATTAATTCTCATGAACTCTCCATATTCCACAAATTAATTTTCTGAATTATAAGAATCTATCCCAATGTAAAACAAATGAAAATTCTTGCAAGGATTTTATTTGTTTGTCCTTTCAGAGGTGGAATTAATTGGGAGGTCACAAAATTATTTATGTATCGAAGGTCTCTGTGAGTTTTCTATCATTTTCATGGAATTTTCCAACGGTTTGTATTTTATCGTATTAGCTGATTGTAAACTTCTCCAGAATCGAGATCATATACTAAAACTCATTTTCTGCACACTTTGTTCTGTGTTCTCCACGTTAAAGAGCTGTCTTGCTTTGCAAGGCTGCACAGAATTCTATCAAGGAACAGATTTTTTCAAAGTCTGCAGTATGTCCATTTATAGGGGAATTGATATTTTGCAGACATTTAGGAGGCGTTGCCAAACTGTAAATAACGTCATGTAAATCACATTTACTAACATGAACTCCACCCCTTTTGCTTTCTGAGCTTTCCGTCTTTCTCCTGATTGATTTTCATTGGAGAAGAGGCATTGAGCATGCCCAGTAGGCACTTCTTTGAGGTCTTCATAGTCTGAATGCAGGGAGAAAGGTATGTTATTCTGGGAACTGTTTAGAGTCATTTTAGGGTATTTTAAATAAAAGTCTTACTTATCTCTTAAGAGTCACTAGAACTCTGGGATAATATAGGGGGTAATTTATCAAAGTCCAAATTTATCTCATTAACCTTTTAAAGGGATAAAACACCATTTTTATGGAAAACCCCAAGGGTGCAAAAAAAGTCCAAATAAAAAAGTATTCCAACTCAGACCTGCCGAGTTCATGTAGAAGTCAATAGGAGAAGTCCTAAAGATATCCTGATCTGTGATGGGTTTCATGCAATAATAATCCAATGATTTTGTGGTTTTCGGGCGTCAAATACATAAAAGTCGCAGTTTTCAGTGACAAATCCAAAAAAGTAGTGGATTTTTGCACGATTTTATAAAGTTTTTTCCAGAACAAAAATTTTTCGGGAAAATGTATTGATAAATAAGGGGAGAAAACTTTGGCGGATTTGGTCTGAGTAGCTTTCAGAAAATAATGAGATTTTTTGGGATTTTGATAAATAACCTCCTTACTTTATGTATATTAGGTTAGCTTCATGGGACTGCTCTCCCGCAGAAAATGAACTGCTCTTTCAAAGTTAAACTTTTTACCTTCTGGGTACTGGCTAACCACATTCCCCCGCCTGGAGGCATTTTTCACATGAGCAGATCCAGTTGGGAACTAGCTACATCAATACAACACACAGGAGTTGGGGGCAGGCAGCTATGCTGACTGACCAACACCATCATCTCTAGAAGGCTCACAGCAACTGGCTGAACTAACCAGTCACATAGTCACACTTTGGCTTGCCCTGGGCAAATCATGAGGGCCCCTGATACAGCAGCCGTGTTGTGTCCGAACCCCCCCAGTCCAACACTGTATTCCATCCATTGAACCCAAAAAAGTGCCAATGAAAGCAGATATAGAGGTGGTGCACAGTCAGCTATGTAACTAAAGACATGAGAGATGCATATAGCTGCCCTCCACATCCAGTTTGGCTGGGCAGAGTAGTTATGGAAGCTCAGAACTTTTTCACAAATTTTTCTAACCCTCCAGAGAACTAATGTCATGGATAATTAGTTTCGAGGTTTCTACAACTCATCTTCATTTGTTACCACTGATCCCTTCCACACAGCACATAAAACGTTGCACGACTGGGGCACGTACAGTACAACGGTAATTGGGAGACGGATCCATATTGAAGAAAAGGACAATAAATTACAAGAATTCTGGGCTTTCCTGCATAACCACAAACCAGTTAGCAAAACACTTAAGTAAAATAAACAATTCCCTTTTTATTACCAAAGGTGTGAGTTTTTGTGTGGTCCAAGCTTTAACTAGGGCTCAAAAATCCCGTTCCTCTCCTTGCTGCCAATATTTTCATTTAACATTAACCTTGTTGGAAACACACTAATTGCACTGTGTTGCAAACAAAAAAATTAAACAGAGACTCATGGGGCTTGATACCTAGGGATAATTGAGTTTGGGTGCTTTTTGTTATCTGGAGCTGTGAGACTCTACATATACAGTAGGTGGGCTGGTATTACTACAGGCACATAAATAGTGTATAATGTGCTGATTCCCAGGTCCTATTTTTTACCGTAGGGGGTGCATTATCCCTTATAATACACGAGTGATACTCAGAGTTCCCTGTATAACTCAGCCTGCAGCCTTGTGCCTTTATATGGTCACAGAACCCCTCAGTGACTTCTAATATCCTTATCATTTACAGTAGGGGGTACATTATCCCTTATAATACATGAGTGATACTCAGAGTTCCCTGTATAACTCAGCCTGCAGCCTTGTGCCTTTATATGGTCACAGAACCCCTCAGTGACTTCTAATATCCTTATCATTTACAGTAGGGGGTACATTATCCCTTATAATACATGAGTGATACTCAGAGTTCCCTGTATAACTCAGCCTGCAGCCTTGTGCCTTTATATGGCCACAGAACATCCCCTCAGTGACTTCTAATATCCTTATCATTTACAGTAGGGGGTACATTATCCCTTATAATACATGAGTGAGACTCAGAGTTCCCTGTATAACTCAGCCTGCAGCCTTGTGCCTTTATATGGTCACAGAACCCCTCAGTGACTTCTAATATCCTTATCATTTACAGTAGGGGGTACATTATCCCTTATAATACATGAGTGATACTCAGAGTTCCCTGTATAACTCAGTCTGCAGCCTTGTGCCTTTATATGGTCACAGAACCCCTCAGTGACTTCTAATATCCTTATCATTTACAGTAGGGGGTACATTATCCCTTATAATACATGAGTGATACTCAGAGTTCCCTGTATAACTCAGCCTGAAGCCTTGTGCCTTTATATGGTCACAGAACAACCCCTCAGTGACTTCTAATATCCTTATCATTTACAGTAGGGGGTACATTATCCCTTATAATACATGAGTGATGATCAGAGTTCCCTGTATAACTCAGCCTGAAGCCTTGTGCCTTTATATGGTTACAAAACCCCTCAGTGGCTTCTAATATCCTTAAAAATTACAGTAGGACATATTTTATCTGATAGATCCATAAAACATTTATCTGAAACTTACAACAAGCTCATATTTTATTTCACTGACAGAGTCCCTTTAAACTCCAAATTCCTGTCTCTCAGAAGACTCAACGTTATAAATTCCGTTAATATCCATCAGTTTCTCCATGAATCTTTTTATAGCTCCTTTTACCTAAGCCTTAAAATATGCCCTCAAAAAGACATTCCAGGATCGTCTGTCTCGCACCTTTCAGGATCACTAAGTAGCACCGTAAAAGAAAGGTTCATGTCGGTGTCAAATTTCCCTCTGTTGAAACCAGCATTTGTTGCGGTTCTGACCATGATATGCTTCTTACTGTCATGTCTCAGTTGAAAAATAATTTTTCACCATAAACTCTGTCTTCAATCGTTTGGCCTACAGGGTGTTCAGAAGCTCCGTGACCAGAACGCTCGAACTGAAAACGATACAATTACATCACCGGCATTCAAATATGCCTTAGTTTGGCTTCTTTTGCTTTTTTTTTTGTAGGTTTGGCTGCAAAGCTACTGAGTTGCTCTTTTGGTTCCATCCAAGAAGCCTCTTGTACATCACTTACATGCCCAGACTCTGATGTCAGCCAAGTCCAACGTTGAACAGACGGACTACGTGTACCTGTGCTCCGTGTACAAATGGAACCGTTCTAGCCTATAATAGTCTCTTCTAAATGTTATAGCTGTGCCTTTCTCCTGATCTTTGTAATGTAAAACACAGATGTTCCCCTTCGCCGTGTTCACTGTGTTCTCCTGATCTCTTACACATGCATCAACAGGAACTCTAATATTTGGTATGCTAATTGGTCCAATAAGTTTGTTACTGTGCAAGCTGAATGTTTTGGCCATTTCCTCACCAAAACCCATTTTGTAGACTCTCCTGGGCACTACAAATATTAAATAATCAAATAAAGGCATGGGATCTATTATCCAGAATGCTCAGGACCTGGGGTTTTCCAGATGATGGATCTTTCTGTAAATTGGATCTTGATACCTTAAGTCTACTAAAATCATCTAAACATGACATAAACCCAATAGGCTGGTTTTGTTTCCTATAGGGATTAATTATCTCTTAGTTTGGATCAAGTACAAGTTACTGTTTTATTATTACAGAGAAAAAGGAAATCATTTTTAAAAATGTGGATTATTTGGATACAATGGAATGTATTGGAGACAGTCTTTCCATAATTCTGAACTTCTGGATAACATATAGTAGTAACATAGTAGGTAAGGTCCATCAAGTTCAACAATTGAAGTCTGTATAAATCCTGCCTAAATGCTAGTTGATCCAAGTGAAGGCAAAAAAAAACCTTTACAATTTGCCTCAGAGGGAAAAAAAAAATTCTTCAAGATTCCAAAATGGCAATCTGACTAGTCCCTGGATCAACTTGTACTATGAGCTATCTCTCATAACCCTGTATTCCCTCACTTGCTAAACACCATCCAACCCCTTCTTATACCTATCTAATGTATCAGCCTGTACCACTGATTCAGGGAGACAATTCCACATCTTCACAGCTCTCACTGTAACAAACCCCTTCCCAATATTTAGCTGGAACCTCTTTTCTTCTAATGGGAATGGGTGACCTTGTGTCAGCTGGAAAGTCCTACTGGTAAATAAAGCATAAGAGAAATTATTGTACAATTCCCTTATATATATATATATATATATATATATATATACATAGTTATCATATCTCCCCTTAAGCGCCTCTTCTCCAGTGTGAACATCACCAATTTCGCCAGTCTTTCCTCATAGCTAAGATTTTCAATACCTTTTACCAGCTTAGTTGCCCTTCTCTGCACCCTCTCTAATACAATAATGTCCTGTTTGAGCGCTGGAGACGAGTTTCCGGGTTAACGGAAGAGAAGCATCTTAGTAAGATGGGTACACAGCTAAAAACAAAACAAACTAGGGGTACATTAAAACCCATTTTAAACCTTAACCAGAACATGTGACCTTCATTCACTTTGGTTAATTGGTGGGAAATAATTCCTGGGTCTATATGACAAAAGTTGCACAAGACCAAAGGTCTAAGGTGTCCTTACACTTGCTCTTCTTATCTTTTCCTTCTCTACTGCCCTTATCATTGCTCCAGTCCTTGCCAAAAAATCCCAAATTTTCAGGATAATGTTAAAATGTAGATCATCTGATATCTCATCATATGTATACAGTAATATAAAATGGGATTTGTAGGATTTCTTATAAGTCAATAAAACTAGGACTGGGGGGTCCTGGGCCCACCAGGGCTGCCACTGTAGGGGCCCTCACACCCACCCAGGCCCTTCACCCCAGCTGCAACCCCCCTCTGCCTCACCTCATCTGACCCAGCAGCAATCCCTCTCCACATGTACCTTATGTACCTCTCATGTGGGGGGCCCAGGGTTTCTGGCCAGGAAGCAGGTCTGGGTTGGTGGGGCTCACCTGGTTTTTTCCCAGTCTCCCACCATCCAGTCTGACCCTGCTCTCATGGTTCTGCTCAGTGCTGCTGAGAATTGTGACACTTTTTTCACTAGAATGCTCCGTATCTCCAATTTGTAGCCAAAGAACGTAAGCTCAAATAGTAAAACAAAGCCATAATGAGCTTGAGGATCTCTGTAATACTACCAGTGATGAGTTTCTAACTTGAGACGCTCAGAACCCATAAGGGTTAGAGGTATTAGGTCCAACTGAGACAGAACGGAAATAAAGTAGTGTATCAGCTATAAGACAAGAGGTAAATTCAAGTCATGTTTTGTATCCATGGGATGAATATGGGGGGTGGGGATATCTCGTGATTTTTTTTTCACTTCAAGGAAACATAGACTTCATTGGCCAAGGCATGGTCCACTATGGATTGGGACATGATGCAGCTGGCAGTTAGGCAACATGCCATCCTTCTCAACATAAATCTTCCCATTATACTCCAGCAATTGCTGGAGAAGGAACTTGGTGTAGAAAAAGCTGAGGCTTTCCCCATTATGAATGTGCTTTCTCTTGGGAATGTTATTTTAGATCATCAGTCAAGCCATGGAGTAGGTGAACCCCCTGTATGGCCAGAGCACAATGTTTTCCATGAGCAATAATAGTCTACAAGTTACATACATCCAACTCTTTACTACACCTAATGACTTATAAATATCTAATTTTGCTGACTATTAACCCAGATTCCGTATTTGATTTCCAGATTTGTTATACAAAAAAGAATAAATTGAGAGACGATCTCTGACTATTTAATTACAGCCGCACCTGTCTATCTTCATAAATCAGAACTTTCCGTTTCTCCATGTTCAGCTCCAACAGGAGTTTGTTGGAACAATTCCTTGCAACTGTTCTTTGTAATTTCTTGATCCTGATATGTTTCGTGTTACTGACTTGAGCTGATCCGATCTGCATGAGAACCAAAGGGAAAAACACGATATGTTCTCTATTACACACTAAGGGCAGAAACACTGGATTCTGATGAAGACTGATCTTGGTAGGCAAAGAAAGAAAATACGGGGAGATATAAATAGAGGGATTAAAGTTGATTTGTTTAATGATTCCATAAACCTTTTTCAATGAAAACAATGAATCATAACTTAATTTCCGTCCAAAGGATCACAATTAAATCGTATCGAGCCAAAGGGTGGTTTCTACTTTGTAGGAAATGAGGTGTAATGTTCCATCACATTTATTTCACACTATATTTGTCTTCTTACTTGCTCCCTTGTAAACAGTAGTCAGGAAGCAGGATATATAAAAGAATATTTTCTTGGGACAGATAGGAAGTTACATACTACAGCCTCATATAAATCTCTGCTGGGGAGGTGTGTATAAATACATTTCAATTAATCTGTATGGCTGAGCAGGTAGTCATAAATAGAGCTGTGAAAGTCATTGCTGGAAAGAAAGTAAAAAACATTGCTCTCGGTGCTAATATATTATGGAAGATTTAGTAGCATGAAAAAGAGCCTAGAAATGTTGCTGGAAAAGCATCATACTGTAAGGATAATTCATTGTTAGAGAGAGAGAGGACGAGAGAAAGGGAGAAAGAAAAAGAAAGAGGAGAAAGAGAGGAAAGGAAAAAAGAGAAAGGTAGACAGAGCGAAGGAAAAAAAGAGAAAGATCTTCCTGGTGCTTGGTCAGAGGTAGGGTGGACATGTATGAGGAAGGGTGGGGCACCATCCAGGACCCCACCAGTCATTGATCCTCTCCTGTATACTCTTTATCCATACCTGTGGCTATCCTCTCACATGAGGAAAGTTCCACCACAAGGCCTAGGACCTCACCCAACTCTACAAACGTCCTAGGGATCCCAATCTGTGGCCAAACATAAGGGTTGCTATCTACTGAACATAGTGTAAATTACATTATATATAAACAATTATAGTTCATGTCCTTATAACCCTGCCCTATTATGTTGAACATTAGCCCCATGGCAAGAGGTAAGAACAGGACTGTCTTGCTCCCACTGATGCCGTGATCTCCACCTCACCTGATTCTTTTTATCCGGTGCGATCTGGAGCTTTTAAAATTGTCGGTGCCCTATTGTTACACGGAATTAAAACAAAGCCTCTAACTGTGTTCTAGTCCTCTAACTTAATCTAATGTCAAAGGCAGGTTACATATGTAAACATATTCTAAAGCAATAATGTCATGCAAAAACATATATGGAAATCTTTAGCATGAAGGGGAGTATAAAAATCTCTTGATGGGGCACAAAGAAAGGCTGTACTATGTATGAGTATGAAGTGGACACACAATGAATACAGGGAGATATTGGCCCACGCATGGTACAGGGCCTGTGGTCTCAGGTATTTAATACATATAAATGCCTATGGAAAAGGTTAGACTTAAGTCAGAGGATCATAAAAACCTAATACAGTTCCTAATAAAATGTTCCTTTGCTTGTGATTATAAAACAAACAGTTATAGATGTGCCGGTGCTTCTGTATTCTTGCCGAACTCTGCCAGATGATTTATACCAGACTGCAGCTACTTCAGTTTTATATGTAAATCCTGATTATTTTAGAGCAAATAAATCAACACATTCCAAAAGGCACTCAAACCCACTTACATCAGCCTGTGTCGCAATGAGTACACACTGAAATGGTGGGGTCACCAGAGCTCGGATCCTCAGGCTCAGACTTAAATTCAGACGTTTAAAGCACCAGCTTCATGCTTGGTAAAATTGTTTTTGTAGAACCAATACAATGCCACTAAGGTCGATGTAAAGGCCTAAAAAGATTCTGCTTGGGGAGGCAGCCATTTGTAGTTCTTGCCACTGTGCATCGGACACAAGATAAATGTTTATAATGAAGCAGCAATGCAGAGGTTCCATGATGCCTTCTGCCAACATGGGAGGCCACTGGAGTAAAAGGTTAGATTTTGGGGTGAGGGCAGAAACAAATAGCAGTGTCCAAAGTGCAGCCCCCATAAACAGCCATAACAGTGAGTTGCAATAACATATATAGATATATATATATATATATAAAACACAAAATATATTTTGAAAAGGGGCATTTCACATGGTGGGATCCTTTATTAAATGCCACTGCTGCCCAATAGAATAAATGTTTACCTTGGAGTTGTGTTGAGGGGGCTCTAAAATGCATCACCACAAGCCCTGAATCTCACCATTCTAAACCATAAGACTCAACACGCCTTGTCCCTAAAACTCACCACTCCAAGCCCTATAACTCACCACTTCTTGCCTTAAAAGTCACTACTCCAAGCCCTAAACCTCACAACTTCTCTTACCACTTCTTACCCCTAAAACTCACCACATTTTGCCTTAAAAGTCACTACGCCAAGCCCTAAAACTCGCCACTTCTTGCCCCTAAAACTCCCCACTTCTTGCCCCTAAAACTCCCCACTAAAATCCCTAAAACTCATCATTTCTTGCAGTTGTGTCGAGGGGGCTCTAAAATGCATCACTCCAAGCCCTGAATCTCACCATTCTAAACCATAAAACTCAACACTCCTTGTCCCTAAAACTCACCACTCCTTACCCCTAAAACTCACATCTTGCCTTAAAAGTCATTAGTCCAAGCCCTAAAACTCACCACTTCTTGCCTCTAAAACTCGCCACTTCTTTCCCCTAAACTCAGCACTTCATGCCCCTAAAACTCGCCACTTCTTGCCCCTAAAACTCACAACTTCGTGCCCCTAAAACTCCCCACTACAAACCCTAAAACTCATCATTTCTTGGTGTTGTGTTGAGGGGGCTCTAAAATGCATCACTACAAGCCCTGAATCTCACCATTCTAAACCATAAAACGCAACACTCCTTGTCCCTAAAACTCACCACTCCAAGCCCTAAAACTCAACACTCAGCCCTAAAACTCACCACATCTTACCTTAAAAGTCATTACTCCAAGCCCTGAAACTCACCACTTCTTGCCCCTAAAACTCACCACTTCGTGCCCCTAAAACTCCCCACTACAAACCCTAAAACTCATAATTTCTTGAAACTCACCGGTCCAAACCCTAAAACTCACCACTCCAAGCTCTAAAACTCCATGAATGTCATCACTCCAAGCCCTAAAATTCTCTGCTTTGCACCTGGGTATAGCCTTTCTAGGGAAGGGATCATTTATGACAAGTTTATAAATGACCTTTCATTTGTTTTAACGAAATACAGTATTAAAGTATGCACTGCTTTCCATCATCACATGAAATACCTGCACATAATGAATGAGTTTCCAACAACACAAGGCAGAACCACAATTCCATGTTAGCTTGGCTACTTTTTGTACATAAAACATTAACATTTGGAAAACATCCCTCAAATAAGCAGCCACAAATCAATAAATCAAAGATAAAGATACAGCCTAATAATGGTGCCAAGACTGTAAATGTAAGATTGGTCTGGACACTTTGCAGAAATAATATCATTACTAGGACTTGAATACTATTAACGTTCAACACTCCAGTTCCTTTCAAATTCTAGTTGAGGTTCCTAAACATCCTTGGAGAGCAGTAGGTTAAATAAAAAACAGGTATGACCCCAGAAGTTCAAAAGCATTATAAAACGCATATGGCAGTGTGAGTGTGTTTGCACAGTGATGGATAAGCTGTTGAGATTCTGGAGGGTTTTTCTGGTGGTTTCTACACCCGTGTGGAAAGATGTTTATTTACCATCTAATGGTCACTTTAATACATGAACTTTGTCTTCAACCATGTTACTTGGACGAGTCTTCCATTTAGAAACCTTTAAAATAAACCAGGTATGCACACATATAATTTGCTAAGAAGGTATGCAACCCATTCTGAAAACACATGGGATTAGTAGATTTAAACACCACCTCATAAACCAGTGCGCAGTGTGTAAATAAAGGAGCACAATCCACCATGTTTTTGCTCTTTGCGCCCTGTTTTCCGTCCTAGTTGACTTGCAGCAGGTTTCTGCCTGATAGGGGTAGGCATGTAGCCACGTCCCTCCTGCTGCCTAACTTTCATATCATTTGACCTACAAGTTACAAAGGCCATAAGCCACAGGGCAGGCTGTAAAGGGCAAGGCTGGTACAAGATGAAAAGCACAGCCAGGCCCCAGACAGACGTGTTTTCTGCATGAGCACTAAGTGACATGCTCTTGCTCCCCTTAGTCCCTTTGCACTTATGTAAGTTCTGTAAGTTCTTCCCCACCAATTTAGGGGGATCATACAAATACTGTAAGCATGAGGTCAATGGATGACCAGTAAATTCTACCTGCCAATAGGTGGCAATAAGTTACAAGACTGGGTACAAACTTTCTGCTTTGGTGCTTATTTTCAAAACAAGGGCCATCAATTTTTTGCATATCGCTACTTGTTTGAAGGGACATCCCTGGAGGTCCAGTTCTTTCATCTTCTCAGATGGAATGCAAAGAGCCTGGATCTTGCATGTTCTTTAGGTGAACATACTATGGAGAGGCAGGGGCCATAACCTGTCTAGGGTGGAATGGATAGAGCCTGGATCTTGCATGTTCTTTAGGTGAACATACTATGAAGAGGCAGGGGCCATAACCTGTCTAGGGTGGAATGGAAAGAGCCTGGATCTTGCATGTTCTTCAGGTGTACAAGCTATGGAGAGGCAGGGGCCATTACCTGTCTACGGTACGGCCATTGCTCCAGGCACAAGTGCTCTATGCATGGAGCACTCTTTATTCAGAGCAATAATAAATGAGCCATTTTATCACATTACCACAAAACAGTTGAAATGTCGAACTAGAGATGTACAGGGAAAAATATGAAATAATTCAAAAGCACACAAAATAAAGACCAAAAAAACACCATCAACATTACTGGGAAACTTTAGGTGGCCCCTTTAAAGATGATTGCATGCAGCAGAGTATAATATAAGTACATACCAACCTGCTTGCTGTTGGCCAATTTGCTGATCTACTGGTTGGTGGCACTTGTCTTTGGTATCGACAGTCGGGGGAAGTAAGGGAAAGTAAAGACAGCAGATGAAACACTAGAAACATAAATGTGATGGTTTTTGCACATCAATGTATATTCAATTTAACCCAGCCATAATTCTAATAATGTTATTATGCGATGGAAGCCGTTGCTTGCACAGCTGTGACACCCAGTCAGCCGATGGTACACCATCCCTTTCCCATAACATCAGAAGACCCCGTAGTAAAAACAGAACCTGATATCACTTGGTTTTGCTTTTCTTGAAACAATTTACATATGGGCCACCAGCATCAGTTTGGCCATTTCTTTAATAGCAATAAAAATGTCATGTTGCCAGTTATTTTAGGAAGATATTTGGTTATGGTTTGTTAAAAATGATCCTGTTGCAGCAAAATGTTCAGCTAAATACAAGGAACACTGGCGCCACAAACAGATCTACAATAATAACAATAAAATATAATTTATAGTGCATGTTGCTCATTTTTACTTCTGCTGAAAGAAAAAAAATGATATATATACTGTATACACATACTGTATATGTATTCTGAGCTTGGTTTGCTGGTAATGACACTGCCTTTGCTATGCCAGGTGCAATAAGAGACACAGCCCAAAACTGGTGGTATTGCTGCACATTGCACTCCTTTAGTCGGATTGGGGCAAAGAGTGGGACTAAGACAGTAACAGCTCCATGCAATACCAGGGGCTCAGTCCACCTTCTATTAGTCTATCTAGTGAGTTTAAAATAATAAAAGAAAATGTCTGATTGGCTGATTGATCTTGCTGCTAGATACAGACAGTCAGCAGGTAATTGACTTGGTTCTCAAGTCATTCTTTCCAACTGTAAATAGCATTTGGCAGAACTATACATAAAGGGGTACTGTTTATATAAACACTTATATTATAAGGGGTACTTGTTATGATTGAAGTCCCAAATCCAGAACTAGTGGCAAGGTCCTAGTCGCAGCTCACTCTTCCACCTATAACAATCACCTTTCGCTTCAGGAGGAGCCCTCCGCTACTCGTGTGTCGCCAGGTCTTAATGTGAGAGGACCAAGGAGAGAGTTCTGGGCAGGCAAGGGAACCGAATGTTGTAACTGGAACGGAGAACAAGGATCAGGCCGGGTTGATACCAGGAGAAGCAGTACAATTACAGGAGACAACAGAGTAGTCGAGGTCACAGGCCGGGTCAAACACATTAATATCTCAATACAAAGCTGGATCCAAGAGAGTAGTCAGTACACTGGCAAGGGTCAGTGCAGGCAGCGGACTAGACAAGGTCAGGGACAGGCAGGGTCAGGAACAGATCAGAACACTAGAAATTGCACCAAGAACTACTGAAAATAGAGGGCCCTTTAAATATTTCAAATTTGTGCCACACGCAATGAGGTCACATAAAAAGAGAAAGCATCCTCTTCAAACCACTGGACCACCAGGTACCCTTACAGTACTGTAGATATAGAGACTAATATGATAAGGGGTACTGTAGATATAGAGTAGAGACAGATATGATAAGGGGTTATGTAGATGCTGTGACCCAATGTACCCCAAGAGTCATGCAAATGAATAGTGCACCTCCTTATATTTGCTATTATCTATTGAAGGAGGAGTGCATTAAAGAGCAAGTGAGCCTTGCGTTGGGTTGGGTATGATCAATAATGGCAGAATCTAGAATGGTAAAAAGGGGAAGTTTAAATTGTGGCACTGAATGAGAAACTGGAAGTCACTGGTATTGCTGAAACATGACTGTATGGGTCACATGACTAGGCAGTGATTATACTGCCATAAGGCTATATGTAGGGATGCACCGAATTCACTATTTTGGATTCGGCCGAACCCCCTGAATCCTTTGTGAAAGATTCGGCCAAAACCGAACCCTAATTTGCATATGCTAATTAGGGGTGGGAAGGGGAAAAAATGTTTTACTTCCTTGTTTTCTGACAAAAAGTCATGTGATTTCCCTCCCTGCCCCTCATTTGCATATGCAAATTAGGGGTCAGATTCAGCCGAATCCGAATCCTGCTGAAAAATGCCAAATCCTGGCCGAATCCCGAACCGAATTCTGGATTTGGTGCATCCCTAGATATATGTGTATGGTTAGAACCATTCATAGACTATAAGCAAACAGGGACGTTGAGAGCAGTAGAGTAGAGTATGTTACTGAATTGTCATGTAGGGGTAGTCAATACATTCAACCTCCTTTCTGCTGAAGATTTAAACTTCTACAGCTGTTCTGCCCTGGATGCACAATGGGCTCATGTATATTTTGTTCTCCTCTCTATATACCATAGCACCAAAAATGCCTTACAATGTCATCCTCAACATAAAACAATAATAAGCTAACAGTCATTCCAGGATAAAAACACAAAACGGTATGGCCCAGACTTCTCAAAATTTCCGGAGACTTTTCATTTTAATTCCCCCAGCCCCCCAAAACATGCAGTATAGTACTACCATATAGTAACTGCTAAAGGTTAGATGAGCAATTAAATGATGGAGAAATGATACAACTGGCCACCAGAAAGCAGTTGTAATCCAGATGGTTGAGTGTCAGAAGATACTGTAACTATCCAAAAAGTAGAAATAGTCAAACCTAAATTCAAATTGACCTAACCTAGAATATACTCAAAGTTTATGTTAAGATGAGCATCCCACTAAATTCTACCAATGGTCCCCCCCAATGTTATTCTCCTATGCACAGGCCCATGGGTACTTATATGGTAAATATGGCACTGGCTCAATGTCATATAACAGTTTCTTTGCAATATATTATTTGATACAGACAGGGTCTTTTATGGCTGTTACTTTGAAAGTTAAACTATACTTCTAGGATGTTAATTTATCAAGATAATATTGTTCATGGAAAATAACTACAACATTGTACATCTGTGCCTCTACACCAGTGATCCTCAACCAGTGGCTTCTGAGAAACATGTTGCTCCCCAACCATTTGGATTTTGCTTCCAGTGGCCTCAAAGCAGGAGCTTATTTTTGAATTCCAGGCTTGGAGACTAATTTTATTTGCATAAAAAACATGTGTACTGCCAAACAGAGTCTCCTGTAGGCTGCCAGTCCACATAGGGGCTACCAACAGCCAATCACATTTGGCACGTCAGGAAATGTTTTCATGCTTGTGTTGCTCCCCAACTAACAAAAAAGGTTGGGGACCCCACTCCATACTGTAAAAAAAATCCTTTGTCTACAACATTTTGTTTACTGGTCATTTCTAACCATGTCTAATTTCCCAAGTGTAATACCGTTTACATTTTTAAATTTATATTAAAAAGTTACGGTATATGATTGAGGTTATTAATGGAGGTTTTTTTTTTATAATTGTTCCTTTTTTAATATAACCCCTTCCTGCCAAAGGTTGATGGAGGTGTTAAAACTGAGAGAAGATTGTGTCAGCAGTTTCAACGACTAGGATTTAACTATATATTAGTGACTGTTAAAAAACAGTTCTTTTTGATGGTTTGGGCTATGACACGAGGAAAAGTGGTGCCAAAGTGGCTCCCATAGAATTCTCAGTAAATTTAAATTCCGGCCATGTGTCACTATTTCATAGAAACAGCTCTTTTTGGTGGTTTGGGCTATGGCACATGGAAAAGTGGTGCCAAAGTGGCTCCCATAGAATTCTCAGGTTATTTATATTCAAGCTGTGTGTCACTATTTCACAGAAACAGCTCTTTTTGGTGGTTTTGGCTATGGCACGTAGAAAAATGGTTCCAAAGTGGCCCCCATAGAATTCCCAGTAAATTTATATTCAAGCTGTGTGTCACTATTTCATACAAACAGCTCTTTTTGGTGGTTTGGGCTATGGCACATGGAAAAGTGGTGCCAAAGTGGCCACCATAGAATTCTCAAGTTATTTACATTCAAGCCGTGTGTCACTATTTCACAGAAACAGCTCTTTTTGGTAGTTTTGGCTATGGCACATGGAAAAATGGTTCCAAAGTGGCCACCATCGAATTCTCAATATTTATAGAATTTATTGAATTTATATTCAAGTCATGTGTCACTATTTCACAGAAACAGCTCTTTATGGTGGTTAAGGCTATGGCACATGGAAAAGTGGTGCCAAAATGGCCCCCATATAATTGTTAGTAAATTTATATTCAAGTCATGTGTCACTAATTCACAGAAACAACTATTTTTGGTGATGTGGGCTATGGCACATGGAAAAATGGTGCCAAAGTGGCTCCTATAGAATACTCAGGTTATTTACATTAAAGCTGTGTTACAATTATAAACTTCCAAATATATTTTTTTAAATTCAAGTTTTTTTTTTAAACACAGGCCTCGTACTAGTGGGAATGGTGACAAATAATAATACTGAATGGGTAACACAAACTTCCGAATAATTAGACAAAAGGCTAAAAATCACAAGCTATTTCACTTAATCTGTGCGGATGGAAAAATAATTTAGTCTCATTTACAGCACAAAACAAACATCAGAAAGGCAGAAAGAGAAATCTTATTAACAAAGTCAAGTCAATAAGCGGAAAATGTGAACAAAATCCTTGTGGGGATTTTTATTTTTGTCAACACTTTGGAAGTGTCTGGGAGGAAACTGATGACATTCTCTGGAATCCCGACTCCGCTCATCTCCCTCTCCAAATAAAACACAATCGGAAGTATTTTCACAAACATGAAAGCGTCAGGAGCTGCTTCCAAAGGAACCGAATTGGTGATTGTTTTTCTGTATTTCCTCCATATTTGTCTTTCAGATGAAATGAAAATATGTTTGATATAGAATTTCGCTCTCATTCTGCAATCAGAGCAGTTTTGCCAAAGTTTTTATGTAGCATTTAATTTCTCTCTAATGGCCAAACAGTCTGTCAATTCTAATGGAAGTGGAGATTATAATTTATATAGGTACTCCAGAGTTATTTTTAGTAAAATTCTAGTAGATCTTCTAACCCTACAATGTTTATACTGCCATGTAAAATGTTGTTTCATGTTGTACCGTGAAGCACCTTTAATGTTGGTGGGTACTGTAGCATAATATAAATATACATGTCTAGTATAGGTAAATCTGAAAACAACTGGACTTGCTGAGTAATCAATGAAGACGTTTCACTACTCATCCGAGCAGCTTCTTCAGTTCAACTGACTGGTGTGGGAAGTTCATATAAACTCTTTCACTAATCCAATCGCAATGGCACATTGTAACTCTTCAAAGAGGTGACATCTGAAGAAATTCACAGAGGTGTTGATTCTGTGCAGTTACTGTGATAGGATTATCCAATGTGTCATGCAACTCCTAGAAAGAGGTGTTACTTGTGAGAGTTGCATGAATGGATGTGTAAAGTGTTCTGAATCCGCCGGGGTACAGATTTTAGAACAGCATTGTATGTAGCAGACAGGTGGTGTCGAAGGCCCCCACCTCTGTTCAGGGATGGTTTCTCCACCTTGACATGAATCGCCTCTTTCACGCCTCGTTCAAACCAGCGGTCTTCTTTATCCAAGATTTGGACCTTGCTGTCTTCAAAGGAGTGTCCCTTGTCTTTTAAGTGTAGAAAGACAGCTGAGTTTTGCCCTGTAGAGTTCTCCCTCCTGTGTTGAGCTATTCACTTGGTGAGCAGTTGTTTTGTCTCCCCAATGTATAGAGCTGTGCACTCCTCACTACCCTGGACTCCGTATACCACATTGCTTTGTTTTTCTTTAGCGGTTGGATCCTTTGGGTGGACCAGTTTTTGTCTCAGTGTGTTGCTAGGTTTGAAAAACAAGCAACACGCTGAGACAAAAACTGGTCCACCCAAAGGATCCAACCCCTAAAGAAAAACAAAGCAATGTGGTATACGGAGTCCAGTGTAGCGAGGAGTGCACAGATCTATACATTGGGGAGACAATGTAGACAATGTACTTCCCATACCAGTCAGTTGAACTGAAGAAGCTGCTCGGATGAATAGTGAAACGTCTTCATTGATTACTCAGCAAGTCCAGTTGTTTTTAGATTTACCTGTACTAGATATACCATGACCTGGATGAATGAAAATCTTCATAGTCATAAATATACATGGTAAGACTATCAATGTCCTTCAGCTTTTGGTTTAATATACCTGCTATCCCACAGTCACACTCCCTTCCAAGAGACTATTATCCACTGTTACTATAGGCACCATCTCTCTCTACTATACCTGCTATCCCACAGTCACACTCCCTTCTGTTGTTGCCCCCACTTACACCCCAAGTGCCATTTGTTACAACTTTTTTCATTAACAGAAGCTGCCACATACTGTATATGATTTTCTCAGCACATAAGGTCAATGAAAAACTTATATGAGCCAAAGCAGATAATTAATAGATTAATTCATCTTCAGACTGAACCTTCCTTCTTATATGATGTGTTCCCTGATCAGATTACCTTACAATATAATGAGGCTGTAACATGATCACTGAATATATAAAGTACATTTATTCTCATGTTCATGGACGTAGCCAGAAGTAAGCAAAAGATATTTTGGGATAAATGAATCTGTTTTCCCCATAAACTGGACCCATGAGAACAATCTGCTTTTTTTGCCATTACATATTCCTCTGTATTGAAAAATATATGGTTTCAGGACATTTTAACCCAAACGTGTCTGATCTGTTTTTCAACAGTCTTTGCACAAGAGCAACTATTTGCTTTCTAAGGACAAATGAAGCTGGGAATTCTGCAGCAGCTGGAAGGTATCTGGTTTAAGATCATTGGATAAAACCATCAGACAGTTGCCTATGAAGTTTTTAAAGTTATGTATCACTGATTGGTGGTTGAATTCACCCTCATTTGAAAGCTAGCAGAAGAGGACAGCAACTCATTCAGAGGCTATAAAAAATAAAGACCAGGTAGAAAGTTCCTAAGAACTGGCCATTTTATTTTGTACTAAAATTGAACTTAACTATAGACACCCCTTAATTAAAGGAGTGTCTATATCTTTGGATTTTACGCCTCATTCATAGTAAGATAGATAGATGGCTTTAGGTGAGAAGAACAAGGTCGATACAATGAACTAATTGGTGTTAACATTTATTTAGAGGGAATTAGAGCAGCGCCCATTGCCGTGCCTTCTGTACTTTTAGTATGGCAAGACAATATCTAATAAACCTTATACATGTATGGGATTCGTTATCCGGAAACCTGTTATCCAGAAAGCTCCAAATTAAGGAAAGGCCCTCTCGTATAGACTCCATTTAATCCAAATAATCCATCTTTTTAAAAATTATTTCCTTTTTCTCTGTTGTAATAAAACAGTAGCTTGTACTTGATCCCAACTAAGATATAATTAATCCTTATTGGAAGCAAAACCAGCCTATTGGGTTTATTTAATGTTTATATGATTTTCTAGTAGACTTAAGGTATGATGATTATGGAAAGATCCGTTACCCAGAAAACCCCAAGTCCCATACCTGTAGTACATTATGTTGGTCTATTTAAAGCAATGACAAGCTACAATGAACCAAGAACCTATAGCTCATATACTTGTGTATTCTTCCACAGCTGAGATCACTCACCTACCTGGCACTTTACCAATGGTCGGATTCAAGGTTCTTGCACCTTTCTAGAAAGTAGAGTTTGCCCCCTTTGGAACACAATGCACATTTTTTTGTACCCAATATATATATATATATTTATATTCCAGAAACTCACCCAGTCACCGTGTCTGACAAGTTGTAACATTTTAAGACTTGTTAATTCTACTGTAGTGAATGCTCCTTGTATTACTATCCAGCTCCCAAATCCTGAATATCCTGTGTCACGATGAATAGTGCAGTTGTACTGGAATGAAAGCCTATCCAATTAAATGTAAGGTACTGCCAATTACTCTCTGGAGCCATCATCCACACCAGATTAATTATGGGGGGAAATATTTATCGACTTCAACTACCCGAGACTGCCAGTTTTATCCCAGGCCCTCGAAATTGTACCATAAAAAAAACGACAATGTTAATGAGGTGGAACGACTTAAGCCAAAAAACAATTAAAAGGCCAGCGGTTTCCAAGCTTCAAACAGTAGATAGGACTGTTATTCCAGTAAAAGTCTCTTGTTCCAGGTATATCCTTAAATACACCTCAAGTTCCTTCAGGGCCTCAGGCCAAATCTGATTTTAACCGGACAGCAATGAAACTGAAAAGTTTTGCAGCATTTCCCTTCTCATCTTATTTCATTCTTCCCATTTTCATACTATGGGGTCTATTTACCAAAGGCCAAAAATAGCATTTCTTTTCCTCTTGCTTGTTTTTCCTTCAATGTCGAAAAATCGAATTTTATTCTTGATTTATTAAGAAGCTATGGTGCTTTTTTTTTTTTTATAAAGAAGCTGCTTGATTTATTAAGAAGTTTAAAAAATGGTCATAATTTTAAAGAAAAAGTTGAGTTAAGAATGTCGGGTAAAAAAATATTTTTGCTGATATTATTATTGTTGTTTTATAGATCAGAAGAAAAAATGGAAAAATAAGTGGAAATGTATATACACACACATACACACATATATATATATACAGTCCAAACTGGTGCACAACAATAATCAAAAGGTATGCTTGGTTTTAAATTTATTTACAATACAGACCAATAACCGCATTCATAGGTCTTTCTCAATAGTGAAAAAACAAAAAAATGTATTTCAACATTTGAGCCCCTACTTGCAGGCCTTCTTCAGGAATATAACTTTTATTTATTTAGTTTTATCACTATTGAGAAAGACCTATGAGTATGGTTATTGGCCACTTATTTTAGTACTTTGAGAAAGGCCTAGGGTTGGGCCCAGGGTCGGACTGGGAAGTCCAGGGCCCACCGGGGCTGATGTCTCAGGGCCCCCCCCAGCCCTGACCCAGTCGCAAATCCCCCTCCTGACCTTTGCCGAAACCACCTTTGACAAGCCCACCACCGCCTGCGAACACGCATATGTGTGTGCACGCATGCGTGTATCTGGTTTTGATGCAACCGGGCTGGAGACAGACGCAGAAAGAAAGAGTGCGGATCCTTTCGGACATATATGGTATTTTTAATGTTTCTGCACCCAGGCACATTTAATGACTTTGTCGAGAGTGCTGGTAGCCAGGAAAAAAAAACAATATATATATATATATATATATATATATATATATGTATATATATATATATATATATATATATATATATATATATATGTGGTCACAGCCTCATTGCACCCCCGCCTAATGGTTTTAAAAACTAGTGGTGAGCACAACTTTCCCTTGTTTGTTATAGTTATACAGGAGCAGTGACCAGCTCCATGTTGTAGCTCCCACCCTTCCCAACTATAGTCAGGTGATCCCACTGGTGTCTAATAAAAGGGCAGCCAAGTATGGGGGTTTTACTTTGAAAGCAGCAAGTAAGTTGCAGGTAAAACTTAGTCCCTGTGTAAAATGTATAATGAAGGAATAGAATTCTTAATGAATCAGATGGAAATTGAGCGTAGGACTGGCCAGATATGGGATGACTTTGACGTAGTTGTTCAGCTTAAATATATTGCAATATAAGAACAAACAATCCCTGTTTTGTTTAAAGGGTAAGGTATTTTTCAGTAGCAGTAGCACAAAATGTCTCTGTCTTAAATATATTGATAATGGGTTGAGTGCAGAGGACTCTTGTAATTGTCAAATGTGACCTCTCCATCCTCTTCTCCTTCCACCGTTAGAATTTTCTAATTTCCTTCGCTAAACACACATTTTACTTCTTATTAACCAGTAGACATGACCTTGCCAACTACTGCCCAGGCTTCCCCAAGTTTGTGCTCTAGACCAGTGCTGTCCAACTTCTGTGGTACTGAGGGCCAAAATTTTACTGGCCTATGTGGTGGAGGGCCGATAATAGAAGTCCGTGTTGGCCACTCCCCCTTTTAAACCACACCCACTGTAAACCACACCCATGTTACCACAAGAACTTTTAAGATCATGTCCACATTAACGGTGGTAGCACACCAAAAAACCAAATGGTTGGTGCTCACTGCAGGGAAATCTCTCATCACTCATATGTGAAAAATTGAAGTCATGTTAAAACATCCGAGGGGCAAATTCACTAAGATGTGAAGTTGCGCCAGGCGCAACTTCGCCGCACTTCGCCACACTTCGCAACACTTCGCCAGGCGTATTTCGCCAGCGCTCCGCAAATTCACTAAAATCCGAAGTTGCGCACAGGGGTAGCGTAAGTTTTCGAAGTTGCGCTAGCATTAATTCGCCAAGCGAAGCGAAGTTTCGCTAGCGATGGTTCATTTGCATACGGCGCGAAATTCAAATTTCAATGGAGGAACACGTATCTGCACTACAAATGCCTAGAAAACCTTCAAATCAGCAAATAAAATGTTATTTTGCCCTACACATGTGCCCACTGTCTAGGTAAGTTGCCATGAGTCAGGAAATGTAGGGGGGAGGAAGGGAGCCCCAAAAAATTTTTTGATCTTTTTCAGCCTATCACCCATCATGTAGAAAACACGCCAGCGTTTTTTGGGACTTAGAAAAAAATTTGACTTTGGAAACAATCCCTATCTACTCTATTGCGCTTTGCCAGGTCTGAGGTGGCGAAGGAAGTCTAGCGTAAAAGGTAGCGTTCAGTACACTGCGCAAGTTGGTGAATTTGCGTAGTTACATCGCTAGCGAAAATTCGCCTGGCGTAAGTGTGCGAAGTAACACTAGCGAATTTACGCCAGCGTTCGTTAGTGAATTTGCGAAGTACTGAAAATGCCAAACGCTAGCGAATTGACGCTAGCGTTCGGCGCTTCGCATCTTAGTGAATTTGCCCCCATATGCCTCATCCTCCCCTGTGGATTATACAACAACCCCCCAACACATGATTAAACACCTTAGGGGCCCCTAACAACAATTTCCAAATGCTAACAAACCCCTAAAAGGCCACGTAGGGCAAGCAGAGAATGACACACACAAGCAACACTGGGCAAGCAGAGAATGTCACACACAAGCAGCACTGGGCAAGCAGAGAATGACACACACAAGCAGCACTGGGCAAGCAGAGAATGGCACACACAAGCAGCACTGGGCAAGCAGAGAATGGCACACACAAGCAGCACTGGGCAAGCAGAGAATGGCACACACAAGCAGCACTGGGCAAGCAGAGAATGACACACACAGGGAGGGAAGGCAGAACAGAGCAGGAGACAAGGAAAGCTCTCAGTCTAATATGTACTACATACAGTGACACAGTGCTGGGGCCCCATTAGCATTTTGTATAAAGTGTGAACAGGTGAACAATGTGGCAGTTCAGTCTGGGTCTCAGGTAGAACAGTACAGGCTTTAGGATATAAACAATAGAGGTGTCACACACCTCTGCAGGGGGATCACAGTTTAATTCATAGTTAATCTCTGTAGTGATTCCTTTTAAAGGTTACATATGGTAAGCAGACACAGCATGTGGGGGGGGCACAGAAGGGGTGGGCCGCCAGTTGGACAGCCCTGCTCTAGAGTACTTCCTAGGGCTTATTTACTTGTAGCATTGATTTGACTTGAACCAGTCTTGGGACAAAACAGGAGTATGTGGACCATGCATCTTCCAACATACCCCAGTTCCCTGTTATCCAGAGAAAGAGTGATAGAATAATTGCACTAAACTAGGCTACAGCAGAAGTTGATCTCAAATTGAAATCCTTCCGATGCTTCTCAACCTCAAGAAATAATTGGGTTAGAAATGCTACACTTATATTTTGGGGCTTCCATGCCAGCCCATGGCCACCATAGCCCTTTAGCAGGGAGATCTGTTCCCATGAAGATGCTCCAGTAGCTCCCCATCTTCTTTTCTGCTGATTCCCAGCACATGCTCTGTGCATCCCGACAGGAGCCCAGAGCTCACTGAGCATGTGCAGTGCCACTGACACACAAAAGTGGTCTAACAAGATCCAAGATGGGGAGTTGCTGGAGACAACTATAAAGACCATATTGTTATAGGACTGCTGGACCTCTGGTCTGGAACAATAAGTTCAACAAATAAATTATTATTAATATGTATTTCTAAGGTTTTAGTTTTCCTATTAACAATTGCCCCAAGCACCATTCACACTGTCAAGAAACCTATTAAAACAACTTTCTTTCATCTTATGTTTCTGCCCTGGAAGAGAGTCAACCTCAAGTCCAATCACAATAAAGGCCACTAACTGCTGGTGGGACAAAGAATATCTTATTGCCGTTGGCCGGATGCAGGTGAGAGAACAGCACCGTTCCTCTGACGAGCACATTTATAGGTTTCATTCCTTTGACACAAACCCAGGCCAAAGTAAGCATTCTTTGGCACCGCATTTGAATGTAAATAACGTTGGCCAAGCTAAAGATGAGATCTCCATTAAATTTACACTGCCCAATGAGGCCCGAGATGCTTTAAACATATGTTTGCTAGACACTCCTGACTAAGCTTTATTAACAGTCTAATGAAACCCAATGCTCTTGGCTTGAGTGGTGGATAAGAATCTCATTTAGGAGATGGAGATACTTGGACTTGTCTGCATTGCGGCTCTATAGAGCAGTCATTACATTAGTCATTAAATAGCAATGACATGTATAGTAACTACATAAAGTGCAAGCTGGACTGTTCTTTGATGGAGATAAGTGCACCCTATAAGCTAATATTGTCAATAGGGTGTAGGGGGCAAAGTCTATACAAACCAGGCAGAAGATGTATGGTGGTCTCACCCATTTGGAACTAAAATAGCATAATAGTTGGCGGTGCACACCTTAATAAAAATGATGGTGAGCTCTGTAAGATCCTCAAATAATAATGTACAAAAATAAAGAGAAGCAGGGCACTCAAAATATAAAAAAAATTAAAAATATTTATTTGCATAAGTCAGGACTTCTGAGGTTTCAAACCTTGGTCTGTTCGTTAACTCAAATGTACTTTTCCCTGTTGTCTCTGTCCCCTCCTCCAGTCTCTTTAAGGCTTTCCTGGTGATCTTGTTTCCTTGTTCCTGCTCTAGCCTTGTTCCTTGAATCATTGCTCTGTTCAGGTGTTTCTTATAATTGACCCCTGGATTAAGACTCAGACAGTTTCCTGGTTATCTACCACCTGTTCTCTATTCTATTCTCTCACTTGAGGTGTGAGAACTCACCATGGTGGTCTTGTGGGGATGCCCGCCACTTCCTTCCTTTGGCGCGTAGATGCACATACTGAAGGGCTGACTGCTTCTGGGTCATCATGCATGCGCACGAAATTTGATTGAGTTCCTGTGTATTGACCCTTGGCTGCCCCTACATTGTATTCTTGCTGCCTGTACTGACCCTTGCCTGGCTTGACGACTTTCCTAATTTTGATTCGGTACCTCGTTTGATTCTGCTCAGTTTATGACCTTGGCCTGTAACCCTGACCTTGCTCCTGCTACTTCCTTTGGCACCGCATTATCCGTGTAGTTTGACCCGGCCTGTTCATTGACTACACTACTGCTCCCCCATCCCATCCGTACACATTAGTTTTCTGTGCTTGCAAATTAAATCTCTCCTAGGTTCTCCTGCCTGGCGGTATCTAAGTAGCGGAAGGTTCCACCCCAAGCCAAAGACTAGGGATGTAGCGAACGTCGGAAAAAAAGTTCGCGAACATATTCGCGAACTTGCGCAAAAATGCGAGCGGTTCGCGAACGGTTCGCGAACCCCATAGACTTCAATGGGAAGGCGAACTTTAACATCTAAAAAAGACATTTCTGGCCAGAAAAATGATTTTAAAGTTGTTTAAAGGGTGCAACGACCTGGACAGTGGCATGCCAGAGGGGGATCAAGGGCAAAAATGTATCTGAAAAATCTGCCTGTGTGTGCTTGGAAGAGATAGTGTAGGGGGAGAGCTGTTAGTGATTTCAGGGACAGATGATAGTAAGTTTGCTGGCTAGTAATCTGCTTGATACTGCTCTGTATTGGAGGGACAGAAGTCTGCAGGGATTTGAGGGACATTTTAGCTTAGGTAGCTTTGCTGGCTAGTAATCTACTGTTCTCTTTAAACAACTGCCATACATTGACCTTGTAGGCATTGTTTGCCCAGTTTTTTTGGACGCAGCCACTGAAGCACAGTTGCCAGAAAAAATATGCCATATAAATGCTGAAAACAGTAATTTTTCGCCATACGTTGACCTTGTAGACATTGTTTGCCCAGTTTTTTTGGACGCAGCCACTGAAGCACAGTTGCCAGAAAAAATATGCCATATAAATGCTGAAAATAGTAATTTTTCGCCATACGTTGACCTTGTAGACATTGTTTGCCCAGTTTTTTTGGTTGCAGCCACTGAAGCACAGTTGCCAGAAAAAATATGCCATATAAATGCTGAAAATAGTCATTTTTTGCCATATACGTTGAGTCAACGTATGGCAAAAAATGACTATTTTCAGCATTTATGTGGCATATTTTTTCTGGCCTCTGTGCTTCAGTGGCTGCGGCCAAAAAAACTGGGCAAACAATGCCTACAAGGTCAACGTCGTTGACCTTGTAGGCATTGTTTGCCCAGTTTTTTTGGCCGCAGCCACTGAAGCACAGAGGCCAGAAAAAATATGCCATATAAATGCTGAAAATAGTCATTTTTTTGGTCGCAGCCACTGAAGCACAGTTGCCAGAAAAATTATGCCATATAAATGCTGAAAATATAAATTTTTTTGGTTGCAGCCACTGAAGCACAGAGGCCAGAAAAATTATGCCATATAAATGCAGAAAATATGCATTTTTTTGGTCGCAGCCACTGAAGCACAGTTGACAGAAAAATTATGCCATATAAATGCTGAAAATATAAATTTTTTTGGTTGCAGCCACTGAAGCACAGAGGCCAGAAAAATTATGCCATATAAATGGAGAAAATATGCATTTTTTTGGTTGCAGCCACTGAAGCACAGAGGCTAGAAAAATTATGCCATATAAATGGACAAAATATGCATTTTTTTGGTTGCAGCCACTGAAGCACAGAGGCCAGAAAAATTATGCCATATAAATGCAGAAAATATGCATTTTTTTGGTTGCAGCCACTGAAGCACAGAGGCCAGAAAAATTATGCCATATAAATGCAGAAAATATGCATTTTTTTGGTTGCAGCCACTGAAGCACAGAGGCCAGAAAAATTATGCCATATAAATGCAGAAAATATGCATTTTTTTGGACGCAGCCACTGAAGCACAGTTGCCAGAAAAAATATGCCATATAAATGCTGAAAATAGTCATTTTTCGCCATACGTTGACCTTGTAGACATTGTTTGCCCAGTTTTTTTGGTTGCAGCCACTGAAGCACAGAGGCCAGAAAAAATTAAACCAGTAGGGTTTGCACCCTAGTTTGTAACGGTGGCGGAGGGAGGAGGACGCTAAAGGACAGCTGTGTGTGGAGTCATGAGGCTTGAAGAGAAGGACAGCTGCATAGAAGTCAGAACAAGTCTTCCGGCGTGCAGTAACCCTCCGAGATCCACCCCTCATTCATTTTAATAAAGGTCAGGTAATCGACACTTTTGTGACCTAGGCGAGTTCTCTTCTCAGTTACAATCCCTCCTGCTGCACTGAAGGTCCTTTCTGAGAGCACACTTGAGGCTGGGCAAGACAAGAGGTTCATGGCAAATTGTGACAGCTCTGGCCACAGATCAAGCCTGCGCACCCAGTAGTCCAGGGGTTCATCGCTCCTCAGAGTGTCGATATCTGCAGTTAATGCCAGGTAGTCCGCTACCTGCCGGTCGAGGCGTTCTTTGAGGGTGGATCCAGAAGGGTTGTGGCGCTGCCTTGGACAGAAAAACATTTGCATGTCTGACGTTACAGACCGGCCAAAGGGCTTTGTCCTTGCAGCTGTGCTCGTGGCAGGATTACTGGCACCTCTGCCCCTGGAATGTTGATGAGTTCCTGAAGTGACATCACCCTTAAAAGCATTGTACAACATGTTTTGCAGGCTGGTTTGTAAACGCCGCATCTTTTCGGACTTGTGGTATGTTGGTAACATTTCTGACACTTTATGCTTGTACCGAGGGTCTAGTAGCGTTGCGACCCAGTACAGGTCCTTCTCCTTAAGCCTCTTGATACGGGGGTCCTTCAACAGGCATGACAGCATGAAAGACCCCATTCTCACAAGGTTGGATGCAGAGCTATCCATCTCCGCTTCCTCATTATCAAGGACTGCATCATCCACGGTCTCCTCCCCCCAGCCACGTACAAGACCAGGGGTCCCCAAAAGGTCACCACTAGCCCCCTGGGAAGCCTGCTACTGTTGGTCCTCCTCCTCCTCCTCCACAAAGCCACCTTCCTCCTCTGACTCCACTTCTGGCACCTCTCCCTGCGTTGCAGCAGGTGCCTGGGTTCGTTCTGGTGATTCCGACCATAAATCGTGCGCTTCCAGCTCCTCGTCACGCTGGTCTACAGCCTCATCTGTCACTCGTCGCACGGCACGCTCCAGGAAGAAAGCGAAGGGTATTAGGTCGCTGATGGTGCCTTCGGTGCGACTGACCATATTTGTCACCTCTTCAAAAGGTCGCATGAGCCTGCAGGCATCGCGCATAAGCACCCTGTAACGGGGGAAAAAAATCCCCAGCTCTGCAGATCCAGTCCTACCACCCAGTTCAAAAAGGTACTCGTTGACGGCCCTTTGTTGTTGCAGCAGACGTTCCAACATAAGGAGCGTTGAATTCCAGCGAGTCTGGCTGTCAGAAATCAAACGCCTGACTGGCATGTTGTAGCGCTGCTGAATGTCAGCAAGGCGTGCCATGGCTGTGTAGGAACGTCTGAAATGGGCCGACACCTTTCTGGACTGGGTGAGAACGTCCTGGAATCCTGGGTACTTGGAGACAAAACGTTGGACTATTAAATTTAACACATGTGCCATGCAGGGCACATGTGTTAAATTTCCCAGTCTCAACGCTGCCAACAGATTGCTTCCATTGTCACACACCACTTTTCCGATCTGCAGTTGGTGTGGGGTCAGCCACCGATCGGCCTGTGACTGCAGAGATGACAGGAGTACAGATCCGGTATGGTTTTTGCTTTCCAGGCACGTCATCCCCAAGACAGCGTGACAACGGCGTACCTGGCACGTCGAATAGCCTAGGGGGAGCTGGGGGTGCACAGGTGTGGAGGAGGAGAAGGAGGACCCAGCAGCAGAGTAAGAAGAAGAAGAGGAAGAAGACGAGGTAGAGAGCGATGGAGGAGTAGAGGTGGTGGCAGAACCGCGTGCAATCCGTGGCGGTGACACCAACTCCACTGTTGTTGTTGTTGTTGAGCTACCCATTCCCTGCTTCCCATTCCCAGCCATTACCAAGTTCACCCAGTGGGCAGTGTAGGTGACATACCTGCCCTGACCATGCTTGGAGGACCATGCGTCAGTAGTCATATGGACCTTTGGCCCAACACTAAGTGACAGAGATGCGGTAACTTGGCTCTGCACATGTTGGTACAGGTGTGGTATTCCCTTTTTAGAAAAAAAAATTGCGGCTGGGTACCTTCCACTGCGGTGTCCCAATTGCTACAAATTTGCGGAAGGCCTCAGAGTCCACCAGCTGGTATGGTAAAAGCTGGCGGGCTAAGAGTGCAGACAAGCCAGCTGTCAGACGCCGGGCAAGGGGGTGACAGTCAGACATTGGCTTCTTACGCTCAAACATGGCCTTCACAGAAACTTGGCTGGTGGCAGATGACTGGGAATGGGAACAGGTGGTCAAGGTGGAAGGCGGAGTGGAGGGTGGTTCAGATGGGTCAAGGAGAGCAGAGGTAGAGCAGTAAGATGCTGGACCAGAAGGAGTGTGGCTTTTAGTTTGCCTGTTGCCTTTGAGGTGTTGCTCCCAAAGTGCTTTGTGCTTGCCGCTCATGTGCCTTCGCATAGAAGTTGTACCTATGTGGCTGTTGGGCTTACCAAGGCTCAGTTTCTGACTGCACTCATTGCAAATTACAATGCTTTTGTCAGAGGCACACACATTAAAAAAATCCCACACTGCTGACTTTTTGGAAGTGTGCGATCTGGCGGTAACAGTAGAAGTTGGCGGCATTGGCGGCAATGGCGGGTGCGTTGGCTGGCTGAACACAGGTGCCGATACATGTTGTTGCCCTACTGATCCCTGCGGGCTGTCCTCCCTGCTTCTTCTAAGTCTTATTCTCCTACTGCCTCTCTGACTCTCCGTCTCTCCATCTGAACTACCCTCCTCTTGCTCTCTTCTACTAGGCACCCACAAAACATCAATCTCCTCATCATCATTCTCCTCAGATGCATCAATTTCTTCTGACACATCACAGAGGGAAGCAGCAGCGGGGACCTCCTCCTCATCACTCATCATTATGTCCATCTCTGTCGTGTTCTCTGCCAGAATTAAATCTGGTGTAACGTCCTCATCTCCTTCATCTTCTTCTGCCAATAATGGTTGCGCATTACTCAGTTCAAGAAACTCATGGGAAAATAACTCCTCTGACTCCAGTGAAGAAGGGGCACCGGTGGTGGAGGAAGTGTTACGTGGGGTGGCCATAGCAGTGGAGGATGAGGAGGATGTTGTGGTAAAGTTAGAAACGGTAGAGGATGGGGTGTGCTGTGTAAGCCAGTCAACTACCTCTTCAGCATTTTGGGAGTTCAGGGTCATTGGCTTTTTAAAACTGGGCAATTTGCTAGGGCCACAGGATTGCATAGCAGCACGGCCCCTAGCACGGCCTCTGCGTGGCGGCCTGCCTTTGCCTGGCATTATTTTTAAAAAAACAACAACAACAAAAACTCAGTTGGTTTTTCTGGAAACGATAATACACACAGCTAGATGGCGGTTTGAAGAAAACACTGTGCAAATAATGCCTACAAGGTCAACGTATACACAGCGGTGGATACGGATTACGTAAAATATAAGAATGCTGCTTGAAAAAAAGTAACTCAAGTGGTTTTTCTAGAGACGATAATATTATCAATATTTAGACAAAATGTGAACAAGCTCACACAGCTAGATGGCGGTTTGAAGAAAACACTGTGCAAATAATGCCTACAAGGTCAACGTATACACAGCGGTGGATACGGATTACGTAAAATATAAGAATGCTGCTTGAAAAAAAGTAACTCAAGTGGTTTTTCTAGAGACGATAATATTATCAATATTTAGACAAAATGTGAACAAGCTCACACAGCTAGATGGCGGTTTGAAGAAAACACTGTGCAAATAATGCCTACAAGGTCAACGTATACACAGCGGTGGATACGGATTACGTAAAATATAAGAATGCTGCTTGAAAAAAAGTAACTCAAGTGGTTTTTCTAGAGACGATAATATTATCAATATTTAGACAAAATGTGAACAAGCTCACACAGCTAGATGGCGGTTTGAAGAAAACACTGTGCAAATAATGCCTACAAGGTCAACGTATACACAGCGGTGGATACGGATTACGTAAAATATAAGAATGCTGCTTGAAAAAAAGTAACTCAAGTGGTTTTTCTAGAGACGATAATATTATCAATATTTAGACAAAATGTGAACAAGCTCACACAGCTAGATGGCGGTTTGAAGAAAACACTGTGCAAATAATGCCCACAAGATCAACGTATACACTACTACAGCGGTGGATACGGATTACGTAAAATATATTATGGCTGCTTGAAAAAAGTCACTCCGGTGTTTTTTCTGGAGACGGTAATATTATGGATATTTAGACAGAATGTGAACAAGGTCACACAGCTAGATGTCTGTTGGTTGAATAACACACTGGGCAAAAAATGCCTACAGGGCAAATAATGCCTAAAAGGTCAACTTATACACTACTACAGCGATGGATACGGATTACGTAAAATTTATTATGGCTGCTTGAAAAAAGTCACTCCGGTGTTTTTTCTGGAGACGGTAATATTATGGATATTTAGACAGAATGTGAACAAGGTCACACAGCTAGATGGCTGTTGGTTGAATAACACACTGGGCAAAAAATGCCTACAGGGCAAATAATGCCTAAAAGGTCAACTTATACACTACTACAGCGATGGATACGGATTACGTAAAATTTATTATGGCTGCTTGAAAAAAGTCACTCCGGTGTTTTTTCTGGAGACGGTAATATTATGGATATTTAGACAGAATGTGAACAAGGTCACACAGCTAGATGGCTGTTGGTTGAATAACACACTGGGCAAAAAATGCCTACAGGGCAAATAATGCCTAAAAGGTCAACTTATACACTACTACAGCGGTAGTAAAATAAAAAAAAGTAAAATAAAAAAAAAATGAATATTAAAAAAAAAAAATTACAGTTGGTGCTGCTGAACTACTAGGAGCAGCAGATTAGCACACCAGTCCCACTCCCCAACACTGCTAGACTAATAGCACTGGGCTCTTATAGTAGTAGTAGTAGTAGTAGTAGTAGTAGTAAAACAACAAAAAAATAAATAAAAGCAGTCCTTACAAGGACTACTGTTATTGCAGCAGTCAGCAGATGAGATCAGAAGCAGGACAGCTGCCCACTGCAGCTACATACAGAGCACTGCAGTAGAAGGTAGATTACTAGCCAGCAAAGCTACCTAAGCTTAAATGTCCCTCAAACCCCTGCAGACTTCTGTCCCTCCAATAACAGAGCAGTATCAAAACGATTACTAGCCAGCAAACTTTCAACTGTCCCTGAAATCACTAACAGGCAGCAGCTCTCTCCCTACACTATCTCTTCAGCACACACAGGCAGAGTGAAAAAACGCTGCAGGGCTTCGGTTTTTATAGGGAAGGGGAGTGGTCCAGGGGAGAGCTTCCTGATTGGCTGCCATGTACCTGCTGGTCTGGGGTGAGAGGGCAAAAAAAAGCGCCAACAATGGCGAACCCAAAATGGCGAACGTCGCGCGACGTTCGCGAACTTCCGGCGAGCGCGAACACCCGATGTTCGCGCGAACAAGTTCGCCGTCGAACAGTTCGCGCCATCTCTACCAAAGACGGCTGCTATAGGCAGAAGAACAGGCTGAGACCAGAACCTTGGAGTTAATTCTGGGTTTAGGATAGTGAACGTTACATAAGGTAATTCCTGACATCATAACAGAAATGCGTTTTGACGTAAAATCAGGACCGGGCCAAGGTATTTTGGCACCCTAGGCAAGAGCTTCAATCAGTGCCCCCCTCTGGGTCCTGCATTACAATTTCCCACCTTACCATTCATATTGCCCCCTGTACCTGTGCCAGCACATATCATATTGCCCCCATTTGTACCGGCAGTCAATCCCTCAAGCCTCCAATCTGTACCTATTCCAACAGCAGCCAAAAAAATCATATTGCCCCGAATATCTGTGTAACTGTGCCAGCAGCCACCATATTGCCACATATACCTGAGCCATCAGCAGCAGCCAATCCCTCATATTGTCCCCAATCTGTACCTGTGCCAGTAGCAGCCAAAAAAAAATCACAATATTGCCCACAAATATGTACCTGTGCCAGCAGCTGCCAAGTGGGAGGCGGGGAGTGTTTCTGCCCACAGTATGAATCTTGGTCAAGAGGGGGTTGAAACAGTGGTTTATAAAATTGAAAAATTATTAAAGGCCAAGCAAACCAGGGTTTAAAAAGAATTCCACCTTAAAAGTGCCCCCCCCATGATTGCGCCCCAGGCGGACGCCTACTCTGCCTACCCCTAGTTCCTAGGCCCTGCGTAAAATAGTTTAAAGTTGGTAGTGCACACCCTCAGGGCGGCCATCAGGGGGGTACAGGGGGTGTATTTGTACCAGGCCTAAGTAGCTGCCTGCCTTTACAGCAACGAAGTTCCGAAGAGTCGGATACCCGAAGCGACGAAAACCAGAAGCGCAGAAGACTCGAAGCCACGGACAGAGCCAAAGCAATAACCAGAAGTTGAAGCCCAGAAACCATGAAAGGACTCAAAGCTAAAGCTCAGAAGCTGCGAAAAGATCTAAAGCAATGAAAGGAGCCCAAGGTAAATTCCACTGAACACCAAATGTGTTTTTTTTTTTAAAATTCTATTAAACCCCAGGCCACCAATGTACTATTTTAATACTCTATAGGCCCCTGGCCACCAATGATTTTTTAAAATATTCTATGGGGTCCCTGACCCCCAATGTTTCTTTTCAACTTGTAAGGGGGGGGGACATGGGAACCATTGTTTTTAAAAAAAAACATTTATGGGGAGACCTGGCGCCAATTTTTTTTCAATTTGAGAGCTCTGGCCACTAGTTGTTTTTTAAAAAATTTTATGGGGCCCCTGGAGCTAATGTTTTTTTTTTTTGGGGGGGGGTGTGATCACCAATTATTTTTTTTTAACTTGTAGGGGCCCTGACTGCCAATGTTTTTTTTTATAACGGGGTCCTGAACACCAAGAAATATTTATTTACATAATACCCAACTAATTTTGGCGAAACGCATCAGGTATTATGTAAAGAGATATTTTTTATTTTTTCATATTTTGAATGTCCTGCTTCTCTTTACTCACCCATTGATAAGTCATATGCTAACGGTCACATTATACAGCGCAGTCACTTCATCCCTAGGGACAAAGGCTGGAGGGCATTTGGATTAAACCATGTGTAACAGAAAAGGCTCAGAGGAACATTCCATCATCTTTGGCCTCACTTCAGCGTCTGATCTATAGATTCTCTGGATTTCCCATTATGAGGCATCACAGCACATAATTACTGAATATAAATCTCAGGGACATATCCGCCGCACTTCATTAAAGAGAAAGAATTACCTTTACGTGTACATGACATGGGTGGGTTAGTGCAAGTCAATCAGAACTGACCAAACAGCGGGAGTAGGAAATGCCTGCCCTGACTTTTATACCAAAGGCTGAAGTATATGAAAATGGAAAGAATCGAACCTTTGATATAAATGAGGCTCAACCTGCCACTCCCATGGAATGCCATAAAGACTTATACTGAAATGATTGATTTCAATTCTTGAAAAAAATAAAAGCCCAGTAAGTCACCTCAGTTCTAACATTCAGTCCCATTAGTTTTCTTACTATTGCTATTGATGTCACATAATACTGGGACAGAATATTCTGTTATACAGATAAGTAGAATCTCAGCTGCCATAAAGCAGGACAGGACTGCTGCTTACAATGGGGATCAGATAGGATCTGTGCAGCCACTGGGACAGAATGTTCTGTTATACAGATAGCTAGAATCTCAGCTGCCATAAAGCAGGACAGGACTGCTGCTTACAATGGGGATTAGATAGAATCTGTGCAGCCACTGGGACAGAATGCTCTGTTATACAGATAGCTAGAATCTCAGCTGCCATAAAGCAGGACAGGACTGCTGCTTACAATGGGGATCAGATAGGATCTGTGCAGCCACTGGGACAGAATGTTCTGTTATACAGATAGCTAGAATCTCAGCTGCCATAAAGCAGGACAGGACTGCTGCTTACAATGGGGATCAGATAGGATCTGTGCAGCCACTGGGACAGAATGCTCTGTTATACAGATAGCTAGAATCTCAGCTGCCATAAAGCAGGACAGGACTGCTGCTTACAATGGGGATCAGATAGGATCTGTGCAGCCACTGGGACAGAATGTTCTGTTATACAGATAGCTAGAATCTCAGCTGCCATAAAGCAGGACAGGACTGCTGCTTACAATGGGGATCAGATAGGATCTGTGCAGCCACTGGGACAGAATGCTCTGTTATACAGATAGCTAGAATCTCAGCTGCCATAAAGCAGGACAGGACTGCTGCTTACACTGGGGATCAGATAGGATCTGTGCGAGCTGGAGGGAAGCATGCAGTATTAGAATATATGTGAGCAAAGCCGCTCATCTCTTGCAATATGTAAGCATGGATTGAAGGATCTTACTTTTTGAAACAAATCTTCAATATTAATTTCAAATATTAATATCAAAGCCCCACAGTGCAGCCGTGTGCCGGTCCAGCATGTAATTGTGCCACACACAGCGCGGGCAAGGAATGAAGTTTGTTAGTCTTGCCTTCCTCTAACAGATCCGTCTGTGCTGCATGTCAGCCACATGAAATGAGTTATATAATTGAGAACCCACCAAAAATGCAGAGTGTGCGCACTTTAGCCACAGATTGGAAGAGAGAGGGGAAAAATAAAACCACAGGACAACTTTTCAGTAATAAAATTGCACGCGTAAAAAAATCCATCCCCATCGAAATTATGTCAGCCCGTTTCTAAAAAGCAGCTCCTGAAACGAAAGAAGAGTTACAGAATATTTTAGATTTAGCTTCTCGTTAGCCCCGGTTAATTAAAGGGTGAGCTGGGGCAGTGGTTAATTAAAGGGCGAGCTGGGGCAGTGGATAATTAAAGGCCAGACTGGGGCAGTGGATAATTAAAGGCCAGGCTGGGGCAGTGGATAATTAAAGGCCGGACTGGGCCAGTGGTTAATTAAAGGCTGGGCTGGGGCAGTGGATAATTAAAGGCCGGACTGGGCCAGTGGTTAATTAAAGGCCGGGCTGGGGCAGTGGTTAATTAAAGGCTGGGCTGGGGCAGTGGATAATTAAAGGCCAGACTGGGGCAGTGGTTAATTAAAGGCTGGGCTGGGCCAGTGGTTAATTAAAGGCCGGGCTGGGGCAGTGGTTAATTAAAGGCCGGACTGGGCCAGTGGTTAATTAAAGGCCGGGCTGGGGCAGTGGTTAATTAAAGGCCGGGCTGGGGCAGTGGTTAATTAAAGGCTGGGCTGGGGCAGTGGTTAATTAAAGGCTGGGGCAGTGGATAATTAAAGGCCAGACTGGGGCAGTGGATAATTAAAGGCCGGACTGGGCCAGTGGTTAATTAAAGGCCGGCTGGGGCAGTGGATAATTAAAGGCTGGGGCAGTGGATAATTAAAGGCCGGACTGGGCCAGTGGTTAATTAAAGGCCGGGCTGGGGCAGTGGTTAATTAAAGGCCGAGCTGGGGCAGTGGATAATTAAAGGCCGGACTGAGCCAGTGGTTAAAGGCCGGGCTGGGGCAGTGGTTAATTAAAGGCTGGGCCAGTGGATAATTAAAGGCCGGGCTGGACCAGTGGTTAATTAAATGCCAGCTGGGGGTGAAGGCAGAAACGTGATTGACCAGGACCCCCAGTTTCACAGGGAAATAGATTCTATAAAAGCACATATGTGGCCTCATATATGAGTATAATGAAATGCCCTGCAGAGTTAGGCACAAGTTGTAGGCATAGTGTTATAAGGTATAAGAGAACCCTGTACTACTGTATATTCTTGCCAGTGACCGTCTGTAAGTATCAGAGCCCCCTCTTTGTGAGCTGCACCCATGTATTTTATTTAGTCAACAGCTAGGGGGCGTCAGAGTGGATTAGACTGGGATCCCTGCAATGTCCTGGGGCAGCAACTCTGATTTACCTTCCAATCCAAACTTTACTCGATGAAATTGTTTTGGGGGATCATAGGTAACCGTAAAACATAATTCTAAGGGCCTGTGAACGGTGAAAATTATGTTTTTTCCACCTTTTTTTCTTTCCCTTAATTTCACGGCAAATAAAATAAACATTTATTCCCAGAGTTTTATTTTAACATCTAAAAATCTTAAATGGACAGAAATCCTTTCTATCACCTACATAAGTCTACCTGCACGATTTATGAATTTTTGTGAGTAAATATACTAGCTGTTGCAAATACAACTATTACAAGGATTCCTCAGGACATGGGGTTTTCCGGATAGGTGGTCTTTCAGCGATTTGGGGCATCATACCTTAAAGGAACAGTAACATCAAAAAATTAAATTGTTTTAAAGAAATAAGAATATAATGCAGTGTTGCCCTGCACTGTGTTTGCTTCAGAAATTATATTGTTAATATAAATAAGCTGCTGTGTAGCAATGGGGCAGCCATTCAAAGGAGAAAAGACTCAGGTTACACAGCAGATAAGCTCTGTAGAACATAATGGTGTTATCTGTTATCCACTATTTAACCTGTGCCATATAGACTTTTTTCAATTTCCTCCATGGCTACACAGCAGCTTGTTTATATAAACTATAGTAGTACTTATCTGTTATCTACTGTGTATCCTGTGCTTGAATGGCTGCCCCCATGGCTACACAGCAGCTTGTTTATATAAACTATAGTAGTACTTATCTGTTATCTACTGTGTATCCTGTGCTTGAATGGCTGCCCCCATGGCTACACAGCAGCTTGTTTATATAAACTATAGTAGTGTTTCTGAAGCAAACACATCAGTTTTACCAGTGCAGGGCAACACTACATGATATGTTCATTATTTAAAAACACTTTAATTTTTTGGTGTTACTGTTCCTTTAAGACTACTAAAAAAAAATAATTTTTTTGCTTCAAATGGATTTTTCCACTCCTGATGTACTATTCCTCTTCTGAGAGATTTGTAGGAAAATTTCTATAACAGAGCTCATAAAATGAATAAAACAAATTCCGGAACATTATTGCTACTGACAACTTGGATGAGACTTTGCCTTTTCTCTTAGGTTAAGAATCACCTAGGGTTGGATTTATCAAAGCCCGTAACTGAATGATTTTGCAGCTGATTCAGAATTTTAGATGCACACAAAATATTATTTAGTATCTGTATTTTTTTTGGGGGGGGGGTTCTTCCAGGACTAGTTTTATAGTTGGGCAGAGGGGCCACTTCCCAGCCATTTTAGCAGCACAAGGAAAAAAATATATTGCACAAAAATAAACAAATAAAGACACAGATGTACTAAAAATTTTTAAATATTTTCCCTATTTAAAGGCGAGCTGTCATCCTAGGATTTAATTCACAATTCTTTTCTATTGGGTTAGTCAAGCAAAATAAACTTCACTTACACAAGATAAATTATTTAAACCCTGTTCTTGTCCACATACCTCCCAACTGTCCCTTTTTCGGAGGGACAGTCCCTGTTTTGACAGCTCAACCCGCAGTCCCTCATTTGTACTGGAAAGTCCCTCTTTTCTCTGCACTGAACAGCAAGAAAAAGGGGGGAAGTTATTTGCATTGCACATATTATACTGTTAAAAGGATTATGTCCTAATTTTTATGATGTCGTTTTTATTTCTAAATGACTCTGTTTACACTGCAAATAATTCACTCTACAATATAAAATGTCATTCCTGAACCAGCAAGTGTATTTAGTTGTAATATTGGTGTGTAGGTGCATCTCAGCTCATTTTGCCTGGTCATGTGCTTTCAGAAAGAGCCAGCACTTTAGGATGGAACTGCTTTCTGGCAGGCTGTTGTTTCTCCTACTCAATGTAACTGAATGTGTCACAGTGGGACCTGGATTTTACTATTGAGTGTTGTTCTTAGATCTACCAGGCAGCTGTTATCTTGTGTTAGGGAGCTGCTATCTGGTAACCTTCCCATTGTTCTGTTGTTAGGCTGCTGGGTGGAAGGGAGCAGTACAGCAGTAAAGAGTGACTGAAGTTTATCAGAGCACAAGTCACATGACTGGGGACAGCTGGAAAACTGTCAATATGTCTAGCCCCATGTCAGATTTCAAAATTAAATAAAATTAAATTTAAAAAAATCTGTTTACTCTTTTCAGAGCAGAATTCTGTTGGAGCAGCACTTTTAACTGATGCGTTTTTTTAAAAAAAAACATGTTTTCTGATGGCGCTATCCCTTTAATATCATTTATTAGTACAGTTGCCAATAGCAACAATTTGGTTTGCAATTTCTACTAAGAGTTAGCAAAGCTTCGTAACTGAGCCCTACAGTATGAACGGATTCTATTATTTGCAAAAGCAGATTGAGAAAATGAACCAAAACCTAGAATTTTATTTTGAAGAAGAACCAAAACTGACAGGGGAATGTAATAAAAGTTGCAAAGAGCAAAATAATTCGCACCAATAAGACTAAAAGTCCACATCTCGCAATGTAATATTGTTCCTTAAACTGTTATTGCATTGTGAATTTTAATAGCGCATTGCGACTTTTAATTGCGCATTGCGAATTTTAATTGCGCACTGCGAATTTTAATTGCGCACTGCGAATTTTAATTGCGCACTCATAAGAAGTGCTTGAAGGTGTCGTAATCTTTTGGAGCAAACATAACGAGTTTTTCAGTAAGAAGTTTTATTACATTGACTGCGCATTGGCGCAAACTATAAAATTCGCAAACGGTCTTTCACTGTCGGAAGTGGTCGCTAAACAGTTTCCGGGCTCGCAAAAGCTATATTAAATTCGCACAAAGCAAAATTTGTTCGCGCAAAGGCATAACTTTTCGCATTGCGAATGGTTTTTCCGTTTGCGGTTTTTATTACATTCCCCCGTTAGACTTTTCAATAGATTTTGTGTTATAAAGAAGCTCAGTGTTTATTGTGAGTCGCTGAGTTAATAAACAGTCGTCTCACAACAAAACATTTCAGTCTCCTCAGATTACCCAGGCGCATAAAAGTGAATATATCTTTCAACAACATTGTCTGCTGTTTCTCGTTTCCCACTGTGAAGAGATGGAATTTCTGCCTCATCTGCCCTGGCGGTGGGACGTCATAAAGAAGCTGGAACGATGGAGATTTATGTCATTCTGGTCTCTCAGGACTTGTCATTATTAGTATTTGGGTCTGCATCAAGGCTCCATGCGGTGTGTGCGTATAACTGCAAAACAAGGAGATGGGCACCAAGGGATTCAAAACGAGTCTTGTGGAAAATAAAAAATGAGACCGTCGTGATCGTGATACTTTTCCCAGGATTGAGACAGTTGTAAATGCTGAGACATGGACTTCAGCAAGACGTGCAAACCGTTCATGGCCTGTCGTCAGTGTGGCTGGGCTTCTGTAATGCCATGTACCCGTACAGAACGCTAGTTAGATGGGTCATTTAAGGCAAAGGATCATCACATCTTCTAGAAGTTCCTCACTTAGGGTTATAGAGAAGACTGGGCTTGCTCATCTAGGGTATTTGATACTGCTTTGCATTGTGGGGCAGTTTCTGTGATTCAGGGGGTATATATAAACTCTGTGCCATGATGCAAAATATACTTCTGTTATTTGAGAAAGGAAATAGAAATAGGCAGTCGGGGTCCCTTATTTTGGTTGGACCCCAACCATGAATCCTGCCTGCTGGATGGTGACCTTTAAATGGAATTATCATCAGGTGAGACTTGTCGCAGAAATCACATCCGCAGGGACATCGTCAATTCACTAACAGGCGTAGACGACAGTTCCCTAGCAAAAGAGGCCGCCGCTATAGTTCGCAGTCTATCGCCAGGCGACTTTTCGCTCAGACGAAGGATCATTGCTCCACAAATTCAGTAAAGTGCGGATTTAACTGAACGTTACCTTTTTTGCCAGAGTTTGCCACCTCAGACCAGACGAAGTGCTAAAATGAAGCTCAATCTTCTGTCGCTTACATCATATCCTGTCTGCCAAAAATTAATTAAAGTTGAAAAAACGCTGGCCACTTTTCCTTTTTTAAGCGGGATTGCCTGCAAAAGTCCTAAGTTAAACTTTTTTGGGTTAACATTTTTCCCCAGACATTTGAAGGCCATGGAACATTCATTTTACAGTGGGCTCATGTGTAGGGCATTATATGATCTCTTTTGTCTTCATTAAGGTTCCTTGGACATTTGTAATAGAAATTGGGCACTTCGAGCTTTTGCACCATTTCTAATAAAGTCGTCCATACATCTTTAATGTACCCGCTGTATTTAAACGGACCTAAGCATAAGATCACTAGCGACTTTTCACTAGGCATAAAATACGCTAGCGAATCTTAGCTATGAAATGCTCGCACTTAAGAAGTATCGATATCGAAAAGTCGCCAGCGTACGGCACCCAGAACACAACTTCGCATTTTAGTGAATTAGTATAGTGGTAACGAATTTGCGCTTGGCAAAGTGCGAAGTGGTCGCTGGCAACACTTCGCCTTCAGTAAATCTGCCCCTAATTCTCCCCATCCAGTCTCCCAAATTATTTTGAAACTCCACTCTGCAGCTATCATAAATGAATAGCCTCCCAATAAAAACATGTCAACATCCATGAGGAACATCTATTATTTCTTGCCAAATGTAAGAGACTAAGGCCACAGAAGAAGTGAGCATGGCCCAGGGTGACCAGTTGAGATTGAGATATGCTGCAGGCTAGACATCTGTAATGCATACGTAATAATACCCGAAAGTAAATGTTGCGTTGTGTTATAGCTGAGATTGGACAACCTTTACCATGTGACACCGGGAAAGAAGATAACATCTGAATTGTAATATTATTTCACTTTTTATGTTCAGTAGGCAACGTGCAACCTTCCAAATATTTTTAAACTGCAGCAGAACATACGCTACCATTTAATGACCATCCTTCTCAAAGAAAACATGATGTAGACCTAGCGCAGACTTTACTAACATTCTTCATTCTGTTACCTACATCATTTTATATGAGGAATTAATAGCCTCATTATTACTTATTACCAAACCATACATTTAGTTGAGCTTTTTCTGATATGTATCATTATATCTCGGGCACCTTCACTCACCACCATTTATGTGGCATCGTGGTTTTAGTAACCTCCATGCTCTTCAACCTCATTTGATATATCAGTGGCAACTGTACATATTTCTACACAACCTTTCCTCATTACTTCTTCCTCTAAATGAAGGGAAAACATTCTACTTTTGGTTTCAGAAACAGCATTATGTGGTTTGGCAGAAGAAGGAACAGAGCCATTCTATCTTCAGGTCACCACTAAAAAACAAATACGGCTCAGGTTGGTAGGAAGCGATATCCATCAGCGAAGAACAGCTGTTGGGGTGCTTATGTAGAATTAGTTTGTGGTCTTGATCTCCATGCTCATTAGCTATCCACATCAATAGAAGCCTTGTCACAAATCGGCCCTCTGCCTGGCAACTTGTACTACTTAGTCAAATCTAAGTGCCTTTCATTATCAGATCATCTACACTGCAGTCAACTGATCTCCACAATGGAATACCCGGAATTCCTCTCTTTACTTTGGTAACAGGGACACCCGCACATTATTATTTCACAAATTTTTCTAATTTTATTTGTGGTCTAGACTAGAAGCAAAGTTTCCCGTGGAAACCCACAATCTACTTTCCCAAACCTGTATGTACACCTTAGAGTCTGGAATTAATAGGAACAGCCCCACTCCATTGATTCACAAGGAAAAGAAAATATTTAACAAGCTGATAGTATAGCTTGGGTGTTTGTGGGGCTCTATGCAAGTCCCTGCACCCACAGTAGCTGCTGGTGGGCAAAGTGCAAAATGCATTAAACATTATGGGGGTTATTTATTAAAGTATGAATGTAAAAAACTAGTATTTTTACTATAAAATCTGAATTTTTAGTGGAAAAAAAACTAGAATTTCTCAAGATTTATTAAAGCCCAATGCTGCAAAACATCAGAGTTCAGATAGTCCAGCATCTCATACCTGCTGAGGTTGTATATTAGTCAATGGAAGAGGTCCCTATCTTATTTGGAAGTTTCTGTGGTCTGCGCTGGAATTAGCCAGAAAATCTGACTTTTTCGGACTTTTCGGTCAAAAATCAAAAAAATTTTGGGAAAAATCCAGAACAAATAGAGGTATTTGTGAAAAAACTTAGAAAAATTTTGTGTTTTTGCTCAATTTTATAGAGTTTTAATAATAAACAAGGTCATGTGGTGAATTCTAGTTTGGTCTGACTTTTTTATTTTAAAAATCAGAAAAATTTGGATTTTAATAAATAACACCCTATGATCCCTTACCAAGTTCTGGAACCTCTGCTTTGTAATTATCCAGCTGCCTTTCCATACATTTTATTTGCAACTTTAAATTAAGAAGAATGGCTCAAGAAAGGCAAATTATAGGGTAGCTTCAATTTCTATGTATGATTATGCATATTCACAAAGAGACCTTATTAAAGGACCAGTAACACCATAAAGTGAAAATATATATCTTTTTACATTAATAGGTTGTATCTGTCCAGCCAACCACTTCCACTATTTCTTCACAATAAGGGGCATGTTTACTAACATTGGAGATAAATATCTGGAGAGATTTCTGGAGATGTTGCCCATAGCAACCAATCAGATCTTTGCTTTTGTTTTCTAACTTGGCTGTGGCTGTTTAAATCTAATTGCTGATTGGTTGCCATGGGCAACATCTCCAGAAATCTCTCCAGATATTTATCCAATGTTAGTAAACATGCCCCTAAATGTCCTGTTTTATAAGAAAACTCATTCTATAGTTTTGTAGAAAGCAATGACCAACACGTGAACCCTGTTTTTCTCCTTAGTTAAGTACTTAAACCAATATATTGTGTGTCCCCTATTTGAACTTTAATGAAAGCCCTATGGCTACTAGTGATGTTTGGGTTGATCTGAAACCCACAATAACTCATGGGTTGACCTCTGATTCAGCAGGTTCAAGTTGCTATTTGGCCAGCTATTGAAGGTTAGGGTTGGGAAGTACACTCCTCCTCTGCTCCCAAAGATTCCCTGCTTGAAAACCAGAGACACACACAGAAGTAGTGTAAAGAGCAAGCTGTTGCGGGTACAGGTTGGGTGCGGGTCCAACCATTTAAGGTTTTGTGGGTTAGGGTCAGGTGTAGGTTGGGTTTTTCCTGACCCACACATCCCTAATGGCTATACAGCTTCTTTTTTTTTTTTTTTATAAAAAATGATATTCAAGCTGAACAAAACATACATGTTGGTACCAGTACATTATATTTCAATGCATACAATTTTATATTATTTCAAAATGGATTTTATTTTTTTATTTTTTTTTTTTATTAACAGTTTTGATTTTCCAGGTTAAACAATAGAAAAGCAGATAGGGAGGGGGGGATAAAGAGGAAGAAGGGGGGGGGAGGAGATGGAGCATCGGCAATGCTAATCAAAAAGGGAAAAAAGGTACATTATACCTATGACATGGGAAGGCATCTCTGAGGTACAATCTGGTCACACAGAATTTAGCATAGATGTCAAAATGGATTTTAATCTAAACCATGCACAATTGTGTATTGAGTTACAATTTTTTTTCCTCCGCTTGTGTGTGTGTTTCCTGCAGGTTTTTCTCCAGCAATTAAAAAATACTGGTAAGTTATTCAACTCTTGGTTTGTTTTTGTGACTCTGGTAGGGTAATTAGATTGTAATCTCCACTAGTGCAGGATCTGGTATGATTTAACTTACTGTCAGGGTGTAGACAGAAGTCAACAGAATAAGCTGCAGAATAGCTCTATGGTAACTGAATTCCATGGCACTGCCATCAGAAAACACTTCTCTGCCCAGCTTGTTAGGAGACTATTCAAAATAGATCCCTAATATCTAAATGCAAAACACTACAAGCAATACCGGGACACTTGAAGCCAAATCAGGATATGAAGCCCAAAATTTCAGGACACCAGGACAACAGTCTAAACAACACTCCACCAGTTATTGCTGGTGGATTTTTACAGACATACCCGCATTTCGTTTGAATATATGTATGAAAAATAGACTAATACATTTCCCATGCCTCCCATCCAGCTCTGTTAAATTTGGATAATTCCTGTGTTGATCAAACCCATTATTGAGTAAAGTTCTATCCCATAAATCAGAATTCTGTAATTTACAGTAAAGCTCCCAATAAATTATCTCTCGAAGATCTTTGAAATACTGCTGAGCAGAACCCAGCGGAAGCTTTTTGGCACCCTCCTAATACTTGATTCACTAATCCATCAAATCTTCTCAAACATTAAGTCTACCGTCCTCATTCCCCTTTGGATTGTCCCACTGGTGCTGGCTCAGAAATGTATTAGTTTTACCAATATTTTCTTTCTTCGTTCCGTAAAGCAAACTCCAACTCTGTTAGCACTGGCTATGTGAGGATCTCAAACCACATGTTTATTTTCTCAAGCTATAAAACGTTTATTGGATCAGCTGGGATCCATATAGTCCACTGTGCAGTAATTTGCTATGGCATGACTCTCCGACACAGACCCTCACTGTCCTGCACCAGGGGGAACACCCCAGTGACATAGATGATCAGGAGCCAACAGGAACACAACCACCTCTAAAAATATACAACGCATAATATCTTAGTCTAGTGCTTTGAATCTCTTTGAGTATTTTATCATTTACGTCTTAGGACCAGAAAGAAGTTCTCACATGAAAGGTCTTATGCTAATGACTACGGCTTAGGCAGATTAGTTATTCAGTAAGAGCAGTGATGCTAATGGGTAGACATCAAAGAGGTTCCTCTAGATCAGTGATCCCCAACCAGTGGCTCGTGAGCAAAATGTTGCTCCTCAACCATTTGGATGTTGCTCCCAGTAGACTCCAAAAACAGGTTTATAGCCAAAGAGAGCCTCTTGTAGGCTGCCAGTCCACATAGAAATTACCATATAGACAATTGAAGCCTTATAGGCACCACCAGGAACTGGCTTACTGGGTAAAAAAAAGTTTGGGGACCCCTGCTCTAGATTCTAGAAGCATGATTTCTATTACAAGGAAAACTCTGTTTGCTGATCAAAAACCTTTCCCTGCACTAATGAGCCCCAACAAGGGCAAAAGCAGTTGTTCAGGACCATTTCCATCAATGCACAGTTGCAAAAGAGTGGGGTTTCTATTACACCCATTCTCCAGTGCTTGAGTCAGGCACAAACAACGTCATTGAGCTGCTCGTATCCAGGAAGGAAACCTTTAAGTGCTTGTGAAGGATCAATTAACCAGATATGCAAACCTCTGTGACGTGGCACACCAATAGGAAATAACTGGGAGCCCGTGTCATACCACATTTATAAAGAGGTGCCAATTTGAAATAGATCTCCGGCAGGGACTGTTCCAGGAACTTGGTACTCAGAAGCCTATGACATCACCCCTAATAATCTGACAGTTATTTTACCACTTTACTGTATGTGCTGAATTTTTCCAGTACCGGGGGAATGCATAAGTACAAAAATAAATGAGCAGTTACAAGTTTCATTGGCTCATACTGTGGTGGTCACGGTCTTCTCAAGTAGATTAATGTTGTATTTAAGCAACCTAGGTACAAATCAGTTTAATGTAAAACAATAACCTGTATGCCAAGTTTAAGGGCTAGTACTTGAAGTAAAATCTGGAATTGACTCTTTTGAATATTTAGACATATATTGGACTTTTTTTATGTTAAAAAGCCACATATACGTCAACATTAGTTTAGTCATCCTTCTTATATCTAGTGTCAATAAGACCAATCTGATCAACTTGTCCTCATAAGAGAAATCCATCGGGCCCCTACCAGTGCAGGATATAGAAATATCCAATTCCATGAATAATACCATAAATAACAATGCCATAAATAATACCTCTGCCCCGAAAATTGCGTTGGTTCCAATAGTGTTGGCTATGGCTGAGGCTTTAATAGGGCCTTACCAAGAGGCAGAATTATACCCCTTATAATAAAGGCTAATTAAGTTCTGTTGCAGACTTTGGTAGAGGTAAAATGATTATCTTAGATCTATTAACAAATCCTCCTTCTCCATGAAGTATTCACTAATGGAATTACATGTGCTTTCCTCTAGGCCGTTGGCGCCATACCAAGGCTTAAAATAATGGTCTGGCTAAAACTGAGCCAAGGAATTGGGTCACCTGAACTGAACTATTGTTTATTGCAAATACAGTCTGATCCTGCTCACATTAGGCCATTTCAATCCCCTCTAGACAACCTTGCCCCAGTTGCTCAATATGAACACAATTACTGTATGTATTTTTTGTGTCCAGGCATGTCTCTCTCGCTTTTTCCTTCCAGATCTGTAAACGTTCCTCTGTAACGTTCAACAAAAAGAAAGAGGTTACAACAACATCGCTTCTACGGTTCTGTTTCTTTCCTATGTGCTGATCTCGCTGCGTCTCAGGAGCTTACTGAAAGCTCAGATGTTCTACATATTGTTCTGTAACGTTAAGTGATAATCACTCTAGGCAGCAACATTTAGAGGAATCACACTGAACAGTTGTGACAAGCTACAAATGTGAAAACGATTAACAGGCCTCCCCTGAATGATCTAATGCTGAAAAAATACTTGGAAATTGTTTATATATATATATATATATATATATATATATATATATATATATATATCTATATATATATATATATATATATATATATATATATATATATAGATAGATAGATAGATATAGATATATATATATATTGTATATACACTGAACATGAGCATTCAGTGCTATGGAAATGGAGTTTATTTCGTTTCTTTAATCGAGGGGGGTTATTTATCCCAATCCAAATTTTTCTGTTTTTTTTTTTTTTAAATAAAAAAAAGTCAGACCAAACTAGAATCCACAATGTGACCTTATTTATTGTTAAAAAAGTACAATTTAATAGGATCGGGGGAAATCTCGATAAAATCTAGCAAAAACCTGAATCGTACAGGTTTTCCCCCGAAAAGGCAGAATTTTTCAGATTTTTGCCCAAAAAGCCTGAAAAAGTCTGATTTTCATGCTAATTTCAACGCAAACCACAGAAACTTCCAAATAGGATAGGGACCTCTCCTATTGACATATATATTGCAGCATCAGACTTTAATAAATCCTGAAAAATACCATTTAAAAAAATAAAAAAACTCAATAAATTCGAGTTTTGCACCAAAAAGCCTGACCGGACTAGTAAATAATCCAGAGCTGTAAAACCTGGCCAGGGGGTTTTGAATCAGAAAAACAGACAAATCAAGTGAAGACGGTGGCAACTCTGGATTAAACATTGCTCTACCTTTATACTACTGTGGCAGTCATTCCCGTACACGGTCTACAACACCATTGGGACACTCTCGTTATCTCTGCTCCAGGGAAACATCCTTCATGCAGGTAAGTTCCATCAACTATCTAGGGGCAACTGCTTATTCCTACTTACACATCACCCATATAGTATCAATACAAATACTAGGCTTATTTGCCCCAGTAATCCAATCCAAAATTATGGAAAGAAACCAGCGCTCATCCAGCACGAGGTATAGACAAAAACAGGGGCAAGAAAATAATTCGCATATAGTGTAGTATTATTGCATGAATTTAGTACACCACTTTGTGAGATTAGAGTGCTACTAGAGAAGTGCCCTTTTTACTTATACTCTTTTCCGTGTCACGTATTGATATTCACACAGTGAAGTGAATCTTATGTGAGGGTACTCACGACGTTTAAATGGAGTTTAAGCGTTTAGAACGATAATTTAGCGATCATCTTCCCCAATCCTCTCCAGACTCTGTGGCTTTAAAACAATGCGCTGACATAGTGTAAAATCATCACTTTTTTAATCCCAAAATAACATTAAAATCACACTCACAATGTTATCATTAAAATTTTCGCATAAAAGAAAGTCACCACTTCGCCGTCTATTGGAATCACTAGGTAGTCAGTCAGGTTTCCTTTATTATTTATTATATGATATCCTTTATTATTGCCCCAGTGCAATAACTCACAGAACCATCAAGAGATTTGCTTTCACTAGGAAACCTGCAGATAACCAATGTGTTACAATACAATAATATGCCGTACAGTTTTGGTCTCCATCACTCAAACAGGACATTATTGTATTAGAGAGGGTACAGAGAAGGGCAACTAAGCTGGTAAAAGGTATGGAAAATCTTAGCTATGAGGAAAGACTGGCCAAATTGGGGATGTTCACGCTGGAGAAGAGGCGCTTAAGGGGTGATATGATAACTATGTATAAATATATAAGGGGATCATATAATAATCTCTCTAATGATTTATTTACCAGTAGGTCTTTCCAGCTGACACAAGGTCACCCATTCCGATTAGAAGAAAAGAGGTTCCAGCTAAATATTGGGAAGGGGTTTGTTACAGTGAGAGCTGTGAAGATGTGGAATTGTCTCCCTGAATCAGTGGTACAGGCTGATACATTAGATAGGTATAAGAAGGGGTTGGATGGTGTTTAGCAAGTAAGGGAATACAGGGATATGGGAGATAGCTCATAGTACAAGTTGATCCAGGGACTGGTCCCATTGCATCTTGGAGTCAGGAAGGAATTTCTCCCCCTCTGAGGCAAATTGGAGAGGCTTCAGATGGGGTTTTTTGCCTTCCTCTGGATCAACTGGCAGGCAGGTTAAAATAGAGTTCAAAGGTTGAACTTGATGGACGTGTGTCTTTTTTCAACCTAACTTACTATGTAATTATGTTACAATGGATTTGCGCAACAGGGCAAAGTTGCTAAAATCGACTACATATACTCAGCCCAGACCAACCTCCATTGTGTAGGCAGGACATGCCACCATAGGGGAGGGGTCATCACTATTACATCACCAAAGCAGAACACTGGTAAAATACACGGTGGGACCTGCCAGCCCAATCCCATTTTAAATATCTGCGCTCTCCCCAGGCCTCCTCTCCCAACTGTGGCCGAAATGAGACTACAAAGTACACACTAGGGAGGAAGGGGTTTCGGCATCCATAAAATACCTCATGATTGTGGCGGGGGGGGTCTGGGTGTGGGGGCACTTGAGGTGGTCCCCCAGTATGACACTGTACAAAGGGGAGATATTCTTGGCCCCACACCATGCACATAGGGTCGCCACCATTTCTAGAAATTGATGGTAGCCTATATTCTCATTATTCACCCCTATTAAGGACATTGGCATTGAGGGTAATTTCTACTATCCAAAAGGCAACCCTACACACAGCTACTTTTTTAACAAAGGGCAAATGAGCCTTGGCCCACATATTCTGTAGAATATATTTTCATCTGAAATGCTCACAACTGTCTGATTCCCTTTAATTTTCTTTATTCTAACACGAGGATGCTGTTTGTGAAAAGGGTTTTATTACATATAAAAAAAACAAACTTTTGGCTAGAAACAAGCTGATTAAAAAAAAAACGTTAGCAGGCACACGGGGCTATTTTAGGAAAACATTCCATATTAAAAACAAACAACTTTTAATAGCACATTTAGCTGTTATTAAATCTTTCAATCCACCTAAAAGCCACAGGAATATTTCAGAAGCTATAATTACTTTTTATAACTTGTAGAAAAAATATCCCAAACTGCACCAGCGAGAGTACCCTTGACTCTCTTTTTTTTTTTTTTTTTTGGTGGCTATGAAAAGTGAAATTTCCCCAGACATATGAGAACAATAATCATGCGATATTTATTGTCTGGGTTTGAAATGTTTCAAATATTCAAAGCTATAAAACGTCAGGAAAAAGTCGACTTCCTCATGTAAAAGACACCATAAATTTTCCCTTGTTTAGACAGAAAATTTAAAAAAAAAAAAGGTATCAATGATATTTTGTGTGAAAGGGAGAAAAAATGCACAACAGAGTGTAGGCGAGTAGGTAGAAACACCCCAGAGGGCATCCTCGCTTTACCGTGGGGAGTCTGAAGGAAGTCCACAGCAGCCAATGAATAATTCCTGTATAATAAATCGGAATACATTTCCAACACATTTCCACTAAGTAGTAAAGCATTCTTCAGTCAACCTGAAAACATCCAAAATAGGAGACCGGCTTTCACATACCTGCTGTCATTTCTAATATACAGTGTAACCCTTAAATACAGTGTGTTCCTTATATCCCCACTGCAGCAGGCTCACCCCTGCTTTTACTTACTTCATATTCACCCTACAAAATAAAATCTGGGGTAGTTTGCTCGGGGGAACCTCGTATCTCGGATAACATTGCAAGTACAACTTCAACTCTTAGGGCAGAGACACACGGCCAGATTCGGGGAGATTAGTCGCCCGGCAACAAATCTCCTCTTCTTCGGGGCGACTAATCTCCCCGAACTGCCTTCCCGCCTAGAATGTAAATTGACGGTGGGATGGCAATCGGAGCGTTTCGTTTTCCATAGTCGCCCGAAAGTTGCCTCACGAGGAAACTGCCATCCTGCCGATGATTTACATTCTAGCCGGTGGGAAGGCAGTTCGGCGAGATTAGTCGCCCCGAAAAAGAGGAGATTTGTCGACGGGCGACTAATATCCCTGAATCTGACCATGTGCCCTTAAAATAATTAGCTCCTCTGTCTCTCCTAGAAGACCGCTCAGCCTCCCCTCCTGTAGCAGCTTCTGCTCCTCTTCAGGGGTGCTCAGTCCGCAGCGTCCCCACCGCTTGATTCAAACTATGCCAAAGCAATGGACGGCACTCCACTTGAAGAGGAAAAAGGTCTTTATTGCAAGCTAAAATAGGGATCGAAGGCCCTATGCGTTTCGGGATACAATCCCTTAATCATAGGCCTATGATTAAGGGATTGTCATAGATGCCTATGATTAAGGGATTGTATCCCGAAAACGATTAGGGCCTTCGATCCCTATTTTAGCTTGCAATAAAGACCTTTTTCCTCTTCAAGTGGAGTGCCGTCCATTCCTTTGGCATAGCTTAAAATAATTAGACTTTTAAAGCATAAGTAAACCTTTAAAATAAGTGAATGTAAAATTGATGAGTGTGCTATTCTGTTTAAATTCTTTATTTTGAAATTTCTTTGGGAAAGAGGGATACAAAAGAAAAAAAGGAAAAAGAAGAAAGAGAGAATCTCTACACAACTAAACAGCAAAATACGACAACAAGTAGCACCTTAAATAATACCATTATGTCCTTGAAAGGGCCCGGAGGCGCTGTTTGGAGAAGAGGACCAAAGAGGAAGCATTTAGTCCAACACAGTCCACAGTACAATGGGGTTAGACAAAAGAAGGGTCAAAGTCCAGGCAAAAAGGGTCAATCCAAGGTGCAATATCCAAATAACAGGCTGAGGTCAAAACAGGGAATTCAACAATATATCAGTAAGTCACACCCAGGAACTCAGTAAAGAAGAACTTACAATTGGGCAAGGTCTACAGTGTTCTGGCGTCTTTTATAGGCCCAATTTCGTGCCAAACTGGCGTGATGACGTCATGATGCTGCGTCCATTGTGACACACCGGCATCAAGAAGCAGTGCCTGCTTGATCTGAACCGGAGCGGAGGCCGAGACACCAACAGGGTGAGTATTCCATACAGTCCTTTACCAACAATATACAGGGATATAAACAAATGATAAGCATACGATGTTTAACTTTAACAAGTAACTGTCTTTTGTTTTATGGCTTTTATTGTGTATTATGTGAGTAATTTCTTCCACTTGTTTTATATCTTCTACAGAGGAAAGCCAGTGTGCTGTCGTAGGAGGCTCCGACGATTTCTATTTTTTTGGTATAAGAGATTTGGCCGCATGTAATAAGTGAGAGGATTAGAAATAGCTTTATCATTTACGATTGAAAAATTCAATCCGATTTGAGTTTGGTTATTAATGTCCAATCTGGAACGTTGTTAATTATAGAGATTCTAGTCATCCAAAATTGTTCTAAGACTGGGCGTGTAAGGCACATATGAGAATGAGAACCTTCTTTATCATTACGTAATTCGTTTGTATGCGGCTTCTCTGGTCCTCGCTGCCCTGGACGATTTGAAATAATCTTTATAAAAATTTTATTCCACATAGATGTTCTAATTTTAACTTTTAATTTGTTTCCCACTTATTACAGAAAGGCTTATCTTATTTAGGTAACTGATCTAGAAGTCATTTATAAATCTTGGGAAGAGGTTTGGTAATTCTTGACGAAGAAGTTAATATCTGTTCCAAAGGTGTTAAAGACCTACTCCAATCATTCATCTTGTTTGCTTGTATATAAATCTGTAGTTGTCTATAGCTCCATATATTCCTAGGGTGATCACCCCACCGATTTTTCTCTAAAAGAGACATCATCTTATTGTCTTTTATGAAATCACTAATTCTCATGGGTCTGTTTTCCCAAGAGTTCAATCCTGGTTCCATATTGGGAGCAAATTCATGGTTATACATCAAGGGTTGTAATATATAGGGAACGGGAGTTATATGAAATGACGGTGCTATTCTTAGCACTTTTTCTTTCTATTCCAAGATATTAAGGGATACATGTACTGTTAATATGAATGACTTTTGTTACAACAGCGCCACCTGCTGGTGAGTTTCTGACCAGTCTGACCACCAAGTAATCAAGGAAGTTGTCAGGAGAAAGAAAGAGGCTGCTCTGATGTTCTTCTGCTTACAAAAGATTTGAGAAAGGTTTCTAAACATTTTCCTAAGCAGAAGAACATCAGCAGCCTCTTTCTTTCTCCTGACAACTTCCTTGACTACTTGGTGGTCAGACTGGTGGGAAACTGACCAGCAGGTGGCGCTGTTGTAACAAAATTCATTCATATTAACAGTACAAAAATATTGTAACATTCAGTACTCCCCCTGGTGGTCTAGTGGTGCAGCGAGGACACGTGCCACGCCGCTCTTTATCCACACTGCCAGTCTCTTAGGGCGCGCGCATTTCCGCTATTTGTTGTTCTCACGTCAGCGCGCAATGAAGCGAAATTAAAATGGTTTAAAAGGCGCATTCAGGCTGTAGATCATTGTCCGTTATAGGATTTGTTCCTCGTGTATAGCTTCTGTGATCTGTTTCCAGTTATGACCCCTACCTGTTTTTGGACGATTCTGACTTCTGTATCCTGACCCTTGCCTGGTAACTGACTCCGCTTATTCCGTATCCCTTCTGATTGATCTCCTGGTTTGACCCTTGCCTGCCTGACTCCGTTTGTACTCTGCCTGCCCCGACCTGGCCTATTTGCTTACGCCTTGTACAGCGGCCTTCTGCCCAAAGACTTTGCATTACCGTTGTGCCCCTTTGCTCATTCAGAACCTTTCGCTTGGCACCTCTCTTAATAAGACCTGGCGGCATCCGATTAGCCGAGGGCTCCTCCCGAGGTGAAAGGTAGGGATGTAGCGAACGTCGGAAAAAAAGTTTGCGAACATATTCGCGAATTTGCGCAAAAATGCGAGCGGTTCGCGAACCCCATAGACTTCAATGGGAAGGCGAACTTTAACATCTAAAAAAGACATTTCTGGCCAGAAAAATGATTTTAAAGTTGTTTAAAGGGTGCAACGACCTGGACAGTGGCATGCCAGAGGGGGATCAAGGGCAAAAATGTATCTGAAAAATCTGCCTGTGTGTGCTTGGAAGAGATAGTGTAGGGGGAGAGCTGTTAGTGATTTCAGGGACAGATGATAGTAAGTTTGCTGGCTAGTAATCTGCTTGATACTGCTCTGTATTGGAGGGACAGAAGTCTGCAGGGATTTGAGGGACATTTTAGCTTAGGTAGCTTTGCTGGCTAGTAATCTACTGTTCTCTTTAAACAACTGCCATACGTTGACCTTGTAGGCATTGTTTGCCCAGTTTTTTTGGACACAGCCACTGAAGCACAGTTGCCAGAAAAAATATGCCATATAAATGCTGAAAATAGTAATTTTTCGCCATACGTTGACCTTGTAGACATTGTTTGCCCAGTTTTTTTGGTTGCAGCCACTGAAGCACAGTTGCCAGAAAAAATATGCCATATAAATGCTGAAAATATAAATTTTTTTGGTTGCAGCCACTGAAGCACAGAGGCCAGAAAAATTATGCCATATAAATGCTGAAAATATAAATTTTTTTGGTTGCAGCCACTGAAGCACAGAGGCCAGAAAAATTATGCCATATAAATGCAGAAAATATGCATTTTTTTGGTTGCAGCCACTGAAGCACAGAGGCCAGAAAAATTATGCCATATAAATGCTGAAAATATAAATTTTTTTGGTTGCAGCCACTGAAGCACAGAGGCCAGAAAAAATATGCCATATAAATGCTGAAAATAGTCATTTTTTGCCATACGTTGACCTTGTAGACATTGTTTGCCCAGTTTTTTTGGTTGCAGCCACTGAAGCACAGAGGCCAGAAAAAATTAAACCAGTAGGGTTTGCACCCTAGTTTGTAACGGTGGCGGAGGGAGGAGGACGCTAAAGGACAGCTGTGTGTGGAGTCATGAGGCTTGAAGAGAAGGACAGCTGCATAGAAGTCAGAACAAGTCTTCCGGCGTGCAGTAACCCTCCGAGATCCACCCCTCATTCATTTTAATAAAGGTCAGGTAATCGACACTTTTGTGACCTAGGCGAGTTCTCTTCTCAGTTACAATCCCTCCTGCTGCACTGAAGGTCCTTTCTGAGAGCACACTTGAGGCTGGGCAAGACAAGAGGTTCATGGCAAATTGTGACAGCTCTGGCCACAGATCAAGCCTGCGCACCCAGTAGTCCAGGGGTTCATCGCTCCTCAGAGTGTCGATATCTGCAGTTAATGCCAGGTAGTCCGCTACCTGCCGGTCGAGGCGTTCTTTGAGGGTGGATCCAGAAGGGTTGTGGCGCTGCCTTGGACAGAAAAACATTTGCATGTCTGACGTTACAGACTGGCCAAAGGGCTTTGTCCTTGCAGGTGTGCTCGTGGCAGGATTACTGGCACCTCTGCCCCTGGAATGTTGATGAGTTCCTGAAGTGACATCACCCTTAAAAGCATTGTACAACATGTTTTGCAGGCTGGTTTGTAAATGCCGCATCTTTTCGGACTTGTGGTATGTTGGTAACATTTCTGCCACTTTATGCTTGTACCGAGGGTCTAGTAGCGTTGCGACCCAGTACAGGTCCTTCTCCTTAAGCCTCTTGATACGGGGGTCCTTCAACAGGCATGACAGCATGAAAGACCCCATTCTCACAAGGTTGGATGCAGAGCTATCCATCTCCGCTTCCTCATTATCAAGGACTGCATCATCCACGGTCTCCTCCCCCCAGCCACGTACAAGACCAGGGGTCCCCAAAAGGTCACCACTAGCCCCCTGGGAAGCCTGCTCCTGTTGGTCCTCCTCCTCCTCCTCCACAAAGCCACCTTCCTCCTCTGACTCCACTTCTGGCACCTCTCCCTGCGTTGCAGCAGGTGCCTGGGTTCGTTCTGGTGATTCCGACCAGAAATCGTGCGCTTCCAGCTCCTCGTCACGCTGGTCTACAGCCTCATCTGTCACTCGTCGCACGGCACGCTCCAGGAAGAAAGCGAAGGGTATTAGGTCGCTGATGGTGCCTTCGGTGCGACTGACCATATTTGTCACCTCTTCAAAAGGTCGCATGAGCCTGCAGGCATCGCGCATAAGCACCCAGTAACGGGGGAAAAAAATCCCCAGCTCTGCAGATCCAGTCCTACCACCCAGTTCAAAAAGGTACTCGTTGACGGCCCTTTGTTGTTGCAGCAGACGTTCCAACATAAGGAGCGTTGAATTCCAGCGAGTCTGGCTGTCAGAAATCAAACGCCTGACTGGCATGTTGTAGCGCTGCTGAATGTCAGCAAGGCGTGCCATGGCTGTGTAGGAACGTCTGAAATGGGCCGACACCTTTCTGGACTGGGTGAGAACGTCCTGGAATCCTGGGTACTTGGAGACAAAACGTTGGACTATTAAATTTAACACATGTGCCATGCAGGGCACATGTGTTAAATTGCCCAGTCTCAACGCTGCCAACAGATTGCTTCCATTGTCACACACCACTTTTCCGATCTGCAGTTGGTGTGGGGTCAGCCACCGATCGGCCTGTGACTGCAGAGATGACAGGAGTACAGATCCGGTATGGTTTTTGCTTTCCAGGCACGTCATCCCCAAGACAGCGTGACAACGGCGTACCTGGCACGTCGAATAGCCTAGGGGGAGCTGGGGGTGCACAGGTGTGGAGGAGGAGAAGGAGGACCCAGCAGCAGAGTAAGAAGAAGAAGAGGAAGAAGACGAGGTAGAGAGCGATGGAGGAGTAGAGGTGGTGGCAGAACCGCGTGCAATCCGTGGCGGTGACACCAACTCCACTGTTGTTGTTGAGCTACCCATTCCCTGCTTCCCAGCCATTACCAAGTTCACCCAGTGGGCAGTGTAGGTGACATACCTGCCCTGACCATGCTTGGAGGACCATGCGTCAGTAGTCATATGGACCTTTGGCCCAACACTAAGTGACAGAGATGCGGTAACTTGGCTCTGCACATGTTGGTACAGGTGTGGTATTCCCTTTTTAGAAAAAAAATTGCGGCTGGGTACCTTCCACTGCGGTGTCCCAATTGCTACAAATTTGCGGAAGGCCTCAGAGTCCACCAGCTGGTATGGTAAAAGCTGGCGGGCTAAGAGTGCAGACAAGCCAGCTGTCAGACGCCGGGCAAGGGGGTGACAGTCAGACATTGGCTTCTTACGCTCAAACATGGCCTTCACAGAAACTTGGCTGGTGGCAGATGACTGGGAATGGGAACAGGTGGTCAAGGTGGAAGGCGGAGTGGAGGGTGGTTCAGACGGGTCAAGGAGAGCAGAGGTAGAGCAATAAGATGCTGGACCAGAAGGAGTGTGGCTTTTAGTTTGCCTGTTGCCTTTGAGGTGTTGCTCCCAAAGTGCTTTGTGCTTGCCGCTCATGTGCCTTCGCATAGAAGTTGTACCTATGTGGCTGTTGGGCTTACCAAGGCTCAGTTTCTGACTGCACTCATTGCAAATTACAATGCTTTTGTCAGAGGCATACACATTAAAAAAATCCCACACTGCTGACTTTTTGGAAGTGTGCGATCTGGCGGTAACAGTAGAAGTTGGCGGCATTGGCGGCAATGGCGGGTGCGTTGGCCGGCTGAACACAGGTGCCGATACATGTTGTTGCCCTACTGATCCCTGCGGGCTGTCCTCCCTGCTTCTTCTAAGTCTTATTCTCCTACTGCCTCTCTGACTCTCCGTCTCTCCATCTGAACTACCCTCCTCTTGCTCTCTTCTACTAGGCACCCACAAAACATCAATCTCCTCATCATCATTCTCCTCAGATGCATCAATTTCTTCTGACACATCACAGAAGGAAGCAGCAGCGGGGACCTCCTCCTCATCACTCATTATGTCCATCTCTGTCGTGTTCTCTGCCAGAATTAAATCTGGTGTAACGTCCTCATCTCCTTCATCTTCTTCTGGCAATAATGGTTGCGCATTACTCAGTTCAAGAAACTCATGAGAAAATAACTCCTCTGACTCCAGTGAAGAAGGGGCACCGGTGGTGGAGGAAGTGTTACGTGGGGTGGCCATAGCAGTGGAGGATGAGGAGGATGTTGTGGTAAAGTTAGAAACGGTAGAGGATGGGGTGTGCTGTGTAAGCCAGTCAACTACCTCTTCAGCATTTTGGGAGTTCAGGGTCATTGGCTTTTTAAAACTGGGCAATTTGCTAGGGCCACAGGATTGCATAGCAGCACGGCCCCTAGCACGGCCTCTGCGTGGCGGCCTGCCTTTGCCTGGCATTATTTTTAAAAAAACAACAACAAAAACTCAGTTGGTTTTTCTGGAAACGATAATACACACAGCTAGATGGCAGTTTGAAGAAAACAGTGTGCAAATAATGCCTACAAGATCAACGTATACACTACTACAGCGGTGGATACGGATTACGTAAAATATATGAATGCTGCTTGAAAAAAAGTAACTCAAGTGGTTTTTCTAGAGACGATAATATTATCAATATTTAGAAAAAATGTGAACAAGCTCACACAGCTAGATGGCGGTTTGAAGAAAACACTGTGCAAATACTGCCCACAAGATCAACGTATACACTACTACAGCGGTGCATACGGATCTCGTAAAATTTATTATGGCTGCTTGAAAAAAGTCACTCCGGTGTTTTTTCTGGAGACGGTAATATTATGGATATTTAGACAGAATGTGAACAAGGTCACACAGCTAGATGGCAGTTGGTTGAATAACACACTGGGCAAAAAATGCCTACAGGGCAAATAATGCCTAAAAGGTCAACTTATACACTACTACAGCGATGGATACGGATTACGTAAAATATATTATGGCTGCTTGAAAAAAGTCACTCCGGTGTTTTTTCTGGAGACGGTAATATTATGGATATTTAGACAGAATGTGAACAAGGTCACACAGCTAGATGGCAGTTGGTTGAATAACACACTGGGCAAAAAATGCCTACAGGGCAAATAATGCCTAAAAGGTCAACTTATACACTACTACAGCGATGGATACAGATTACGTAAAATATATTATGGCTGCTTGAAAAAAGTCACTCCGGTGTTTTTTCTGGAGACGGTAATATTATGGATATTTAGACAGAATGTGAACAAGGTCACACAGCTAGATGGCAGTTGGTTGAATAACACACTGGGCAAAAAATGCCTACAGGGCAAATAATGCCTAAAAGGTCAACTTATACACTACTACAGCGATGGATACAGATTACGTAAAATATATTATGGCTGCTTGAAAAAAGTCACTCCGGTGTTTTTTCTGGAGACGGTAATATTATGGATATTTAGACAGAATGTGAACAAGGTCACACAGCTAGATGGCAGTTGGTTGAATAACACACTGGGCAAAAAATGCCTACAGGGCAAATAATGCCTAAAAGGTCAATTTATACACTACTACAGCGATGGATACGGATTACGTAAAATATATTATGGCTGCTTGAAAAAAGTCACTCCGGTGTTTTTTCTGGAGACGGTAATATTATGGATATTTAGACAGAATGTGAACAAGGTCACACAGCTAGATGGCAGTTGGTTGAATAACACACTGGGCAAAAAATGCCTACAGGGCAAATAATGCCTAAAAGGTCAACTTATACACTACTACAGCAGTAGTAAAATAAAAAAAAGTAAAATAAAAAAAAAATGAATATTAAAAAAAAAAAAATTAAAGTTGGTGCTGCTGAACTACTAGGAGCAGCAGATTAGCACACCAGTCCCACTCCCCAACACTGCTAGACTAATAGCACTGGGCTCTTATAGTAGTAGTAGTAGTAGTAGTAGTAAAACAACAAAAAAAATAAATAAAAGCAGTCCTTACAAGGACTACTGTTATTGCAGCAGTCAGCAGATGAGATCAGAAGCAGGACAGCTGCCCACTGCAGCTACATACAGAGCACTGCAGTAGAAGGTAGATTACTAGCCAGCAAAGCTACCTAAGCTTAAATGTCCCTCAAACCCCTGCAGACTTCTGTCCCTCCAATAACAGAGCAGTATCAAAACGATTACTAGCCAGCAAACTTTCAACTGTCCCTGAAATCACTAACAGGCAGCAGCTCTCTCCCTACACTATCTCTTCAGCACACACAGGCAGAGTGAAAAAACGCTGCAGGGCTTCGGTTTTTATAGGGAAGGGGAGTGGTCCAGGGGAGAGCTTCCTGATTGGCTGCCATGTACCTGCTGGTCTGGGGTGAGAGGGCAAAAAAAAGCGCCAACAATGGCGAACCCAAAATGGCGAACGTCGCGCGACGTTCGCGAACTTCCGGCGAGCGCGAACACCCGATGTTCGCGCGAACAAGTTCGCCGGCGAACAGTTCGCGCCATCTCTAGTGAAAGGCAGCTGTTAAAGGTGGAAGCAAGAGCTGAGAACAGGGTGCTTAGCATTGGTTCTGAATTTAGGGTGCCGACAGTGACAAATATCTTGGAATAGAAAGTAAATAAATAATGAATGTAAACTACAAAAGTGCTTAGAATAGCACTCTCATTACTTTTACATTCATTCTTATCCTTTAAGACAAAAAAGACTGACTGTTGACTTAGTCAGCAGCTTACTGGTCTTTGTATGGGGCCAAAACAAGGCTTTGTCCAACTTTGTCCAATATTTTATTAGGGATTGGACAGATATGTTCCAAGAAGTTTAGAACATTACATTGGGTTAAGACTTCTTCATTCCATTAATTTGGTTCTCTCCCAATAGGTCTGCATATGCCCCTGATTTGATCCAATCATTGACCAGGGTCTACTTGGAGGTAAAATCAAGCATAGATAAAGAATGCTGGATCACTTGTTAAAGTCTCAAACTCAACTAATAGGGGTTATTTACTAAACTCTGGTCAGGCTTTTTGAGGCAAAACTGGAATTTCTCTGTTTTTTTTTTAAAACTTGAATTTTTCGAGATTTATTAAAGTCCGATGCAGCAAAAAGCCCAAATCTGAAAAATCGCCATGTCAGACCTGTTGAGGATGTATATACGTAAATCAATGGCAGAGGTCCCTAACCTATTTTGAAGTTTCTTTGGTTTGTGCTGGAATTAGTCTGAAAATCCGACCATTTCCGACGTTTTGGACAATAATCTGAAAAATTTGAGCTATTCAGCAAAAAAAAAAAAAAACAGAAAAAATTGCACAATTTGGGGTTTCGCTTGATTTTATCGAGTTTTTATCTGAACCTATTAAATTGAGCTTTGAAATAATAAATAAGGTAAAATTGCGTAAGGGAGTTTGGTTGTGGTTTTTTTAAATTTAAATAATAAGATAAATTCAGATTTTAGTAAATAAACCTCTTCATTAAAAGAAATAAATTAAAAAAAAATGTCATCCTTAGATCTGTGCACAATAAAAAGTAATTTCTTATTTAGTTTCCTATATATTTATTATCTGTGATGGCTGATTCATTGGTGGCTGTACAATGGGTTGGACACAAAAAAAAATGTAACTGATACGGATTTTGAAATGCATTTACTTTATCAAGGCTAATTTGGCAGCTGACCTGTTTTGAGGGCCAGTTTGCTTCCTCTGGATGAATTAGGTGAGGGTTTAGGAAACACTGAACTCGAACTGGTTTTCAAATTTTCAAACTATTGGTCACACACAAGTAATAAGGAACAATATACAAATAAGTAGAAAATTATTTTTTTTTGACTTAAGTATATGACATTTCCCATCAGCCTTTGCCCCAGTTGGTCAATATGCTCAGTTGCCATTTTGGATAAGGAGCTTTCCAATTGTGAGGCACTGGAATAGGATTCAGATGGGGTTGCTTGGCCTTCTTTTGGATCAACAAGTACAGGTATGGCACTTGTTATCCAGAATGCTCAAGACCTGGGGTTTTCTGCATAAGGGGTCTTTCTGAAATTAGGATCTCTATACCGAAGACATAAGTCTGCTTAAAAATTATTTATACATTAAATAAACCCAACAGGATTGTTTTGCTTTCAATAAAGATTAATTATGTCTTAGTTGGGATCAAGTACAAGCTACTGTTTTATTATTATTACAGAGAAAAAGGAGACAGCCAATGGGAACTGTGCTTCCCGTAATTCGGAGCTTTCTGGATAACGGTTTTCTGAATACTGGATCCCATACCTGTAGTGAGGTTTCTCTTGGAGAAAAGGTTAAACTTCAACAAAGACAATCAAGAGCGGTGTTCAACAACATCTCTTTATGTGCACTTACCACAAATAAGGACTTGAGTTTATACAGTAGAAAGTCTTCATGGTGGTCGCATGCTATATCACATGACATTTAATAAAGAATGTACTCCTCCAACACTACCTCAACCATGCTCAGTCAGTCAGAAGGACTTGTAGTTCTATATCTGCAAGGCCTCAGTCTTGATATCGTTGCTCTGTTGTCTTGAACCCACTTGACATGTCCTGTTTAATTCCGGTGCAACAACAGATTCACATGCAGTATGAAGCCAACAAAAACAAGGAGGGCCATTATTACTATAGACTAAATACTATGTTGGTTAAGACAGCTGTGACCCCAATCCCCCATGCGTTCCCATCTGTTTACATACAAGCAATATATGTATGGTGTTTGTCTTCCCATAATCTATGGCCCTGTGGAAAAACATATATACATCATCGTTAGAGGGCACAAAAAAGATGTCAAATATGATAGGCTTAAATAAATATGAACACAAAACCATTAATTATTTTAGGTTGCTACTTTCTGTGTCATCTGAGACCTGAACAATCAAAAAGTTTAGCTGTCCCTTTATTGCCCCTTACAATTGTGTGCCAAGTGTATAAATATAAGGATCCAGCTAAGTTTGTAGGTGTGTTGATAGGTTTCTTCTAGAGTGTCCTAGTATGATTAGAAACTCCATATAATCCATGCCAGCTCTACTTGGTAAGGAGGTGCTGATGAGTGCATGTAACAAAAAGTTTCTGGGCCTCCTACTCTAGACTGTCGGGCAGTCAGCGAGTTCTGCACAAATATATAATGTATATAACGGACATTGGTATCAGGTTCTGGTCAGCCGTATATATATGTGGCAAAAATATGGAGACACCTGCCTCCTCAATATTCCATTCCAAACCAAGGGGAGTAATATGAAGTTGCTGTTCCCTTTGGAAGGTTTCTATTAGATGTTGGAACATTACTAGCGGACTTTGCTTCCATTCAGCCACAAGAGTAGCCATTCAGAGAAGAAGTGTGGTTGGGCACTCATGTTGAGCATTTAGGTCTGGACTGCAGTTGTGGTTTGAATTCGGTTCACAAGGGGTTATTTATAGTGAGAGCTCTGAAGATGTGGAATTCTCTCCCTAAATCAGTGGTACAGGCTGATACATTAGATAGCTTTAAGAAGGGGTTGGATGGTGTCGTAAATCATGTCAATTCCACCTACGGAACATATCCAAAATATGATCATTTATCACCCAAGATGCTGCCAAAATTCTTATTCACTCTCTCATCATATCACGTCTAGACTACTGTAACTCTCTTTTAATTGGCCTTCCCCTCCAGAGACTGTCACCTCTCCAGTCCATAATGAACACTGCTGCGAGGCTCATACACCTCAGTAACCGCTCCTCCTCTGCCTCACCATTCTGTCAATCCCTGCACTGGCTTCTGTTACCTTTCAGAATCAAATTCAAATTAATGACACTGACTTTCAAAGCACTTCATAACTCTGCCCCACCCTACATCTCTGAACTCATCTCTATATACTCACCCACTCGCTTACTACGCTCCTCTACTGACCTGCTACTCAACTCTTCTCTCATTACCTCCTCACATGCTCGCATTCAAGACTTTGCAAGGGCTGAACCCCTCCTCTGGAACGCTCTCCCACGGTTTGTCCGACTTTCTCCCAACCTTTCTGCTTTCAAGAAATCTCTTAAAACGCACTTCTTTCGAGAAGCCTTCCCTCACTTAACTACCAAATGCAACACCATATACAGTACCACATTTCTCACCCACTTAATTCGATCTTGCCCACTCCCACACATTGTGTATTACTCCCTTCCCTTTAGACTGTATGCCTATGCATAGGACCTTTCCTCACCTTTTGTACCTGTATTGATTGTGATGTAAGTAACTCCATATGTTCTATCTATATAATTCATGTGATTTAGTTGTTGGCGCTATATAAATACATGTTAATAATAATAAAATAATAATAATACAGGGTTATGGGAGATAACTCATAGTACAAGTTGATCCAGGGACTGGTCCCATTGCATCTTGGAGTCAAATTGGAGAGGTTTCAAATGGGGTTTTCGCCTTCCTTTGGATCAACTGGCAGTTAGTCAGGTTATATATAGACTTAAAAGCTTGAACTTGATGGTTGTGTATCTTTTCAACCTTACTTACTATGTTACTATGAATTCATCCCACAAGGGTTCAGTTAGGAAGAGGTCAGGGCTTTGTAAAGTCAAGTTCTCCAACTTCAATATCAGATGTGAAACAAACCTTAAGATTAAGGGGCATGTTTACTAACATTGGAGATAAATATCTGGAGAGATTTCTGGAGATGTTGCCCATAGCAACCAATCAGATATTTGCTTTTGTTTTCTAACTTGGCTGTGGCTGTTTAAATCTAATTGCTGATTGGTTGCCATGGGCAACATCTCCAGAAATCTCTCCAGATATTTATCTCCAATGTTAGTAAACATGCCCCTAAATCCCTCCACAAAATCTGCATATAGGAACTATATTTCCTACTATTTATTTATTTATTGTCGCCATGAATTAAGAATTGTTCCTATTTATGATTGGCCAGTGTCGGTGGTTTACTGGCAAAAGGAAGAGCTTTACATTCTAAATTGGTGGTGCAATAAGGGCCTGACCTCATCATTAATACAAACCGAAAAAAAGATCCTTTGCACCCCATATTAATATATTAAAGGGCAACGAGAGCCTTGTGAATGACAACTCTGAATGTGTACATAAGGACAAAGAAAGGAGACAGGCGAGAACACTGCTTAATAGAGAACCATGGCAATGCCAGCAGACTTCAGAAATCTAGGATCTCCATGGCAGCGCCCAACACAAAAAAACAAATAACTGGGGATTTGTACAATGCGGAGTTTCATTTTGCATTTTCCACATTCATCAAAATCTCGTCGCTGTTTCAAAGCGGCGAAAGAAAGAGATTAAATATAATTTTGTGATTTGTTTTTAATAATTATATGTATGTAATGTGGCTATAAACATACGCAATATAAACGTATCCCCCACACACAGATAATTATAGGTCATGCTCAGAGAACTCTATAAATGGACACTGTGGGCCTCTGTACAATGTTTTGTTTATGTCACACCTGAACATTAGTTGACTTGCGGGTCCACAGCAGCTGCAATAGACTTTATTAGAGCTTTACCTGGATGAGTCTGTGTCCCTGTAATACTGAAACATCAGAGTCATTAAAGGGGAAGTAAAGTCTAAAATAGGCTAGAAATGCTGTATTTTGTGTACTAAACACAAACATGAACTTACTGCACCACAAGCCTAATCAAACAAATGATTTATGCTTTCAAAGTTGGCCACAGGGGGTCACCATCTTGTAACTTTGTTAAACATCTTTGCAAGACCAAGACTGTGCACATGCTCAGTGTGGTCTGGGCTGCTTAGGGATTGTCATAAATTATCAAAACAGCACAAGTCAAATAATATCTGCCAGAAGCCGATACAGCAAGACTGATTAATAATCAGAATATACAGACTACACTGGGTCCTGTGTTGTCATGTAATCTAATGTGGATTTTATAGTTTTTGTATTGTTTAATACAAACTTTCTCCAACTCTGCAGAACCAGTTGCTGCAGCAAAATAATCCTCCAAATAGAATCCCAGTTTATCTGTTTATATCTGGCTCCATGATCTTTGTCCCTGCAGCTGGAGTTGGAAACAGAAAAGGGGATGTGAAGGCAAAAATAAAATCCAATACAAATCTCTACACAGTCGCCGACTGCTCTACAGGGAAACAAACAAAGCTGCTTGAGTTCCGCATGGCTGGGAAGTAAGGCGGGGGCTCCCCCTGCTGTTCATAAGTATGATTGTTTTCCTGCAGAGCAGTGAGGGATCGTCTGACAATTCCTATCCACAGCAATAAATGAAGGGAGAATTTCACTGCATACAGTCAGGTTTCTTATAAAAACAGTACATTTTTTTAAGTATATTGGAAGTTTCTTTTTCATTAAATAATGTAAAAATGGGATTTTATTTTTTTTGCCTTTGCATGCCCTTTAATAATCACTGTTTTATAGACTATTCCTAAGAAGGGAAAATTAATGTATGAAGGATTTCTATAGCTAGGGTTGAGATGGATCTGACACGTGACACATTTCTAAAGTTGTTGCCCACACAATGCAAAGAGCGGGGACTGTTACCAGTAAATGTGATGTGACATAAAACAAATTCTTGTTGGAATAGTCATAAAAATTTGGGTTGAAAAAAAAAAAAAGCCATCTATCCATCTGTTTCAACCCTTATCAGTATCTCCCAGCATCACTGCCCCAAAATGGGCAAAAGACAAGAAAGACTTGTACTTCTCTGTGTGCGTTTATAGAAGGATCAAATCATTACGTGACACCAGTAGTGAGTGCAGTTGGACATAGTGTTTCTCATTGTCAATCAAGTGAGCTGGAGCCGGTCTGGAAACTTCAGGAGACCATTCAATGAATTTCAAGCATGAGCTTTTTCACGTCCATCTTCCCTTGATGTTCCGTGGTATCCATTCTTTTTCTTCCTTCTTCTCGGTAATTCCTCTCCCACTGCTTCCCATTCCAATCATTTCTTAACATCTATTTATTCCTTTTGCTCAATCCAATTTCTAATTTGGCTAATTTGTTTTTTCCAATATTTATCCAATTTCATATGTCCAAAGATCTGAGCTCTGTATTTGCTTCCCCCTGACCTTCCTTTTTCCCACTTCTATCCATTCACACTATACTAATTATTCAGTCCCACTCCTATCCTCCTTCCCCCATATTTCATCCTGCATTTTCCCCCACTCCCAATCCTATAGTTAGTTCCCCTTTACCTTTCCCTCCACCGTCCATTCTGCGGACTCATTTTTACCCCATTAACCTGCTTATTTCCCATCTTCACCCCTGAGCCCTCTACTATTTTTTTCTCTATTTTCTCTATCTTCTTCAGGATACAATCTGGCATAAAAAGCCTAATCTGTTCATTTTACCAGTATCTTCTTTGCCAGGAGCTATAACATGGTAGGCTTCCAGTTCACATATTTGTAGCCTTACAGAGCATTTGTTTTTCTAGATGGGGTCAGTGACCCCCATTTGAAAGCTGGAAAGAGTCAGAAGAAATACTTCACATAATACTTAATACTTAAATACTGCAAATACTTCAAAAACTATAACAAAATTGAAAAATTGCTTAGAATTAGACATTCTATAACATACTAAATGTTATCTTAAAGGTGAACCACCACTTTAAAGGGTGTTGGAACCTTTTAATAAAATATTGGACAGCATTTATAGGTAAGGTCCTGTTTATGGCGTCTTGTTCATGCAAGAAATGGTTGTGCGACATGCTAGTTTGACAATATTTTTGTTACCTGCATTGTCCATTATGGATCTTGGTGCTAATGACTTTTAGCCATATATGCCCGGGATGTTGGATTCACTGCACTGAGTGCTCCAATAATGAGCAATAACTGGACTCCCCTTTTGAGTATTTTTATGATAAGCAGGGGGATTTATTTATTATAGGTTTTGAGGGTCAATTTATTATATGGCAGAGAGGGAATGGGTAGCTCCTATCTCTCCTTGACTCTTGCCAGTACAGGATTGGGATCCTCTATCTGGAAACCCGTTATCCAGAAAGCTCAGAATTACAGAAAGGCCTTCTCCTATAGACTCCATTTTATCCAAATAATCCACATTTTTAAAAATGATTTCCTTTTTCTGTCAAATAATAAAACAGTAGCTTGTACTTGATCCCAACTAAGATGAATGAAAATGAATCCTTATTGGAAGCAAAACCAGCAAATTGGGTTTATTTAATGTTTACATGATTTTCAGTAGACTTGAGGTATGAAGATCTGAATTACAGAAGGATCAGTTATCCGAAAAACCCCAAGTAGCATTCTGGATAACAGGTCCACAACCTGTATCTGCGTTGGATTCTTTTATCGTTCAGCCCCATTCCAAGGTTCACACATAAATTCCACAAACTCCTATGCCCCCAGTATCCTTTCAGTCAGTCTCAAATTCTTTCTATAACCTGGCCTGTATCTGTCCTCACTACTGGATTCCTTTCTAGCCTCGATCCCATCTCTGACACATGAAAAAGAAAAAAAAACGTATAAAATTGGAACCCAATGGCTTAACTAAAGTGCATCAGGCCGCCCTGCAAAAAAAACCTTCAGAGGGGCCTGGCGCACTCCTATGCCCATCCTCCCACCCCGCCCACGTCCTGCCTAGACTCCACCCACATCCCGCCTGACTTGCGTCCTCTTCTGCGCTGTTAAGAGAACAGGTGGGGAGGCGGGGTTTTTTTTAGGTATAGAGGAAGCAGACCCCACAGTCCTAGCCCCTCCCTGTTCCCTGGGCCCCCTTGTGACTGCCAGGTCTGCTTCCTCTATAATTACTCCACTATTGGAACCAGGACCGATTTATTAAGGATTGAATTGAAAAATTACATTTTTAAATTCGAATTTCGAGGTCATTTTAGTGTCCTTCGACTAGAGACTTGTCCAAATTCGAATTTGAAAAAAATTCTAAAATCGAAATTTATCATGTACTGTCTCTTTAAAAATTCAATTTTGACCATTCGCCATCTAAAACCTGCCGAATTGCTGTTTTAGCCTATGGGGGAACCTCCTAGAACCAATTTGGAGTCATTCGGTGGACTCTGAAAAATCAAAGTTTTTTTGGGATAAACTTTGAATCAAATTTAACCGAATACGATCCAAATTCGTTTCGACCGATCAAATACAGCCTAATTTTAAAAAATTTCGGTTGGTTTTTTTTTTAATTCGAATTTCGAGTTGATAGGAGTTTAAAACAACTCCCATCAACTTCGAAAATCCGACCCTTGATAAATCTGCCCCTATTTGTGTTTTTGTCAGTAAGGTAAAACAAATAAAAATAAACACTTTTTATTGATTAATGTTTAATGCAAAATAAAAGGAACATTTATATATCAAACTGCGGCAATAACAATGAACAAAAAAAAAAACTGCATGATTAGAAAAAAAAAAAATGTGGAAAAAGAAGTATTTGTTTGTACAGGGTGACGAAAATAACCCTGTATAATTTTCCTTGATCCCAGCTGAGAAGAGACAGAAGAAAAAAGGTCTCCACCCAGCTCAGAAGAGATGACAGTGCAGTTTGGACTTGTGGGCTGACAGTCATCCTCTCATCGGCAGTGACAAAGCTGTGTGATGTGCCTCCTCCACCTACGCACCGTCCCAAACATCCTGCCATTAATTGGCTCAACGTTCCGGCCAGTAAACAAGTAGAACGACTGAGGGGGTTGGAAAACGAGACACACAGTCAGTCTATAGTCACAACAAACAATTCCGCCGACGAGAAGCACAGACTCTAACTTCTCCTTCCTTCCCTTTTTTTCTTTTTTTGACCGAGGAAGAGACCACCTTAATATAACCCTCCTGTTTCTTCTGCAACATCCATATTAACAGGCTAAAAAAGGCATCCCGGTCCTGCGGTAAGCGCTCTGCCAATAGAAAAAAAAAAAAAGAGAGAGAAATAGGAAAAATCTGTAATGAATTATCACATCAGTGGAACATGGAAAAAGAAAAGCACAAGACACTACGAACCTTCTTCCTGTTTTGAAAACGACTCTGCCTGCAGTTGGTCACATGGCTTCCCTAACGAGGGCCATCAAGCACTTTTTAATAAATAAAACATTGTGGGCAGAAAGTGGTTTGAAAAATCTATTTCTGGGGTTTTGGGTAAATGTGAGTCAACATTTTGTTAATTGACTGCTGCTACTACTGTACACGTTTATTAAGAGGAAGAATAGGCGGAGAGGTAAGGGGGCGCGAGCGTTTTTTTGGCTCGGGCGTGAGCAATCGTTTATATTGTTCTGTGCAATGCTTGGCAAGTCCACCATGATCCTTTTGATTCAGACACAAAGCAATAAATTCTTGGCTGTAGGGGACCTATAAATTCTACTAAGTACTGTTGTAAACAGACTAAATTAGAGGTCAGAAAATATTTAATACAGAAATATTGCTTTGAAAAAAAGTTTCCATATTTACTCCGAGTGCAGAAGAATTCAGTGGAAGAAGGTGACTTCAATTTAACCCCCATCAGCCCAGCATATACAGAAGTTGTAGCATTTTAACTGTTGAACCCCAGCATTATAACAGTCAGTTGAAATCAGTGGTCAACAATTAACCACTATCAGCCCAGCATATACATAAATTCCAGTAGGTTAGCTAATACTCTGAGCTATAACTGCGCTATGTGTTTATGAGATGAAACACAGACAGGTAAAATAACTAGGGATGGGCGAATTTTTTCACCTCGTTTCGCCGAAAAAATGATGCCCATAGACTTGTATGGTGGCATGCGTCAAAAAAATTTCGCTGCGCAACAAAAAATGTTTGACGCCCCTAGACTTTAATGGGCGTCTGCGACATGTTGCTGGCACCAAGTTTTTAGCTAAACGAAACGGGTCAAATTCGCCCATCCCTAAAAAATAAGTCATCAGTTCAGCATTTATAAGATATGAAACTCAGTGTTTTATCAGCTAAGCCTAAACAGTTCAGCGCATACAGGAAATTGAACTTAAAGGGATACTGTCATGGGAAAATTTTTTTTTTTACAAAATGAATCAGTTAATAGTGCTGTTCCAGCAGAATTCTGCACTGAAATCCATTTCTCAAAAGAGCAAACAATTTTTTTTATATTCAATTTTGAAATCTGACATGGGGCTAGACATATTGTCAATTTCCCAGCTGCCCCTGGTCATGTGACTTGTGCTCTGATAAACTTCAATCACTCTTTACTGCTGTACTGCAAGTTGGAGTGATATCACCCTCTCCCTTTCCCCCCCCCCAGCAGCCAAACAAAAGAACAATGGGAAGGTAACCAGATAGCAGCTCCCCAACACAAGATAACAGCTGCCTGGTAGATCTAAGAACAACACTCAATAGTAAAAACCCATGTCCCACTGAGACACATTCAGTTACATTGAGAAGGAAAAACAGCAGCCTGCCAGAAAGCATTTCTCTCCTAAAGTGCAGGCACACGTCACATGACATGGGGCAGCTGGGAAATTGACAATATGTCTAGCCCCATGTCAGATTTCAAAATTAAATATAAAAAAATCTGTTTGCTCTTTTGAGAAATGGATTTCAGTACAGAATTCTGCTGGAGCAGCACTATTAACTGATGTGTTTTGAAAAAAACATGTTTTCCCATGACAGTATCCCTTTAAAGCAACGGCCACCTCGGCACCACAAGTTCCTTCTTTCTGTGACCCAAAAAGTTTTGACACAGAGGAGATTGAGATTAAGCTGTAGTACTTTATCAGCAAAGCCCTACAGTTTAAGGTATGCCGTGGATTAAATTTAGAGCTTTTTTAGCTAAAGCCAAACAGTCCAAAATATAAAAGAGACTTGAACTTTTTTTTTTTTTTGCTTAATCAGTAAAACTCCAAGTTCAACATACAGTGTATGCTGTTGTCAGAACATCGGAAGCCCAGTATACAAATGCTATAGAATCAGTTGCACATATCATATGCAATACATTACATTTTATACAGTACTGAGCTCAGTCCCTGCCCTAAAGGAGCTTACAATGTATGTTCTTTGCACATATCAGGATCAATTCAATCAGGAGCCAATTAACCAGCCAACATGGTTTTGGAGTGTGGTAAGAAACCAGAGCATCGAGACAACCCCCCCCCCCCACACACACACACACACACAGGGAGAGCATAATATATACTTTTTGCAGACGGTGTCCAGGTTGTAACTGAACTCAGGATCCATGCGCTGGTAAGAAGGTCACTTTTCTTTTGAACTGTTTGATCAGACTGACAAACAGCAGAAAAGTTGTGGCTCCTCTTCATTTCCCTTTTGGACAACCGACAGAACATTTCTGTAAGGGCCAATAATCCTCAATCCACCAGAATAACAGGTTTATTAGACAGCAAACCAAACTCAGACTATATCTGGGCATAAACAGGGTAGGTACAGGTAGTGGTTCCTTCAAATGTGCTTCATTTTCAAATGTTTTCAAGTAGTAAGGAATGATACAGTGCCATCAAGATGGTGCACGTTGACTATTTCTGGAGGGAAGCCTAAGAAACTAAAAAAATAATGTGCCTTCTGGATAGCCAAGACAAGAAACATGCTTTAATATTAAAGGGGACCCATCACCCAAAAATATTATTCAAAATCCTATTTTATCACATTAGTCAAGAAAAATGAACTTTAATTACACAATATAAATTATCTTGTTTCCTTCAGTCTGGGAATTCATAATTATAACAAGCAGGCAGGAGCCATTTTGTGGACACTGTTATTAAGACAAGTCTTGTATCATCCCAGAATGGGGGACCTGATGTCCATCCCCATGCCCTGGCTACACAATTAAATGGTAAAGAGAACGGGGGAATGTGGGGAGAGCAGTGACATGTAGGAAGTGCTGAATGGAAAGTGAAAGTAATTGTCTGCCTATGGCATAGAGGAGGGGCAGACAATATATGATTGACAGCTGCGGTCAGGTTTCCTTCTGCAAAGCTTTGCCACTCATGGGTTCGTTCAAGTTCAAACTGTACAATTTTATGCACATCTGGTGAATTTATAGAAAACGTGAATGGCCAAGAAATCAGTATAACATTGTATTCAATTATTGTCTGGTTGGGGCACCACAGGAAATCTCAGAGAGAAAGCAAACATGAAAAACTGGCACCATATAAAAAAAATCTCATACATGCTTTATGTGAGAGGCCACTTTAGTCCACATCTGTGGCTGCTAGGGGTTGAACAGCAGAAGGAAATTTGCAGGCTGCCTCATACTGAAAGCACATCTTCCCTGGTAGGACCTTGGACCACTTTCTAAATCCAGCTCTGCTTCACGCCACCCTAAGCCTTGATGCCTTCTAATGCCTATTTCCATGGCAGTCTTGTGGTCCTCTTTGGTCAGAGGCAAATATTTGGCTCAGTTATGTAGTTCCAGTTCAAGAGCATCTGAAGTGAGCATACTAGTGATATGTGGAATAACTCCTGGAAAAAAAAAATCAACCTGAATGGCACTAAACCACATGGAAAGAAACAAGATGGCTGGAATTACAGAATCCAAACAGTTGTGATTGCATCACATGGATAAAAACGAGATGGTTGGCATGGCAGTAGACAAGATGGATGGTACTACAGCAGGTGAATAAATGTCAAGTTGGATGGAATTGCTACATACAGAAAATGGAACAATGGCAATGCACTACTTGGAAAGACCCAAGACTGATATCATCGTGGCTCATGGAACACAAGATCTTAATCAAGAGCAAGACCCAACGGTTAATCAGAAAGAAATATTTGCTATGGATGCACGAAAAACATATGTGGGTAAAAACCCTAGAAAAAATGGCCCCTACCATTGTTTTTAAATTAATGTTGATTGTAGTAAAGGAAATGTATGAATATAAAACAAAAATAGAAGAACTGCAGTTTTGTAAATCCAGCTCTGCTTCATGTCTATGGCATCAGGAATGTTAAGAACATGGTGCAAATACAATGGAGCCCTAATAAAATTTGCCTTTCCATGCCTATTTCCTGGAAAACAAATTAACTTGGATGGTACTGAATCACATGGAAAGAAGATGGCTGGTATTACAGTATAAAAACACTTGTTCTTGCATTGTATGGATGAAAACAAGATGATTGGCATGGCAGTAGACAAGATTGATAGAATTGCAGAACATGTAAAAAACAAGATGGGTGGCTCTTCAACGTGTGGATAAAAACAAGATGGGTGGCTCTTCAACGTGTGGACAAGATGGATGGCACCACAACAGGTGGCTAAACAGCAAGTTGGATGGAATTGCTACATATGGAAAATGGAATGACGGCAATGCAGCACTGGGAAAGACCTGAGATTGATAGCACGGCAACACATGGAACACAAGGTCTTAATCAAGAGCCACTGGTCAATCTGAAATCGATTAACGTTTGCTTTGGTTGCAGGAAGAACATCTGTGGGTACACACCATTCAATACATGGCCTCTACCATTGTTTTATTGTTTTTAATTAATGTCAATTATGGAGAGGAAACATATGAAAAAAAGAGAAATACAGTTTTATAAAAGGATACTATTCCCACACAAAAAATACATTGCTGTTGTTACTGTTTAGGTTTCTGGTTCTTGTACAGGACTGGGAAATAAATGCCGGTCTTTGCATCATTAACTTCTGAAATCTTCTTGTTATAAACACAAGGGGAACACACTTGAGTTGCTCCGAGTTCTGCATACAATATGTTCTAATAGCCAATGCTACAAACCCCTCCACCCCAAATAAAAACAGTTCATTTTCGGGGCGTTGGGAGTGCACTGAGCAGCCACAATGTGAATGGAGCTATTAATGTTTCATAGATCTTTTTATAATGTTTATGTAGGAGTCTGGCTACATTTTATGTAAGCATTTGCCTCGCAGCTCTGGTTTAAGGGCACGAGTAGATGTTGAGATTGAGTGAGGTCTGCACATAAGACGCTGATTGGATTCGGGTGCCTATTGGTTACCCCTGACCGGTTCTTGGTAACAAGGTCCCAGCAGAGGAACACCCTGCCTTCTGTACTCGGGAGCACGTATAATATATGGCTAAAATTATTCTAACACCTTCACATAATCTGCTGATCAATTACTCCCGGCGGCCCCGTTCTAACCTGATATTCAATATCCCCGTGCAGTTTAATAGTGGCTGAATAAATCTTGCCGTGCATATAAAACATTGCCTACAACATGGGTGGTCGTACCTTTGTTTGGGATATTTATTTTTTTTTGGCTTGCATGGAAAAAAAAAAAAACCCAGTAGAGGCCACTTGTGGGATATCAAATAAAATCCATTTCCAATATAAGCTGTAAATTGTACAATTGCTACAAAGAGGTAGGTGCACACGAGGAAACCTCATCGGTTCCAAAATGTTCCTTGTCCTGATTTATTATGTTTAATGCTTGTGAGGTTGGGAATGCCGACTCTGGCCAGGAGATTTTCCCTTTAAAATTATCACATTAGACAGGCATGAAATTCTTTCAATGGAGCAACATGTTACCCAGAATGCACTACACTGCATATAGACTCCGTCGCAGCTCCTTGCTTAGTTGGATGAATGTCTTTCTCTAGGATTCTTCTGCATGATAAACTTCTTTTATTTTACCTAGAGTTTAAGTCCTGCTAGAATAAGCATACTTCATAGTCATATAGGATATGGATATATAGATAGATTGATAGATAGATATAATAGGGGATGCACCAAATCCTCTATTTGGGATTCGGCGAATGCAAGATTTGGCCGAATTCAGAAAGAAATCCTAATTTGCATACGCAAAATAGGGATGAAAAGGGAAAAAGTTGTAAAAAACATTTTTATTTCCTTGTTTTGTGGCAAAAAGTTACGCTATTTCTCTTCCTGACGCTAATTTGCATATGCAAATTAGAAGTCAGATTCTGTTTGGCCAGGCATGAGGATTCGGCCGAATCCTGTCGGAATCACAAACCGAATCCTGGTGCACCCCTAATATATATACACACACACAGGTATGGGACCTGTTATCCAGAATGCTCGAGACCTGGGGTTTTCTGGATAAGGGGTCTTTCTGTAATTTGGATCTCCATACCTTAAGTCTACTATAAAAATTGTGCCTCTGTAGTTGGATCGACTAATGTTGTACCACGACTCTTCGAATGATCGGCCTTGTGCTATGAGATGTTTGTCTACAGGTTGGTTAAGTCATAAGAACATTTTAATAACCTGATTGGCTACAGGCTGCTTGCGCTCTGAGAATAGTTGGTCAACAGGTTTTATTGCCCTTCAAGTATTATAATTTTAATTGTTCCATGACATACACCGGAATGAGCTACTAATGGAATTAGCTCACTGGCTCTCAAACCTAGGGGACAATTAACGCGATGCGCCGAATTGGGCGCCAGTGCTCCAGAATTATTCATTTTTAGGGTTTAGTTCTCCTTTAAATGTTGATATGGAAAGATCAGCAATAGAAATTTTTTTAAAAATAACTAATGCTTGAAAAAAAAGTCATAATTTTTCAAGGAGTTAAATAATAGGGTAATAAATAGCATTGCTTTAATAAGATGGAAGAGTCCAAGTATGGGGAGTTCCATATGAGGATGAATCACACATTGCTCTGTGTCACACGCGAAGATGAGAAAGATTCAATCTTGGAGTCAATTGATTGTCACATCAAAGCTCCCGGGGGAACATAACGAGCACAATCAGTGTGTGTGGGAAACAGATCTAATTAGACCCAAACGAGGACAAACGTCAGTCTGTTACTGTAAATCAAACAAAGGCTGCTCGTCATTAGCCAATCTCCGTACTGTACAAATGGGCGTTGGGTCCCACCAATCAACTCCCCGTTCTGGTGATTTTTCAAAGGTTTATAAAAATAGCGAACCAATTATACATTTAATAATAGACTTGAGAAAACATTCTCAATCTCAGCATATGATTCCCATTAGCAAGACTCCACCACCCCTTGTCTCATTTAAAGGGATTCATATGGGGCACACAGTATGCATGGGGGTCCTGGTAGTACCACTGGAGTGGGGTGCAAGTAAGGGGTTCACATTCAGATTCCCATAGATCATCTATTATATAGGTGGCACAAGTTGGGAACTAAAGACTTTTTTGTGAAAGTTGTCCTCTTAAGGGAAAGAAGTTCAACCTGAGCCAAATAAATGCAAATGTCAAAACAAGGTGTATAACATGGGCTTGTATTGGATGCAGGTATCTACTGACCCTTTAACCAAATCACTCAGCACATGTTCCAGTGTTAGGCATGTGAAAATATTATCTGTGCTCCTAATTGCACATGGATAAGAAGCAAAGATGATAAGTACAGTTATGTTGGAGCCCATGTCCTGGTTCAGATTCAGTTGCTGCTTGGTGATAAGAAGAACCTTGAATGTACAAGCACAACATGATATTAAAGAGCTTGTTGTGACTCAATATTCTTTGAACTCCTGGGAAAAGCAGACTTTTTTTCTTTGTTATTTTTGGATAAAATATGTGAGCTTATACAGAGGGGCAAAATAAAGAGTCCTTTTTACCTGTACCTTGATGGAATGGTTAACTTGGTGCCCCACAGCAGAACTATCAGCTTTCAGCGTGGGTAATGAACAAATAATAATAACAGCAAAAAATTAAATTTCCTAGATTATTATTGGTACGTGTATGGCAGCTTCAGGGTGGGGTACAAACATTTATTGGAGGGTAAAAGGCGCTGCCATTCAGAATACTTGGGCATTGGCCCAGTTGTACTAGGACATATACTGTTCACAAGAGGTATGATGGGGTAGGGGTACAGTTGACAAGAGGTAGGGTGGGTAGGGGTACAGTTGACAATATACGGGTACAGTTAACAAGAGGTAGGGTGGGGTAGGGGTACAGTTGACAAGGTAGGGGTACAGTTGACAAGAGGTACAGTTGACAAGGTAGGGGTATAGTTTACAAGAGGTAGGGTGGGTAGGGGTACAGTTGACAATATAGGGGTACAGTTGACAAGAGGTAGGGTGGGGTAGGGGGTACAGTTGGCAAAAAGTAGGGATGGGTAGGAGTACAGTTAAACTAGGGGTACAGTTAACAAGGTGGTGGTACAGTTGGCAAAAGGTAGGTAAGGGTACAGTTGACAAGGTAGGGGTATAGTTGACAAGAGGTAGGGTGGGGTAGGGATACAGTTGACAAGAGGTAGGGTGGGGTAGGAGTACAGTTGACAATGTAGAGGTACAGTTGACAAGAGGTAGGGTGGGGTAGGGATACAGTTGACAATAGGTAGGGTGGAGTAGGAGTACAGTTGACAAGGTAGGGCTACAGTTGACAAGGTGGGGTATAGTTTACAAGAGGTAGGGTGGGTAGGGGTACAATTGACAAGGTGGGGTACAGTTGACAAGAGGTAGGGGTACAGTTGACAAGAGGTGAGTAGTCTTAAAGTTGACACGGTAGGGGTACAATTGACAAGAGGTAGGGTGAGTCTTGTTCTAATAAGACTAGAAATCCATACAGAGTAATTCTACAATGGAATGTAATATGTAAGGTGTTAAAAGACATAACGGGTTCTAGACAAATGACAGTGTATGGGGGGGGGGTGAAATGTGGTCATGATTTATTAATAATATTTTGAAGACCAACCTATAAACAGCCCATAATTAAGGGTGTTTGTTAAAAGTCCAAATATTTTTCTATGTGTGCTTGAAAGCAAGAGCATGAATGGGTTCCCAAACTATGGCACCCTTCTTGCATCTGCAGAAAGATTAAGAGTGCAGTTATACAGAATATAGTAACAGGGCAAATTCTGTGAGCAATTGACAACTTTCTCTGCCCCATTCATTATCCTCTGAAATAGAACCATTTTCTGGGGAAAAATAATTGCTTATTGAAAAAAGGTTATTTGGAATAAGGATCGGAGGAAAGTGCATTCGGACACTGAAGGGCTCAATTTTTTAACACAGTGCCTTGGGCAAAGGGGAATTTTTGGATGAAAATCTACTCATAGTACAATATTTTCTCCAGAATTCCAATGTAATTGGGGTAGTACCTGCTGCGATTTGGCCAAGATACATCAGAAAGTACCCAAATCGTCTCTTGCTTCTTTGGAGTCTCACATAAGTGGGAATTGCATCACTTCAGGGGCACCAATATGTGGGTGACAACAATAGTATTAACATCCAATTCTCTTGGTGCGAGTAAGTTGTACTCATGGGTGTATCCTGCAAGAGGAACCCTTGAATTACCTCCAGGCTGGTCTGTCAGGGGTTCCAGGGTTCCCTAGCATCCTTGTATGTCATTCATCAGAGCAGGCTTTAGGGGTACATTGGTGCTGGTGACAAGGTTCAAGGAGCATGTATGGGCATACAGTTAGTACCTTTGTACTTGTGCTGCACTAGGGGAAAGATATTGCACATGAGCCATTGGAGATCAGAGTACAGCCATGGGTGATAAATATCTGGCCTGTGATGATAATTAGCCAACAAGGGACATTGTGTAGCCGTGCCACCCTGTGTGGTAGCACAACAGTAGCACAAATGCTGCCGTATTAGTACTGGCTCCCCTTCCAGCGCTCCACTCATAAAATGTTATACGCTATAAAAGCACATTATCTCCAACCTCTATTAAATAACATATCAGTGCCATGTTTTCCTCATTGATTCATTTGTGGCACCAGAAATCAGATCAAGGTTCGTACAATGTCGATGACTTCACGCTCCTAATTCTTTCTCCATGTCGGGCTGTTTGTTTACGAAAGAATCCTATCTGAGCCCAACACCGAAACCTGATCCGTATGATTAAAACAAGAAGAAAAGTGCAGGGACGAATTAAAAGCGGGGAGGGGGGGGGGATGCAGGAGAGGAGATTGCCAAATTGAAGATTAAGATTGGAGACAGGCTTAACGTTCTAGGCTGAATGCCAGCAAATCAGGGCTCCGCAACACACATATCCAATCTAAGTGATATTTTGCTTGCAAGCCTATGAGGCTAAGTGTGTGCCTCCACCAAGGCCTGCGGATCTTGTGCCAGTGCCAGCGGCTAAAAAGCACAATCAGTATTAAAACAGAATTCACTTATTCACAGAATGTTTGTTTACTCCTAGTATTAACTATTATCCCTCCAAGGGTAGGGCTGGTGGCACGGAATGTCAGAGTTTTGGAGGGATATCAGAACTGGGTGCATAAAAATTAGGGATGCACCTAATCCAGGATTCGGTTCGGGATTCGGCCTTTTTCAGCAGGATTCGCATAGGGCCAGTGCGCAGTGCGGGATTTCACTTGACTTTTTTTTTTTTGTCTCAAAACAAGGAAGCAAACCAATTTTTTTCCACTTTTCCCTTTCCCGCCGCTAATTAGGATTCGGAATCAGTTGAATCTAAAATAGTGGATTCGGCGCATCCCTAATAAAAATAGGAGGCATATTTATGTTTAGTGTTACTCAGGGGTGTGACTAGACTTTATTCGGCCCAACGGCACAGAAAATTGAAAGCAGTTTATGCAGCGCTGTATTCATGGGGGGTGGGCGCAGGGGTCTGTGCTTTGAAATGGAGCACAACAACGGTGGCATATTCATTGAGCGTTGAAGGCAGGGTGCAACAAGCAAAAACGATGAGGATCGCATTAGAGACTGATTTTGCAGACCCGTGCCCAACCCAAACATGATAACCCTTGATTCGCACCCCTTACCCACATTTTAACCCCATCCTTGAACACCCGCCTCCTGCGTATGTATCATATAAGCTGGAAGTGGCATTACGCAAACAGGAAGTGATGTCACACAACAGCAGGAAACAGTATATTTTACATTTTTCTACCTTCGAATGGCATGGGCTAAAGGGTGCCCACTGACTTAAGAAATAGTCAAACTGAGTCTCGACCACTTTGCAGGTATTCTGTGGGTTCCCAACCTGCTGCAGGACTTTAGATTGCACCTGGTTTTTGCACTGTGCACTTCCACGCCATATATGTCTCCTAATGACAAAGCTAAGTGACATATAGAGTCTTAGGCATCTTCACTACCAAATTCAGTATTTAAAGGGGTTGTTCACCTTTAAATTAACTTTTAGTATGACGTAGAGAGAGGGATATTCTGAGACAATTTGCAATTGGTTTTCATTTTTTATTACTTGTGGTTTTTGAGTTATTTAGCTTTTTATTCAGCAGCTCTTCGGTTTAGCATATCAGCAATACTGTAGCTAGGGTCCAATTTACCCTAGCAACCATGTATTGAGTTGACATAGAGACTGGAATATAAACAGGAGAGGCCTGAATAAAAAGATAAGGAATAAAAAGTAGCAATAACAATACATTTGTGGCCTTACAGAGCATTTGTTTTTAGATGGGGGTCAGTGACCCCCCCATTTGGAAGCTTGAAAGAGTCAGAAGAAGAAGGCAAATCATTCAAAAATTTGAAAAAATAAATACTGAAGACCAACTGAAGCTGATTCGAATTAGCCATTCTATAACATACTAAAAGTTAACTTAACCCATCCCTTCAAGGCAAAGGCAAACTAAATCTAAAGCCTAATTTGCTTAGTCATATTAGTTTAAGGAAAGGGCAAAAAAAGAAAAACCCACAAAAGAAATGATTTGCTTGTTTGCGTCACCAAAAGTCAAGTGCTTGTAAGGGGTCGGATTCAGTTCAGCCAAGCAATGAATCCAGGGGGCGTCCCTAATTTAACACCTCATTTGTTTCAGGTGGTTTGTGCTATTACTGTATATGTCTCGTATTGAGTTCCTGGGTGAACTTTATTCAGCTGAAACCTATTGGCTTGTTCCTGACTATTTCTACACGGTGCATTGTTTGACTATAAACAATGAAACTACTTCCTGTTTCCAACTTCCTGGTTCTTACAAGTACTTGGTATGGTATTTTATAGATTGACCAATTATTTCCAATTGGTCTTCGTGTTTTTTTTTTTTAAATGATTTGCCTCTTTCCAACTTGTAAATGGGGGGGGTCACTGACCCCATTTAAAAAAAACAAATACTCTGTAAGGCTACAAATTTATTTGTATTGCTACTTTTTCTATTCAAGTTCGTTGCTATTCATATTCTTGTCTATTATTTAAATCAATGCATGGTTGCTAGGGTAATTTGGACACTAGCAACTAGATTGCTGAAACCGCAAACTGGAGAACTGCTGAATAAGTTAAATAACTCAAAAAACACATAATAAAAAATGAAAACCAATGGCAAATTGTCTCGGCATATCACGCTCTACATAATACTAAACGTTAACTCAAATATGAACAACCCCTTTAATCAGATTACCAGTCCCTGGATTAACCCCTCATAATGGGCTTCTCTTTATCTCTAAACTAAACCACAATAAAGTGGTAAAGGGAGGGGGTAGTTTATACAGAAGCCATAATCTCAAGTTAAACGAGCACCTAATTACAGAGAAGATAGTAAGATACCACATTTTAAAAGATATTAAAATAATAGGCAGGTATTTTCACTGAAACTACTCCCTGTTTCCAACTTCCTGGTTCTTACAGGTACTTAAAGGGATGGTATTTTATAGAATGACCAATTATTTCCAATTGGTCTTCGTATTTTTTTTTTTTGATTTTTTTAATTATTTTCCTTGTTTTTCTGACTTTGTCCAACTTTCAAATGGGGGGTCACTGACCCCATTAAAAAACAAAAACAAATGCTCTGTAAGGCTACAAATTTATTTTTATTGCTACTTTTTCTATTCAAGTCTGTTGCTAGTCATATTCCAGTATTAGTGAAATCAATGCATGGTTGCTAGGGTAATTTGGACCCTACCAACCAGATGGCTGAAACAGCAAACTGGAGAGCTGCTGAATAAAAAGCTAAATAACTCAAAAACCGCAGATAATAAAAAATGAAAACCAATTGCAAATTGTCTCGGACTATCACTCTCTACATCATACTAAAAGTTAACTCATATATGAACAACCCCTTTAATCAGATTACCAGTCTCTGGAATAAACCCCTCATAATGGGCTTCTATTTATCTCTAAACTAAACACCAACAAAGTGGAGAAGAGAGGGGGTTGTTTATACAGAAGCCATACTTTCTATTTAAACTAACACCTAATTACAGAGAAGATAGTAAGGTACCACATTTTAAAAGATATTAAAAGAATAGGCAGGTATTTTCAGTAAAAATATGTAAATAGGTTTATACTTCGCCTTTTATACAAAGGCATTAAATTAACATGGCTTTTCTGGCAACCCGAAACCCAAGACAGTTCCCTGCATTTCAAAACTGCCCGATTGTTGAAGTTTACGTTTCCGGCAGGCAGATCTGTTCCCTATGAATATTAAATTATTGTTGATGCACTGTTTGGGCTGCCCTTACATTGTATGAAATCAAATCTATGAAACGTACAGAAGGGTTTCTGCTCCCTGTGAGTCTCCAGACCACAAACTCTTAAACATATAACATTGTCTGCCACCAATACACAATCTGATTGTCTTTTAATAGCGCCAATAAAATTTGTGCAAGGAAATAATATTCCATGTCCTTGGCTCGAGGCAGTAAAACACGGACCATCCCCAAGGAAAGCAGGCCGAGCCGAATCGGCTACTTAATGAGTAACTCAGGAAGCTCTCGGCTTCTTTTGTGCTTCTATTCTCCGCTCACACACTGTTCCAAGTTCATTCCAATCTGGGATATTGGTGTCAGGGAGCCAAGTTCTTTGCTTCATGTTTTGCTGAACGAGGAAGGAAGATGTTTGTTTGTACTTGGCTGTGATTTGTCCGTCTTGTGAATCTAATGGAAGGGAGATCACGGCTGGTTTTAGGGTGATTCACCAAGGGCAGTTTGGCTTGTTACACCAGCATCAGAGGGGCCCCTTTAAGGAAAGACATTGTGGAAAAAAAGGGGGCCCCATATGGTCCCTACTGTAAGCAGCAGTCCTGTCCTGCTTTATGGCAGCTGAGATTCTAGCTATCTGTATAACAGATCATTCTGTCCCAGTGGCTGCACAGATCCTGTCTGATCCCCATTGTAAGCAGCAGTCCTGTCCTGCTTTATGGCAGCTGAGATTCTAGCTATCTGTATAACTGAGCATTGTGTCCCAGTGGCTGCACAGATCCTATCTGATCCCCATTGTAAGCAGCAGTCCTGTTCTGCTTTATGGCAGCTGAGATTCTAGCTATCTGTATAACAGAACATTCTGTCCCAGTGGCTGCACAGATTCTATCTGATCCCAATTTAGGGTTGCCATCTGTCCGGTTTTGACCCGGACAGCCTGGTATTTTGAGGGGCTGCCCAGGTCTATACTTCCTGCCCGGTTTTCCAAATAAGGAAAACCGGACGGGATTCCCTTGATTGACACGGCGATCGGCCAATCGCCGCGGCATAGCCCCGCCCACTGACATCACGGGTCCGCCCACTGACATCACATACACACCCACTGATGTCACGGACCCGCCCTCCACCCGGTCTCAGCCAGCCATAAAGGTGGCAACCCTATACCCATTGTAAGCAGCAGTCCTGTCTTGCTTTATGGCAGCTGAGATTCTAGCTATCTGTATAACAGAACATTCTGTCCCAGTGGCTGCACAGATCCTGTCTGATCCCCATTGTAAGCAGCAGTCCTGTCCTGCTTTATGGCAGCTGAGATTCTAGCTATCTGTATAACAGAACATTCTGTCCCAGTAGACATTGCCTTTCTGAAACTTTGTTTAGACAATTAACAAGAGGCAGAATATAATGAATAACCCCCATCCTTCCTGCTTTCTAGGGCCCCTCTCATGTGTCCAGTCCAATCCTACGAGCCATGAATAAGCGCAAGGAGCTGATGTTTATCCCCCAATGCTGCAATTCCAGCTGAAGCAGCCAATTCTCAGCACTGCACCCATTGCACAGATTTATTCTTCTCGGAGAGACGACAGGATAATTACAGAGCTTCTGCCAAGGAGAACTCACACATGCAAACCATTACCCAAAATATAGATTTCTCTCTCCCTTTTATAGAACTTATAATCATTAGACATGGTTTGGGGAAAATCAGAACCAAATAGAAAGCAAACAGTTTCAAACAGACTCTGCGTTTATGGAACACTACAAACTGCTAAAAATGTGGTTTCTGACTATATTTCAATGGGCTTTTTTTTTTTTTTTTTTTCTTTTCCGCACTAATGTCAGTGAAGGCGCATTACAATTTGGGCTGCGGCTTCTTTGAAGGCAAAACGTCGGGAATTGAAATTATTTGAGGATATTGTTTCAATTAACTAGTGCTCAGGAAAGGTTGACTGGCTGCCACTGTTACTGGGTTAGTTACCCTTTATTATTAATTCGGAAAAATTACGCAACACTTGCGGGGAATGTTTTACGAATAAATCACCCTTGCGGTATAGTCCATAATAAAGAGTATATGGCACCCAATTTACATTTAGGCTAAAATAAACATGAACTTTAATGGACAAATTAACTCCATCTCCCACTCATTGGGGTCCCCATTTGTTTTGAACCCCCCAAATCTGTTATCCAGAAACCCATGATCCAGAAAGCTTCAAATTATTATATCAATCTATTTTATCAAAATAATTCATATTTTTAAAAACGATTTCCTTTTTCTGTGTAATAATAAAACAGTAACGTGTACTTGATCCCAACTAAGATATAATTAATCCTTATTGGAGGCAAAACCAGCCTATTGGGTTTATTTAATATTTATATGATTTTCTAGTAGACTTAAGGTATGAAGATCCAACTTATGGAAAGATCTGTTATCCGGAAAACCCCAGGTCCGGAACATTGCGGATAAGAGGTCCCATAGCTGTATCTAACTTCTATAACTGCCCAGAGGTGTTTCTGGTTTATAATAAAATGTAGGTTTATAAATAAAATATCAGCCGTCAGCTAATAATGGAAATCCAGCCGCTATCAGCAGTTTACTGTCACATAATAAATATCTGTCTGTTACAGAGGAGGGGGCTTTATTTATGCTGCCCCAGTGACAGTTTGAAGTCAGTTCTTCTGAAAGAACTTTTATTCGTTGCCAGCTTTCCTCAGTTTCCAGGGAAAAGTACCATTAAAAAAAAAGAAAGAAACATCTCGGAACTTACACAAAAGTATTTATATGTGTATATAACAAATATGTAATTCTCATTGTTCGTGCTCACTTCTAAGGGTTTCTTAATGGTTCAGTTAAAGGGGAACTACAGCTTGACTAAAGAATTAGGCTAGAAATGTTGTACATGATGATTTGTGCTACTGTACCAGCCCAAGGCAACCACATCCCTTTAGCAGTAAAGATCTGTGTCTCCAAAGATGCCCCAGTAGCTCCCCATCTTCTTTTCTGCTGATTCACTGCACATGCTCTGTGCTGCTGTCACTTACTGAGCTTAGGGACCACTCACAATATACAGTACACATAGAATAGAAATGTCACAATATAAGGCTGATTAGTAATTAATACACATAATTACTACATGGCAGCACAGAAACCAGTGCAATTAGCATCAGAATTTAATAATCAGCAAACCTGTAGCATCAGCTTATATTACAGCCAGGGAAGCTGCTGGATAATTAGTGACGAGCCCTAAGCTTAGCTTCTCAACAGCCAATCAGAGCCCACTGAGCATGTGAGTGTCACAGACACTTTCCAAGATGGTGACCCCCTGTGACAAGTTTGAAGTCCTGGATCATTGCTGCTATTGACAAGCTGAAAGTGTAATAAGTTCACTTTATAACATATGGCCTTTTTAGCCATATTCATTTTTACGGTTTAGTTCTCCTTTAATGAGTCAGTATATAGAGCTATTGTATGCTTTTTCATATACATCAGACATATATATAAATTCATCATTTTTCATGCAGAACGTTACACAGATTGTTTAAGATTCCCATCAGTGCCTGCCCCAGTGGAGCTTACAATCTAAGGTCCCTAGGATTACACTAGGGGCAGTTTTATCAGGAGCCAATTAGCCCACCTGTATGTTTGGACTGTGGAAAGTACCTGGACATGAGGAATCATACCAGCTGTGGCTGGAATCAAACTTTAACGCCACCATGTAAACAAAACCCCATGTTCCCACTTACTGCTGCGGCACGGTAAATCCCATCCAATTCGGCACTTATAGAAGCTAAGCATGCCAGTGTGTATCTGCCAGCGCCAAAATAACAGTTACCGTATATACCCGAGTATAAGCCGAGTTTTTCAGCATCCAAAATGTGCTGAAAAAGTCTGCCTTGGCTTATACTCGAGTCAGTGGGCAGTAGCTGAGATTGCAGTCACTTCTAATCATTCCTATACCAACAGTTCGCTTGGGGAGAGACTGCAATATCACACAGCACCCTCTGTTGGTTATATGAAAGAATAACAGCGCACCCTCTGTTGGTTATATGAAAGAATAACAGTGACTGCAATATCACACAGCGCCATCTGTTGGTTATATGAAAGAATAACAGTGACTGCAATATCACACAGCACCCTCTGTTGGTTATATGAAAGAATAACAGTGACTGCAATATCACACAGCGCCATCTGTTGGTTATATGAAAGAATAACAGTGACTGCATATCACACAGCGCCATCTGTTGGTTATATGAAAGAATAACAGTGACTGCAATATCACACAGCACCCTCTGTTGGTTATATGAAAGAATAACAGTGACTGCAATATCACACAGCGCCATCTGTTGGTTATATGAAAGAATAACAGTTCGCCCTCTGTTGGTTATATGAAATATTAACAGTGACTGCAATATCACACAGCGCCCTCTGTTGGTTATATGAAGGATTAACAGTGATGGCAATATCACACAGCGCCATCTGTTGGTTATACGAAAGATTAACAGTGATGGCAATATCACACAGCACCCTCTGCACATGGTAGTGGGACAATGCACACAATAATCCGTTTGGCAATTCTGTCACCATCAACTTTGCAAAGAAGTCTGGTTGATCGCTGGGGGGTCGCTTTGGCGGAATGTGCGCTGCTGGGAGACAGGGCTGTAGTTGTGTCTAGGCTTATACTCGAGTCAATACGGTTTCCCAGTTTTTGTAGGTAAAATTAGGTACCTCGGCTTATACTCGGGTCGGCTTATACTTGAGTATATACGGTATCAAACAACAGCACTGACTACTTGGAGGTGCAACGGTAACAGGAACCAGCCTTGTTCCCACAGACTCTACTTGGCATGTCCATCATTAAATATGATTGTTGTTATTCTAATGCCCTACACGTGTCCACTGTAAAATTAGTGTTCCATATGTTTGCAAATGTATGGGGAAAACTGGTTACCCAAAAAAAGTTTGTTAGGTCTTTTGCAGGCAATCAGGCTGAAAAAAGGAAAAGACACCAGCGTTTTTTGGACTTTGATGCATTTTTGGCTCACAGGATATGATGTAAGTGATGTAAGATCGAGCTACTTTAATGCACTTTGCCTGGTCTGAGGTGGCGAAAAAAGGTAACGTTCAGTAAAATCCGCACTTTAGAGAATTTGTGGAGTAACGTCCATTCGCCAGCGAATTGTTGCCTGGCGATAGAGTGCGAATGACCGCTAGCGCCTGTCTCTTTCGCTAGCGAATTGCCGACTGCCTCCATTAGTAAATTGGCCTGTCCTGGTGAATTGACGCTAGTGTTAGCCACTTCCCCCTTTAGTAAATCTACCCCAAAGAGAGGCTGCACAGTTGGTTTTGGGTTCTTCTCTAGTGATGGGCGAATTTCTCCCATTTGCCTTCGCTGAAAAACTTCATGAAATTCACAAAAACTGCAAGAAATGTGTGGAAAAATCGAGAAATAGGTAAGTTGCACAAAAAAATTGTGACATTCTGACATTTTCATGAAAAATCTTGAAAATCGTAAATTGTCAATGGCCGTGTGAATAGTGTTGATGACACTCCGATTTTGATGCGAGCAACATTTCGGATGAGTGTCCAAAAAATTTTGCAGCTGGCAAATTTTCGCTGGAGATTCGTGAATTTTTTCGACCCGCAGCCAACTGAGGAATTTCACCATGAATTTGTGCCAGCCGAATATTTTCGGCCATCGCTATTCTTCTCTTCTGGCTGAAACACCTTATGTATGCCATGACTCTTCTACAGATTGAACGGACCTTACTGACCCATTAAGTAAGCCTAGACACAACCATTTCCCCAATGAAGTCAAGGGTGCCCCACTGCTGCATATTTCTAATAATGCTATAGCAAAGCATTTCATATGTGCTACATCTAACCTTTCTTCAAAAGACAAGTTTTGGCATTTCTTATGAAGAATTCCATGTAAATGAAACTCCTATGCTTTGCCTCTTATATAAGCCACAGATAAACCAAAGTATTTTTGAAGAGCCCAATCTCCCTCTTGAACCACACCAGCCCGTTCCCCTCTAACTCTTAGAGGAAAGCTAAGGAGCACAGTTGGGTTGGTAGTGCCACCTCAACTTCTGCAAAAGATACGTACATGGAGCATAAGCAGTTTAAGCCAAGTCCAGATCAGCTTCAACTGCACATGCTCGATGTCAGTGACCTCTAAAAGATGAAGATTCAGGTAAGAAAGAGGAGCAGTATGGGGGGGGTAGGTAGTCCAGTTTGGGAGAGAGGATTCTCCAGGGATACTACTTTTTATCTATGGCTTTCGTTCTTATTTAAGGCTTAAATGCTCATGATTGGTCTTTACAATGGCCTCTTCTGTCTGCCTAACAACTCTATGAATTTAATTTATTTTTCTTAGGCGTCTAAGCAGCACCGGTTCCTGTGCGGGGTTGCGAGTTCCAAGTTTGTATCTCAGCATGTGTCATATCAAGAGCTAACCAAGGAAATGAGTTCTCAATATGTATGTAAATAGGTCTGTACCAGCCCTCTCTAGAAAAATAAGCATTGCTTCGACGTGCGTGGCTATAATGCTGTATAAGTAATAACCTTAACCTGCGTAGAGCAAGATTCAGCAAAAATGAAGAGAATTACAGCATTGGCAAGACACGCTCAAAACCCAGATGACCAACAGTCTTGCCACAAAAAAAATGTTTGGTTTGAACTCTTACCTGAACCTTTTCTTATTTTTGAATCTCAGTATAAACATTAAGACAGAAGGAACAAAGTTTGACTCATCAGGCAAAAAGAGGTTAGGGCGAAAGAGAAGACCGTTCCCTAGGTTTTAACTCACATGTGATGACATAAAACCGAGAGAAAAAAAAATAGCTGGGAGTTGAAAATGATTTAAATTTGCCAGCTCCGAGCTTTTATGGAAGCCCGCCAAGACTAATTTGGATTGGGGCATTTCAAAGTTGTTTGCACAACTCTACATCTGCCAGAAAAAAAAGTGGACTTATAGCAGAGGTTAAAAAAAGTGCAGCACAAGTAGCTAACTGTTCTCCCGGAAAATGTAGGAATGGAATTAGCAGAGTGAGTGAGTTTGCTAAAAAAGAAAAAAAAAAATGAAAAAAGATGGGTTAAAAGTCATGATAGGGAGCTGGGACTACATAGTTAAGTTGGGTTGAAGAAAGACTAAAGTCCATCAAGTTCAACCCCTCCAAATGAAACTCAGCGCACGTACACACACTGACCCCCTCCATACCTAGACTACAGGGCAGTGTTACCCTTTAAAGGTCTACTGGAATGAAAACACAAAACTATCTTCATTTAAAGAAACATTGTCATTTTCATTTGCCATGTTCAGACCTCCCAGAGCTTGGGAAATATACATAGAGTAAGCCTGATCAAGCTTAAGGTGATCTCTGGATTCTGGCCTGAGCATGTTCTTCTGTCTATGGCACCAAGAATCAACTCTGGCTTTGGATTAGTCCTCTGCCACTTGGTGTCATTATATGACCTTATGGGGGGGTAAGGGAGCCAAAAATGATCATAAATAGGGTTGAGAGTGCCAATTTAGCAAAGGGCAGAAAAATCCAAAAAAACTGAGCTTTAGACTGTACAATGGTTACAATGGTTTCTTAGACTGAATACTTTCCAGTTGACCCAGTTATGGATTTTTCTATGGAAGCAAAAGTAATAGATTTGTTATAGATTAAGATGTAATCGTAATTTTTTTTGTTTCTGATAGGGAGGACAAATTGTTGATTATGATACACATCGGTGCAAAAAAGATTGAGAATTAGGAGGCTAGATACAGTACCAGATAGGGTACAAGATATGTTATTGGGATCCTAGACATTTGGACCAGGCATGCAGAGTTCTGGAGAAGACCATGCTATGGGTTAAGAAAGAAAATGAAATAGCAAGGAACAATTAAAATGTCAGCAGAAGAGCATTAAAGCTGTATACTGGATGGTTCTGAATTTTCTCTTTGATACATTGTACAGAATGGTTACTGTGATCATGCAGAGCAGCAATAAAGGGGTTGAAATTAAGATTGTGGCAAAATGTATAAATATCTTACAATGGCTCGGAAGACAATAGCAGAGAATTATGTCGTGCACCTGTTCATGTGTCCAAAAATGGATACGGTACATGATTCTGCACACCTATTTGTAAGATAAAAATTCTGCATAAAAAAAATCTAATTCTGGACCACGTACATCAGTGGATATGTATAAAAGTGTCAGAGGAACAAATTTCAGCGGAGAAAGACAGCTTTTTTTTAGGACCAAAGCCCCTGTTTGTAGAGCATCGAAGAAGTGCCTATTTATAAGGCTCGAAAAAGTTTCCGTCAGAGTTGGAGGGGAAAGTGAAATGGATGTTGACGTTAGACTGGAAAATTCATCAAAGTAATATGTAAAGTGTTACTGAAACCCCATTATTTGGACAAGATTTCAACAAGTTCGACAAAATTATCGATGTGCAGGGAAAAGTCAATGTTTTTATTGCTCTCGTTGTGCTACAGAAAAAGAGAAGTTCTTCCGCTGCTGATACAAAGTCATGGGTTTTCTCCAGGTCTGAAATCAAGAACAATTTCAAACTTTTTTTTTAATAAAAAAAAAAAGGATGTCGAAGCCCTTTGCAAATAAAAAGAAATGATATGGAAAAAAAAGCATTTTTAATGGAAAAGAAGTTTTGTCAATTGGAAAAACTGGAGAGATATGGTCAAACTTGGGCAAACTGTCCTAGATAAAGTAAAATGAAGGTAAAAGGGTTTCCTTTTCCTGTGTTTTTTAAAATGTTTTTTATTAAGCATCTACTCAAACTAAAAATTGTCTGTGATTGATAGGTGATACACGACAACTATAAAACGATTTTAGTTTGAGTGTAGAATTTTTTTAACTGCGTGATTTCAACTTCTGCATGAAGTGCATGGATTCAACCTGTGTTTGTATGCAAACTCAAGTATCCTCCACTCTTCAAAAACATATTTAGAGGTTGTCCACAAAAGAAATTGAGCTTAGTGTGTCCTGATCCAGAGTTTGTATCTAGGCTCCATGCCATAAAGCAAGACAAGACCATAAGTTTTCCAAAAGTAATACAACATTTCTTACAAATTAACACTTTTTATTCAGATGACTCAATAAACTAAACATACACAAAAGGGAAGGTCTATCAAATAATCAAGAAACTCAGTTTTAAGTTGTTTTTCTCAACTGATGTCACTCATGAGAAGTTCTGATTCAATTCCTGGTATTTTCTATAAAATGAGAATGTTAATTCTCGCATTCATCATTTACTGGGTCAATGTTCTGGAACATCAATACCCAGAAAAACTTCTACCATAATGCGAATTCGAGAGTTCTCCAGAAAGAGTAAGTGGGGTTGACAGAAATATTTAAATTCAAGTCCATTTTTAATGGATCTCTGGCCTTTGAGCTCCCTAAAATGTTTCAGCGATAACAGCATGAAATATTGAAAACATTTGAAAAACATCCATAAATCTTGATAAACTTTTTTTTTTGACTTTTGATAAACAGTTAAGTATTGAGTAGGTCAAGTGGGTTCTATTACAGTGGCACATGTACAACTTCATTGTTTGAAGAAAAACTTTCTATATAATTGATGTAAGCATGTGGTGGTGGGTAGCTAAAAAGATTTTCATAGGGGTCTAAGAACAAGTGTTTAACACTGTTGCTTTGTGTACAGGACATTTTTGTTTCATGCCTTTATATGAGTGGAAGAAAGTGAAGCCCTTTTCAGGCTACTATAAGTCTACTACAAGTTTACTACAAGTTAGAACATTAAAACTTTAGATAATGGGTTGCCACCTTTTTTTTGGAAAACAATGCCTAACTATATACAGTATGTAGTCTTTTTCCCCTATTAATAACATTGGCACCAAGGATCTTGTTCAGCCAGGTAGTAACCCTATATGTTTAACTGGTTGGTTGCTATGGGTAAATCAGCATCTAGTAACTATTTTTTTCAAGTTTTAACTTAGTTAAATTGAGAAGAGAGAGAGAAAAGTCAGTTGCTCTTGCAATGAGTATAAAGGGTATGGGGGGGGGGATAAAGCTCCAGGCAGGCATTAAAATATAATTTGCAGTGGTTTCACTGCGGTTTGTTTTGCAGAAGTAATTATCCTGAACAGCCTCTGTGATGTTCTCTCTCCTGGCCCCGGTTTAATCACCAATTTCAGACTCACTCACTGTAGCCTTTGGCGTTTTGTTTAAAAGGGCTAAAATGTGCTATTGCCGTTCTTAATAGAATTTGCTAAAAATTTTCAGAATTTACCCTCCATATTGTCTAGAGTGTGTGTGACGTAAAAACCAACAGGAAAAATCCCTGATAAACTATTGTTTCTTTATGTTTCTGTACAGCCCCTACCTCTGATTTATAGGGTTATTATTGTGAACGTAGCAATATGTAAATATTATTTCACATCGGCTTTTTGAAGCTGGTCTGGAGAACGGTAGGTGAGACTGAAATTATGCCTATTTTTTACACTATATAATCGCTAACTGCCAGCGCAATGAACCCCGCAGGCAGATAGGAAGGCAGTAACACAGTTGAGGGGGTGGTGATTTGGATAAAATAAACCACTGGTGATATTTCAAGTGGACAGGCTGTTAATCTTCAAGGCTTCGAGGCCCAAGGCCTCGTGGGGGCCACCGACCCAGACTCACCCCTTAGCAGTGACGCTAAACACTGCTCTCTGACCAGGGCCGGATTTACATAGCGGGCGCCCCTAGGCCCACTGCTGTTCGTCGCCCGTGCCCCCCCCTTTTATTCATGCAAATTTTCATGCAAAATTGGGACCGGAGCAATGTAGATTGGGAAAATTTACTAGATTATTGTATCTTCAGGGTTTTTGAGCCAATGTGGGTGTGGTTGGGCAGCATGCCGCCCCCTAAAATCCTGCTGCCCTAGGCCCGGGCCTAGGTGGCCTTTCCACAAATCCAGGCCTGTCTCTGACCTCCCACCCAGGCCCCGATTGCACTACAAGAGGAGAAGAAGGTACGTGCTGGTGGTGAGGAGCAGATGTGGAACAGAGGCCCTGGGGGTTTGGGGGCCATTGAATCGGAAGCCTCAACCTTCAGATAATATTTTGGAATAATGTTTTGCTAATGTGCTCTCCTAGAAGACCATCGTAAAGGTTAGGGTGAGGTTTATAGTGAATACAAATTTGTTCTCCTATATATTATTGTAACTATGGCTAACCGGATTGTTTGAGCCATTTTTTTTACTCGTTACAAGTTAAAGGGAGGCCCTGACTAAATGCTGCACCTCAAATTGTGTCTTGAACTGAAAAGAGTCCAACATTCACTGATCTAAAAGTATGTTCCTTTTGAAATTGCATAATGAGTAGGGAGAGGATGGCCTTTCCAACATGAAATAAGGTTTCCCCGAGGCAGAAAACAGTTGGACACATTTACTAAAAAGGATACAATTTGCAGCATTGAAGGAACCCAAAGCAACCAATTATCAGTTGGCTTGAATAAGTCAATTTGCCCAACAGGTAAAACTTTTTGGTAATTATGACTTTGGATCCTCTCATAGGGGTAAATTTATGAAAGAGTGAAGTTCCGCCACTAGAGTGAAATTCCGCAGCTCTCAATTCATTTCAATAGGATTTTGAAAGGCGTATTTATCAATAGGTGAAAGTGAAAGTTCACCCTTTGATAAATACACCTATAAAAATCCCATAGAAATGAATGGAGAGTGGTGGAATTTCACTCTAGTCGCGGAACTTCACTATTAACTTCACTCTTTGATAAATATACCCCTTGGAGTGTCTAGTGGTTCATGTAACAAACAGGATTGTTTGATATTTCTCTTGGATCCATCTCAAAGGTAAACTAGATATTTGTTCAGAGCCTTTGGTAAGAGGCCCCAGTTGACAATGGAGGGCAAAGTTTAACCAGTGGCAGATTTGCCTTGCGAGCTCAAGGTAGACGGGACTAGGAAGTTGTGCCCAAGGAGCATTGGTATGTGATCAATGGTTGTACCACTAGCATAGAGACCCCAAGTGATAGAATTAGGTCTGAGTAGAAGGCAAAGGTTCTAGAGCAGCATCCTAATCTTTTTTACCCGCGAGCCACATTCACAAGTAAAAAAAAAAGTTGGAGAGCAACATATGCATGCAAAAAGTTTCTGGAGGTGCCAAATATGGGCTGTGATTTTCTATTGGTAGCCTCTATGTTGATTACCAGCCTAATGGAAGCTCTATTTGGCAGTACACAAGTTTTTTTTAGCAACTGAGGCTTAATTTCAAGCCAGGAATTAAAAAATAAGCATCTGCTTTGAGTCCAACGGGAGCAATATCCAATGGGTTGGTGAGCAACATGTTGCTTGTGAGCCACTATTTAGGGATCACCGTTCTAGAGCCTGTGAAGCATAGTATGTTCTATGTTATTACTGCTGAGTGTTGACTGCACTGTCCATACACTGCCCTCTGTTCTATTACTTGTATATTAATATTAACAATGATCTATGCTTTACGGGGGTACACAGAAATATATAGAAACTCCATTTGCACACAGGTTGAAAAAAGTTCTCTGGTTTCTTTCCCATTGCCATTTCCCATTGCATATTCAGCCAGCACTTGATTTTGTGTAAATCAGGGTAACGGCAATGGGCTGTCAATCAGGTTACAGGATATAGAGTCCCTAGATAAGCCAACTTGCCTCTTGCACTGGGGCAGGTGAGGGTCCCAAAGCTGGTGAACATATTTCCTCTTGCCATAAAACCAGCCTAGAGGCGGCCAAGTGTATGTCAGAAGTGACTTCCAATGACCACATGTTCTGTAGTGTTTGCTCACAGTAATTTTATATGTTTTTCTTCTTGGGCCTAATTTTATTTAATATGCTGTTACGTTTTCCAGAGCTGCGATCTTTAGTCCTACTCATTTGTTGACTAAAATGTGGGAGGTGAAAGCTCACCTATGAAGAAAAATGACTTTCTGGGATTCCCCCAGGGCCGAAAAGGATATAAAATCCCAACACTGACAGAAATCTGTTCTTATTAACACTCTGGCTGCCACTGAGCTCCCCTGGAAGTTAATGCATTGGAAGGGATAATGTTGGGTTAAAGCAGCGCCTAAGTAAAAAATCCCCTTTCACCGACCCTGTTTGGACTTTGTGGTTTTTGAATCACAGTGAAACAGCAATTGTGACATCCCTGGATTTTTACATGTTCCCATAATTTACACCTTTATTTTTAGGTCCCACAAACCCAAAACTGTTTTTGTTTTCCTTTTACATTTTCCAGCAATCTGGTCTCCTGAGGAAAGTAAAACACAGAACTGTGCCTGCTTTTCTTTTCCGCTTCTCAGCAATTTTAAAGGAGAATGAGTGATGGATCCTTATCTGTTGTGATTATACGAGTTATATCATTTATAGATTATACACGGGACAACTTAATGTAATATAAGGATGTTAGGTGATAACCATATAAGGGCACAAGGCTGAAGGCCCAGCTTCTTTGTGCTGGGAACTCTGAAATTTCTAGGGACACACTGAATCCTGAATTTGTTTGAGGATTCGACCCAGTGCAATCCAATGCCTGGCCCAACCAAATCTCATACATAATTATATAATGATTTCATAAAAATATATATACAATCAGTGCTTAGAGATCAAAAAAAAAATTTCCTAAATACTATTTGGCTAGAAGAATCCGGACACCTGTCTGTCCATCATTTCCAAACCAAGGGGATCAATATGAAGTTGCCCCTCTTTAACAGCCCATACTTTTCTGGGAAGTTTGGGCACTGATGTTGGGAATTGGGTCTGGCTTATCGTCGGGTTCCAATTTATCCCACAGGGGAGTTAAGATCAGGGCTCTGTGCCAGCAAAGTTCTTTCACTCCCAACTCCGTAAACCAAGCATTATTGTGCTGAAACACTAAAAAGCCTTCCCTAAATTGTTGGCACAAAGTAGGAAGCAATTGCAGTGCCTTCTGCGCCAACAATAATGGCTATTACTTAAGCCAGTGACTCACAAGCAACATGTTGCTCACTATGCCTTTTGATGTTGCTCCCAGTGGCCTTATTTTTGGATTTCTGACTCTGAGGCAAGTTTTGGAGACATAATGACCACGTGAACTGTCAAACAGACCATCCTGTATTCTGCTAGTCCACATAGAGGCTACCAAATAACCAATTACAGCCCTAGGAACTGTTTTTTATGCTTGTGTTGCTCCCCAGCTCTTTTTATAGTTAAATGTGGCTCATGGGTAAAAAAAGTTTGGGGACTCCTGGCTTAAACAGTCAGTTCCAATAATTAGAAAGGTGGGTCTATATACTTTTACTCATACAGAGTATTTTGTATAAGTGGAGGCAGAAATTATTGCTCTTATGGGGTAACCTTATTCATGAACTCCAATCAGTGAAACCCTATTTGTAAAAAATTGTGTGCTAAGCTCAACAAGTAACTCCAAAATAGATGTATTGGCTCACCATGTGCAGAAGATGTTGCATTGGCCTGCGTGCTTCATTGACTGTGTATTGCGTGACTGTGATTTAGATGGGAATAGCGTTATCCAGAAACCCATTATTCAGAAAGCTCTGAAGGCTTCCCCCCACAGACTCCATTTTATCCAAATAATCCAAATATTTAAAAGCATTTCCCTTTTCTCTGTAATGAAAATGTTTAATCTTTTTTCTCTGTAATAATAAAACAGTAGCTTGTACTTGATCCCAACTAAGACATAATTAAAGGGATCCTGTCATCGGAAAACATGTTTTTTTCAAAACACATCAGTTAATAGTGCTACTCCAGCAGAATTCTGCACTGAAATCCATTTCTCAAAAGAGCAAACAGATTTTTTTACATTTTGTCAATTTCCCAGCTGCCCCAGTCATGTGACTTGTGCCTGAATGTAACTGAATGTGTCTCAGTGAGACATGGGTTTTTACTATTGAGTGCTGTTCTTAGATCTACCAGGCAGCTGTTATCTTGTGTTAGGGAGCTGCTATCTGGTTACCTTCCCATTGTTCTTTTGTTTGGTTGCTGGGGGGAAAAAGGGAGGTAGTGATATCACTCTAAAGCTGGCCATAGATGCAAAGATCCGATCGTACGAATCATCGTACGATCGGACTTTCCCATCTCCCGACCCGCCACTAACCATTCAGATCAAAGTCTTACCAGTCAGATTAGTAAAAGAACAGATCAGCAATGTTCTGCCCCTGACAGCAATCGTACGATATCTATGTCCAACCAAAGCTGGTGACAGTCTCCCACTGAAAATCGTACGATCGGCAATACATGCAGAGATATTATCGGCAGCCGACAGAAATTTTCTAACCTGTCCGATCGACCAAACGACCGATCTCCGCCGGACGAAAAATGTCGGGACTCTCCACACACGTTCCGAAAATCGTACAAATCCTTGATTCGTACGATCAGATCTTTGCGTCTATGGCCAGCTTAACTTGCAGTACAACAGTAAAGAGTGATCAGAGAACAAATCACATGACTGGGAGCAGCTGGGAAACTGACAATTTGTCTAGCCCCACGTCAGATTTCAAAATTGAATATAAGAAAATCTGTTTACTGTTTTGAGAAATGGATTTTAGTGCAGAATTCTGCTGGAGCAGCACTATTAACTGGTTCATTTTGAATTTTTTTTTTCCCCATGACAGTATCCCTTTAATCCTCATTGGAATCAAAACCAGCTTATTGGGTTTATTTAATGGTTACATCATTTTCTAGTAGAATGAAGATCCAAAAGACCCCGTATCTGGAAAACCCTAGGTCGCAAGCATTGGATAACAGGTCCCAAGCATTCTGGATAACAGGTCCCATACCTATACCTTGAATAGAGGATCTCTCACACTCTCTCTTTTGGAGGGCGACTACTCTGCGTCACATAAAAGAGCCCTGTAATATGCGTCTCTTCTTCTAAACGCATAATTGGTCCGTATAATGTAAATTCAGTGTGTAAAAATGTATAAAAAAAAAAAAAGAATTACAACTAAATTGCACTCTGTTGCTTAATTCTCAAAGGATTGGCTTTTTGTCTGCAGAAAAAGTGTAAAAATATATGCCCCAACGTCCACAAAGGATTGTTAAAATGATATAAAGGAATTGGATTTCCTGGAATCAGATCCGAAGGCAAATGGAAATGTAATGGATTCCAAGTCTTTATCTGCACTGCGTGTACGTTGCCAAGAATCACTAAGGAACCTATAAAGTGTTTCCTTGGGCTAGCTGCAAATGAACATTTATGGCTTTTTATGCCAAATAGTCTGTAAAACACTGTTCAGTCACAGAGGTTAACAAATCTGAATTAGGACGCCGCATAGGGGTCTCCAGGCTTTTCTACCCAGCGCCACTGGTGATCTTCCTGTAAGGGGAAGTGAGTACAACTGAGAAATAATATTGTCTGCAAAGATCTGTCCAGTCAGACCATGAGCTGGGGAACACAAACAAAGCTGCACATAGTCTGTACATAATCTTAAATCTCAACTGTGGTCTTACAAACAGGGAGGTGAAGAATGGGCTATAAATTGCTTAACATGTACGGTTTGGAAGTGGAGCTGCGTCTAAGCAATGGGGGTGATATAATCCATGAGCCAAGGTGAGAACTTAAACCAACTTGGGCAGATGAACTATAACTCCTAGCATCTTTTTACATTTAAATGTGGCTCATGGTTAAAAAAAAGGTTGAGGACCCCTGGTCTACATAAATATCATTCAGGTGAACAGAGAGGCAATTACATGTGGTTAGCCAGGCACTCACCCACCAAAGTGGAAAACAGAAGATGCTGGCCATTGTCCTTAGCCTTGCCTAAGCTAGAGCTCCGAACAGGTCTAATTCAGTAGACCTTTGCCGACCTGGATCCACCAAGCAGTAGTCCAAACAAAACCCAATGACCTGAATGCATTGCTGTCTTCACAAGACAATCTGAACCAGCCCAAATACAAATACAGGTATGTGATCTGTTATCCAGAATGAACTGGGGTTTTCGGTCATTTGGATCTGGACCTTAAGTCTACTTGAAAATCATATAAACATTAAATAAACCCAATAGGCTGGTTTTGTCTCCAATAAGGATTAATTATATCTTAGTTGGGATCAAGTACAACTTACTGTTTTATTATTACAGAGAATAAGGAAATCATTTTTAAAAATTTGGATTATTTGATTATAATGGAGTCTATGGGAGATGGCCTTTCTGTAATTCAGAGCATTCTGGTTACCGAGTCCACCGGGGCTGCCACACCAAGGCCCCGCACCCCCCCAAGGGCCTCCCTCCCCAGCAAACCCCCCTCTGCCCCCTCCCACCACACTCACAGCGCTTACCTAATTCACGCTCATTTGCGGACGAGGCCAGTGGGTGGAGCGGGCAGGGCAAGTGGGCGTTCAGGCGGGGCAAGTGGGTGGTTCGTGCAGGACAATCGATGGCGCAGGCCAGGCAAGCGGGTGTAGAGGGAGGAGATCACACTATGTGGCACGGGTCTGGGCTGGCGGGGCCCACCAGGTTTTTTACTGTTGGCCCAGTCTGACGCTGCCCTTGCAGAATATCCATGACCCACCAACATGTTTCGGAGATAGGCCAAACATATCCTGGCAACTTTGCTGGTATTCCACAAGTCCCAACCCAATACAAGACTCTGGCCACAAGCTCCTTATTGTCACCCCTAACCCTTCTATTGCTGCAGATGGGGAAAGACCTAGCAGATCATGGGGTGATAAGATTTCAGTGGTGATTTAACCAGCCAAACAAGCACAAATGACTCTGCTCAAAGCATAGTGTGGATAGGTACAGTATATAACTATTCCAGTATTCCCCTGTTTTAAGCACAATTTAGCAGGAAGATTAGAGAACTATCTGAGGCCCCTCAAACAGTCATAAACAATATATTAGTATATTTGGGGGAGGAAGATGGTTCTGAAAAGGTAAATATTGTTGAAAACATTACAGAACAGCAATTTTGGCCTAATCTCTGTGAGCAAATGGCTGAAAATACACATCTAAGCAAAACAAAAGTAATTAGCCGGCTCTTATCACAAACACGTCCTTGAAGACGAAAAATATGTTTGTGAACAAAATCCTGCGGTGATTTCCGTGTAAATGTCAGGCTAATTTAAGAAAAGAACTAAAATAAGTAGGGGCCAGATACAGTTATCAGGCTGTCTGAAAACAAACCAGAAAAATGAAACAGCTAAAAACAAGATTATTTCCATCGTCCCTCGCAAACAAAAGGTCTGTTTGAAGTCTCATTTTATTTTTGGTGAATCGGGTCTAGAGTTGAGACGGGCTTACTGGTTGCATTCTGCCACTCAGCATTCATAATGGCTAAAACATGACGTATTCAGTTCAAGCTCACTTTGAAGGCTCAGCCTTTGCTCAGGGCCCCTTTTTAGTCCATTGTTAGCTCAGGGCACTACTTAGCTCATGAAATGTGTAAACCTAGAGGAAAGCATCAGTGTACAAGTCATTTAGTCTAAGTTTCATAGATATCTAGGACAGTAAATATATATTCTTCCCATATGTCACACAAACTAACTGCCATTAGGGTTTCCAGGTATATCTAGTAGAGCAACTGGCCACCGTTCTCACTCTAAGCTCCCCTACTCCAAGCTCCATCAGAGGGTCAGTCCAACAGTTTGAGAACCACTGCATTAGAGCTTAAGACAACTGAGCACCACCATTGTTTTATTCACAGCACATGACGTCTTCTTCAAATTTGAATATGCAAATGATGGTTGGGGTTTGGTATTCAGACTAATCATTTGTGCACAATTGAGTATTTGGTAAAATCCAAAAATAATAGTTCTGAGCTCTGTGCTTTCACCGATTCACTTACAGATTGGAGAAAGAAGAGCCAATTAAAATTAGAAAAATTAAGGATTGTGTTTTGCTTCTGTCTTTAACAAGACACAACAAAGGTGCTCTTCAGTCTGTTATGTCCCCCTTCCCTATGCATCAGCTTCTGCTCTGTATACAATATGGCCTGGACCACCAGTGTTTGCAGGTAGGAACTACTCTAGAGCTCCATGTGGGACTTGTACAAGTCTTACAATTTGGTTAGTAAAATATCTGTATTTTCACATTACACAAACATTGTGCCATTTCCAATAAAAAGGACTGATAGATGATGAAGTTAAGCAACATATGACTTTTCAGTTCTGTTCTTGCTCATGAACTGACTGAATCTCTTTGTTATTAAAATACATCATTTCAGTTTGTGAAACTTCGTTTAGTAAGAATATTAAAACAAAAAAAAAAATTATGTCACAACGTGGATAATTCTATGGGTGAATTTGCTGCTTTTACCGAAAGGAACATGTGGAAACTACTAACGAGGCCTCCGATTTCATGTTACTTTGCAAATATTATTTTTGGGAAGCCATGGCAACGAGGAGGAAAGCCATCAGATTCAGTCAGGTCTGTTTTATGCCCTTTAACTTGCTGCCGAAAAATTGAGTGTCACAATTTATTCTGTTTTCAAATGCCGTGCCAGCAAAAAGAACCAACTGTAACCATCTGGGCTGAAGAGAATGAATTATATATATATATATATATATATATATATATATATATATATCCCCTAATGTTTTTCCAGTAGCAATGCTGTATGTAGGATTCAGAATGTGTTCTCAATAATTTCCTTTAAAACTTATGAGCTAAATGTCTCTTGAATGCGAAGCAGATTGCACAGCATTGGCCCGGCTTTATCATGGGTGGTGCTGGTTAATACACAACGTGCAACCAACACGTATTGGAAAGAGAAAAATATATTTCTCTTTATATTTCTCTATTACAGCCTTTGAACTGCCTGGTGGAAATAAGATTAAAAAAAACCTATAGCCTCATGCACTTTACTGGCACTCAGGTGGAAACTAATCTGGATACGGGTCATGGATTACTTTACTGGTGGCAGATGATTTTCCTCTGATCCAAAAAATCCAAAAATACTTAAACTTACCTTTCTTCATCCTGCCCACTATATATTATATCTTGTACTCTTATCCTAGGTAATACATTGAATCCATAAATTACAAAGAGTGTTCTTTATTTATATCACAAGGTGCCCTAGCAGAGTTTACAATCTAGATTCCCAACCACACACAAGCTGGTGTTAAAACTAGTATATTTTTGGATGTACAAACCAGTGCAACCCTACCTTAATGCAGAGAGACCTTACCCATCAAGATCCCATTTGTTAACCAAAGTGTCACCAGGAGCAATGGCTACATATTGACATCCAAGAATCCTCTTCACAGAATGGCCCCATCCAATATTAGTACAAATGCAGAAGAGGGACTAGTGGGAGAAGTCTGATAGGGCCCCATATATATAAAGCTATTAAAATAAAACATATCTGACCCATTCTGGTCTGACAAGGCCCTGCATTACTGCTGTTACCAACCAAATGTAATGATTGAAAATTGAAGGCTACTAACAAATCTCACAATGTTCTTTCCACTCAAGTTTGAATGTCACTGGGCCCGAAAACTATGAAAACTACAACATTAAAGCTAATGTAAAGGCCAGTAATACAAAAAATATAAGTTGTTTCATTGATCCATTACCTTGTAGTTCTGTGGGTAGGGTACAAAACATTTAAAATACCCCCTCCACCCATTTACTTTGATGCAATCCCTGGTGCACTTTCTTTAAATGCCATTGCCATTGGGAAATGGGCCCACTTCCCAATGATAATCACCTGTCAAAGTGCCCCAGCACTGTCAGCCATCTGCTATTCAAGGTGAAATGTAGGCGATTTCAAGCTTTTGTAGCCTGCCCACTACAACAAATGCTCAGAATTTATTATTAACATGTATTTATATAGCGCCAACATATTGCGTAGCACTGTAAAGTAAATGTGATTATACAAGTAAATCACATGAATTATATACATAGAACATATGGAGTTACATACATCACAATCAATACTGGTACAAAAAAGTGAGGAAAGCCCTAAGTATAGGCATAGAGTCTAAAGGGAAGGGAGTAATACACGGTGTGGGAGTGGGCAAGATCGAATTAAGTGGGTGAGAAATGTTTTACTGTATGTGGTGTGTTTGGTAGTTAAGCAGAGTGAGGATAGGCTTCTCGAAAGAAGTGTGTTTTAAGAGATTTCTTGAAAGCAGAAAGGTTGGGAGAAAGTCGGACAGACCGTGGTAGAGAGTTCCAGAGGAGGGGTGCAGCCCTTGCAAAGTCTTGAATGCGAGCATGTGAGGAGGTAATGAGAGAAGAGTTGAGTAGCAGGTCAGTAGAGGAGCGTAGTAAGTGGTTGGGTGAGTATATAGAGATGAGTTCAGAGATGTAGGGTGGGGCAGAGTTATGAAGTGCTTTAAAGTCAGGGTCATTAATTTGAATTTGATTCTGAAAGGTAACAGAAGCCAGTGATAGTGGAATTGTTAACTATGATGGATACTTCCGGGATGTTACTGGTGTTAGTTGGTGGAAAGAGAACCATCTCAGTTTTAGAGAGGTTTAATTTAAGGTAGCGTTGCGACATCCAGGTAGAGATAGAGGACAGGCAGGAGGAGACGCGAGTTAGGAGTTCTGGGTTGAGATCAGGAGATGAGAGATAGATCTGAGTATCGTCAGCATAGAGGTGGTAGTGGAAACCATACGAGTTGATTAATTTGCCGAGGGAGGAAGAGGGAGAATAGTAATGGTCCCAGGACAGAGCCTTGAGGAACCCCAACAGAAAGAGGTAGGGGAGAAGATGATACTCTGTTGTAGGAGACACTGAAGGAACAATTGGTGATGTAAGAAGAGAACCAGGATAGGGTTGTGTCACGAAGGCCAAGCGAATGGAGGGACTGGAGGAGGAGAGGGTGATCTACAGTGTCAAATGTGGCTGAGAGATCAAGCAGTATTAGTAGTGAGAAATGATTGTTGGCTTTAGCAGTTAAACGGTCATTAGTTATCGAGTCAGGGCAGTTTCCGTGGAGTGTTGTGGCTTAAAACCAGATTGTAGGGGGTCCAGCAGGTTATTGTCAGAGAGGAATGAGGTTAGTCGGTTAGAGACTAGGCGCTCAAGTAGTTTAGAGATGAAAGGTAGCAGAGAGATAGGTCGGAGGTTGTTAAGATTAGAGGGATCAAGAGAGGGTTTTTTCAGAATGGAGGTGACAAGAGCTTGTTTTAGTTGAGAAGGAAACAGTCCAGTTGAGAGCGAAAGATTAAATAGGTGAGTTAAGGCTTTAATTAGACAAGGATTGGTATTGCGGAGAAGTTTTGAGGGAATTGGATCAAGCGGGCAGGTGGTAAGGTGAGAAGAGGCCAGAAGCTTTGAGACTTCCTCATCAGTGACAGGGGTGAAGGAGCACAGGAGAGAATCACCCTGTGTACCACTGGCTGCCATACATCAATGTTTCAAAGCTCCAGTAACACCAAAAAAAAAAAGCCTCTGTTGTTGGTGACTTAGGTGGCGTGTTGATAAACACTACACAATATTGAAAAATTTTATGTGAAATTTCCTTTCCATTCATTTTCTAAACTTTTGGAACTTATGAGGGTATTGTCATAAAAGGGGCAAAATTGCACTTCTGGTTACAGTTCCAACAGACTATGCAAATTATTATTTCTGTCTGAGCAACTACTATTAAAAGCACAAAAGAAGACCAGGCGAATCTAAATAAAGATTTTCCCAGTCTATTGGAACTAGGGATGAACCGAATCCAGCATTCGGTTCGGTATTCTGCCATTTTCAGCAGGATTTAGAATCGGCCAAATCCTTGTGCCTGGCCGAACCCGAAAATCATGTGACTTTTCATCACAAAACAAGGAAGTAAAAATGTTTTTGCCACGCCTCTCTTTTTCTCTCCCCCTTACTGATTTGCATATGCAAATTAGGGTTAGGTATTTGGACGAATCTTTCACAAAGGATTCGGGGGTTCGGCCAAATCCAAAATAGTGGATTCGATGCATCCCTAATTGAAACCTTATAATGAATCCTCCAACATTCTGTACTCATGAGCCACATTCAAATGGTAAAAGTCTTGGGGTGCCAAACCAGTGTAAAACTGCTAAACACTAGCTATAATTTGCTGTCTCTTAGCTCAGTGTTGACTGCCATACTACAGCAGCTTGTTTTTGGCAGTAAATTTGTGTCTTTGTGTCTCCAAGACTTGCCTCCATGAAAAGAACTTAAAATGAGCATCCTACTCTGGCTAATTTATTAAAACTCACAATATTCTGACCCGACCCAAGACACAGCCGTTTCTTGTGAGAACTGCAGATGGCTCTCAACTTTCCACTGGACCAGTGATGTTAGAGACTACACCACTTATTGTTATTGTTATTGTTGACTCTAATCATATTGAGACTTTGTCTTTTGATGTCGTGTCTTCTCCTCTTTTCCCTTTAATTCTCGGTTTCCCATGGTTGAAATCACACAATCCCTCAATAAATTGGAGCACTGGGTTATTGCAATTTTCGTCTGTGGCTTGTATTTCTCATTCCATTATGCCCAGAACCACTTCTAAATCATTTGCCTTGTGTTCACCCCAAGATCCTCGTTTTCAGGCTATTCCAACATTTCTTCAGGATTACATGGACATCTTTGATCAAAAGGGAGCTGACACATTACCTCCTCATCGAATTTATGATTGTCCTTAGATTTGGTTCCTGGGGCTCCTATTCCTTTCGGACGCATCTACCCTCTGTCTGAGCCTGAACTGTTGGTCCTGAAAGATTATATCAATGAGAATTTGAAGAAGGGGTTTATTCGTCCTTCCACTTCACCTGCAGGGGCGGGTATTTTCCTTGTGGAAAAGAAAGACCATTCCTTACGTCCCTGCATTGATTACAGACACTTAAATCAGATTACTGTAAAAAATCGTTATCCGTTACCTCTTATTCCTGAATTATTCCAGAACCTTTGTGGAGCTAAAATTTTTTCTAAATTAGACTAGCGGGGGGCATACAATTTGGTAAGGATTCGTCAAGGAGATGAGTGGAAAACAGCTTTCCGAACACGTTTTGGACATTATGAGTACCTCGTTATGCCATTCGGCTTATGCAACGCTCCCGCTACTTTTCAGCATTTTGTTAATGATATTTTCAGAGATTTTTTGGATCAATTTTTGATTGTTTATCTAGACAATATCCTAATTTTTTTCTTCCTCCGAACAGGACCATGAGATTCAATTAAGAAAGGTTTTTAACCGTTTGCGAACTCATCGTTTGTATGCTAAGTTGGAGAAGTGTGAATTTTGCAAATCTTCAGTGGAGTTCTTGGGGTTTGTAATCTCATCTGATGGAGTCTGCATGGACAAGAAGAAGGTGTCCGCTATTCTTGATTGGCCTGTTTCTTCTTCCAGGAAAGCAGTACAAAGTTTCGTCGGATTTGCTAATTTCTATAGAAAATTTATTAAGGACTTTTCTAAAATCATTGCTCCTATCACAGATTTAACTAGTTCCACTAAACATTTTCAGTGGACTACACAAGCACAAGAGGCGTTCGATCAATTGAAACATCTTTTCACATCTGCTGCTGTCTTAAAACATCCTAATCTTGTACTGCCATACATTTTGGAAGTTGATGCTTCAGAAACTGCGATTGGTGCTATTTTATCTCAGAGGAACGGCAATAACAACGCTCTTCATCCTGTGGCTTTCTTTTCTAAGAAACTCTCCTTGTCAGAAAAGAATTATGACGTTTCTGACCGGGAACTCTTGGCCATTAAGTCAGCGTTTGAAGAATGGCGTCATTTGTTGGAAGGAGCTTTGCATCCGATCATTATTTTTTCAGACCATAAAAATTTGGAATATTTACAGACCGCCTAACGTCTTAAGCCAAGACAAGCCAGGTGGGCATTATTTTTTTCTCGTTTTAATTTCCATATAACTTATAGACCTGGCTCTAAGAACAAGAAAGATGATGTCCTTTCTTTCTTTTGCAGAGTGAACTCTTGTGAAAGATCAAGGAGGCGTCCTCTTCTTTATCTCCACACGGGGATTTACAAGTTTGTGACGGGTTATTTTTTTTGAAAGATAAAGTCTTCATTCTGGAAGCTCTTCATTTGGAGACTCTAAAGTTACTTCATGATCACCCGTTGGAGGGTCATATGGGATATGTCAAGACTTTGGATCTTGCTCAGAGATTTTTCATCTGGCCTCACATGGCTAAGGACTGCAAAGATTATGTATCCTCTTGTGAGACATGTGCTCGGTTTAAGGATTCACGTGTTAAGCCTCTGGGTTTGCTATGTCCTTTACCAGTGCCTACTCAATTGTGGGGTTCCATCTCTGTTGATTTCATTGTAGAGCTTCCTCCCTCGCAAGGTTACAATACAATTTTTGTAATTGTGGATCGACTCTCCAAGATGGCACATTTTGTTCCCCTCTCCGGAGTGCCTTCTGCATCTTCTACAGCTGAGGTGTTTATTAGAGAAATTGTCAGGCTCCATGGAGTTCCAGACGAGATTGTGTCGGATCGGGGAGTGCAGTTTACATCCAAATTTTGGAGAGCATTGTGTAAGGCTTTAAAAATCAAGTTGGCCTTTTCCACGGCTTTTCATACACAATCCAATGGGCAGACAGAGAGGACTAACCAGACGTTGGAACAATACCTCCCTTGTTTCTCGTCCGTCCTTCAGGACAATTGGAGTGAACTTTCACCATTGGCAGAGTTTTCCTACAATAATGTTCTTCATTCCTCCACCAAGCAAACTCCTTTTTTCGCCAACTATGGTTTCCATCCTCACGTGCTTCCTAACCTTTCTAAGGGAATAGAGGTGCCAGCACTACAAGAGAGACTTTCTTTTCTTCTCGATAATACTCTGAGAATTCAACAAGCGATGTCTCAAGCACAGAACAATTTTAAAGTTCTGAGTTTCAAGTTGGAGACCTGGTGTGGTTGTCTACTCGGCACATCAAACTTCCGTGTCCGTCTAAGAAGTTGGGTCAATGATTTTTGGGTCCTTTCTCTATTATTCAACGCGTGAACGAGGTAACTTTCAAACTCAAATTACCAGCTACTTACAAAATTCATCCTGTTTTCCATGTAGCCTTGTTAAAACCGGTGGTGAAGAACACTTTTTCGGGGAGAAATCACAATCCTCCAGCTCTGGTGTCTATTGAAGGTGTAGAGGAATTTGAAGTGGAGGCTGTTTTGGACTCTAGATTCCGGCGAGGTTGGCTTCAATATTTGATCCAGTGGAAAGGTTTTCCTCCAGAAGAAAATTCCTGGGAACCCGTGAGTAATTTACATGCTTCTCAACTTATTGAGTTGTTTCATAAGTCTCATCCTGACAGGCCGGCTCCCACATGCACCCGGAGGTTGCATATTAAGGGGGGGCAATGTCAGGTCCCAACAGGTCAGGCTCAGGTTGAACCAACATCTCCTCTGGCCAGTGTCCCCACGCCGGCGCCTGTTACTAGTGCGGGAGCGCGTTCACATGCGCGTGCAGACGCGGGCGCACGTTTTGACGCAAGCGCGCATTCACATGCGCAAGCACGCATTCACATGCGCGCGCCCAGACGCAGGCGCATGTTCTGACGCAGGTGCGTGTTCTGACGCAAACATGCGTCCTGGGGTTAAAAGGTCACTCAGGCCTAGGCTCAATGCGAGGTGATCGTCTCTACTGACACTAAGCGTATTACTACTGATGATTTATTACGACTACGGCTTGTTCCTGACTATTCTTCTGATTATCCCTGGATTCCTGTGTTTGTTATTCCTGATCTCGACCTTGGCTTCCCTGACTTCTCTGCTGGATTTTCCTCAATTGGCACCTGTTTCTTGATCGTTCTGTGTATGACCTGGCCTATTCCTGACTTCATCTCTTCAACTGCAGATAAGTGCTGAGTCCTTATTACGAACTGTTATTCTGTGGGCTCACTTAGCACTCCTGCTATTCCTTATCTGGGACCGTCCTGTACCAACTTTCAGGGTGCAACTCAGTGGGAAGCGTGGGGGAGGCTCATACCTTCAGACTCGCCTTGATACTTGACAAACATGTTTCCCCAAGAGCCTCTAGTTGGGGAACACTGTCTTAAAAAAGACATATTCAATAGTAATGGGGGAGGTTATAACATTTGCCCCAAATCTGGTGCCCATAGCAAAAATTCTGATGTTTGCTTTCAAACAGATGTTTAGCAACTACTACCTGAAGATCAGTAGCTATAAGCAAACAAGAAGTGCAATCTTTGTCCCTTTTTTAAACTCATTCTTTATGTATTTTATCACATTACACCCTTAGTTTGGAAAGTTCTGAAAACCATATGGAAAGGAATTTTTAAATAAAAATATCATGCTTTGTAAATATCATGTAGAGTTTACCGACATACGGTCTAAGTCAACAGCAGAAAAAAAAAACAGTAGCCATTTTCTTTTTTTAGTGTTACTGGAGCTTTTGAACATTGGAGCCAATGATACACAGGGTGATTCTGAGGATTTGTAATTAGTGGGCAGGGTACAAAAAGTTTGAAATCCCCTTGAATGGCAGCTGGCTGAAGACGCGGGGGGCACTTTATCGACAGGTGGTTATCATTCGGAAACTGGTCCCATTCCAAATGGCAATAGCAAGTTCACCAGTGATTTCAGTTGATTACCATTCAACTAGGGGGATGTGATTTAAAATTGTGCCACTAACTTAAGAGAAAATCACTTTCCCATTTAACATGGTTCTTCAAGGCTTTCTAATTCTACCCCATGATACACTGGTACCCGGCGCTAAATGTACTGGAAAGATTTTACGGACCAGTGTGACCTTCAGAGAATGTATAGGAAATGTAAAATCAGGACTGCAGGGCACAAAGGAGCCATTCTGCATAAAACGGCTTGTGCTTTTAATAATGCAGACACATTGCATGAAGTGCCAAGATATTCTGCCTTATTTACTGACAGCTGGCATAATACGGCGTGCCTGCTCTGACCGATTTATAGAGAGCAGGAGGCATGAATTAAACAAGCTGGAACTGAAAGCTGTCCCTTTGTAAAAACAGTCTTTTTTTCACCACCACCTTCCTATTTGTCTAGAATCTGTAAAAAGCCAATACACTGTTTATTTTGTATAATAAAAGGGGGTTTGGCAAGGAAGGAAGTCGTTTGTGTGGTTATTTAGGCGTCTGTCACCAGCTTCAAAAGTCTGGATAGCTTTACATATTATTTAACAGCCTGGGTCATGTCATGATCACAGTACAGTTTAGCACGGGCTGCCTAACGAAATCGCTTTGCCCCAAAAGTGATTAGGACTGTTAATGTGCTGAAAGGAAAGGGGAGGCAGGAAGCAACGTGTAAAATAAACATGCACCTCTCTCTGAAATTCTTTCCTATAATAGTTACTCATCGTGTAATAGAGGATCACGCAGGGTCATATTGTGTTTCGACTGGTTTTTATACTGAAATTAGATTCAGGGCTTGTCCACACTAGAGACTTTGGTCAATGTGCAGTCGGACAAACTGTCTGTAGTGTAAATCAGTTGCAAGTGCTCAAGTCTGTTCCTTTTTCTACTGTTTAAGGCTGTTTCCACCAGAGAATTCTCAAATGATCCGACTGTCACTCCAGTGCTGTAACACGATAGAACGTTGGTCTTATTGGACATGTCACGTCACACACTTGGGACTTACACCGGCTCACTGATATGGTGAACATTCCACCATATCAATCCATGCATTCAGTTAACACAACTATTGCTCCCGTGCATGCTATGCTAAAGCTATGTAAATAAGGCAGCTGTCTTATCCTGAGGAAAGACATTTTCTGGAGCAGTGATCTCCAACCAGTGGCTCACGAGCATCATGTTGCTCACCAACCCCTTGAATGTTGCCCCCAGTGGCTTCAAAACAGGAGCTTATTTTTGAATTCCTGACTCAGAGGCAAGTTTTGGTTCCATAAAAACCAAGTGTACTGACAAAAAGTCTCCTGAAGGCTGCCAGTTCACATAGGGGCTACCAAATAGCCAATCACAGCCCTTATTTTGCACCACCCAGGAACTATTGTTGTGTTGCTCCTCAACTCTTTTTACATGTGAATGTTGCTCACCGGTTAAAAAAAAAATTTTGGGACACCCAGTCTGGAGCAAGGATTATGGATTAGGAACCTAATTGGGGTTGATCTATTAATGAATATATATATATATATATATATATCTATATATATATATATATATATATATATATATATATATATATATACAGTATATAGACTAGGGACAGATTTATTCAAAAAAATAGCATTCAAGCTACAATTTCTTGAATAATTATGGGTAATGAGTATAGATTTATTAAAGGAGAAGGAAAGTTACAGAGGCATTTTATTGCCAATAGATTAGCTGCAATAGTGCAAGCTAGAATGCTATATTTATTCTGTAGAATGTTTTACCATACCTGAGTAAAAAGCTCTAGAAGATCTCTGTTTGTTTAGGATAGGAGCTGCAGTATTAACATGGTGTGACATCACTTCCTGCCTGAGTCTCTCCCTGCTCTGGGCTCAGATTACAGTAGAGAAGGGAGGGGGGGGGAAGAGGAGCAAACTGAGCATGCTCTTGCCCAGGGCAATGAGGTTTAAGCTGAAAACAGGAAGTCTGATACAGAAGCCCATGTGTACACAATAGAAGGAAAGAAATGTGCGGTTTCTTTTGACAGAGGACTCAGAGCAGCATTACTTTGGGGGTTTACTGGTATATTTCGATGGACCTTTCTGATAAGGCTTACTTAGTTTTAACCTTTCCTTCTCCTTTAATCTCAAGTTTTCTCAAATTTAACCCTAGTAAATTTTTTAAATAAGTAATTGAGTTTGGGCTCAATCCAGGAAATTTTGCAACTCACATAGTAGAACCATTTGAAGTGAAGAATAAAGAGGTAACATCTTCCAACAATAGGTAAAAATTGAAATTTGTGGGAAAAAAAAAACAAGAAAAGAAACTCAACTTCATTCATTTTTAGTGACATCTTGGTAGGTTTCAGCTAGAGAAATAAAGTAGCTGATCGATTCATAATATCTAAATCGAATATCGAAATTCTTGAAATAGGCTGAATGGTTGGCAAAATTCATTGCGATATCTGGGAAAGTAGATTTAAAAAATGGTAACCATGTGAATTGACAAATTATCAATAAATAAGTGACCATGATCATTAATAAAGTGGTCCCTTAAATTATTAATCAAATGTTATAAGACCATAAGTGGGCATATCCTTTAGGTGGGTCATTGGGCGGAATGGGACAAGATGGATGTTGTCTTAACCCTTGTGGCCAATGCTGTCGACCCAATAACTCATGTTCGGGTGATATAAGGCTGATCTGATTGTCAGCCATAGGGCCCACTGATTGGGTCACAACGCCAGGAATGTGGGCAGTCAGAGCAAGGACTGCCTCAACAAACTAATGCGATCCTCGATTTGGTGGGATTTTCAAACCTTCCCAATCGACATCTGGATAATTTTCGGCTAGATATCAGTCGGGAAAGTCCATAGGAGAGCACCACACATCGGGCAATAAACTGCAGATTTAGGGGCAAATTCACTAAAGCGCGGATCGGCTAACACTAGCGCAATTTAATAACGGGCGCTGGCGTAGATTCGCTAGCAAACTGGACTTACTCTAGTGCTACTACGCACCCTTACGCCAGGCGAAGTTGCGCTATGGCGAAGGGACGTAACTACGCTAATTCCCTAACTTCCCTAACTTGTGCATTTTACTGAGCGTTGCTTCTTGCGCCAGACTTGCCTTTGCCACCTCAGACCAGGCGAAGTGCAATAGAGTAGATAGGGATTGCTTCAAAAAAAACTGAAATTTTTTCTAAGTCCCAAAAAACGCTGGCGTCTGTTACTTTTTTAAGGGTGATAGGCTGAAAAAGATCGTACATTTTTTTGGGGGCACCCTCCTTCCCCCCCTACATTTCCTAACATATGGCACCTAAATAGGGATGGGCAAATTTTTTCGCCTTGCTTCGCCGAAAAAATTACGCCCATAGACTTGTATGGCGGCGCGCGTCAAAATAATTTCGCCGCGCGTCAAAATAATTTCGCCGCGCGTCAAAATTTTTTTGACGCCCATAGACTTTAATGGGCGTCTGCGACATTTCCACGGCGGCAAATTGGCTAAACGGCTCAAATTCGCCCATCCCTACACCTAAACTATACAGTGGGCACATGTATAGGGCAAAATAACAACTCTATTTTTTTTTATGAAGGTTTCCCTGGCTTGTGTAGTGTAATGTATTTGTTGCTACATATACATCCATTGTACTTTAACTTGGCGCCGTATGCAAATTAGGCATCACTAGCCTAAATTCACTTTGCTAGACGAATTAACGCTAGCGCAACTTCGATACCTTATGCCTCCCTGAGCGCAACTTTGGCTTTTAGTGAATTAGTGGCGCCCTGGCGAAGTGCGGCAAAGGCGTCGCTTGCGCATTTTCGCCGCTTAGTGAATTTGCCCCATAGTCTTGTCGACAGCTTTTATCGGTCCGTGTGTGGCCACCTTTGGCATGGACATGTTGCCAGTGATATGACCTAAAATGCGTATGTTATACTTGACCCCTTAAAGTGGACCTGTCAACCAGACATGAAAATCTGTATAATAAAAGTCCTTTTTAAATTAAACATGAAATCCAATTTCTTTTTTTTATTAAAGCATTCATAGCTGTTGTAAACTCATTTAAAAAGATCAGCTGTCAATCAAATATTGCCTACCCCGCCTCTATGCCTAGGCATAGAGGCGGGGCAAGCAATTACTTTCACTTTCCATTCAGCACTCCCCACATTCCCCCAGCTCTCTTAACAATTTAATTATGTAACCAGGGCATGGGGATGGGCATTGGGTCCCTGTCCCCTGGTGCACAAACAAGATTCTGAGATGATACAAGGCTTGTCTTAATAACAGTGTCCACAAAATGGCTCCTTCCTGCTTGCTATAATTTTGAATTCCCAGACTGATGGAAACAATATACAAATAATTTATACAGTGTAAATAAAGTTCATTTTGCTTGACTAACATGATAAAATAGGATTTGGAATAATTTTGTTTGGGTGACGGGTCCACTTTAAATTGTCTTTATCTATTTTGTTTATAATGGCAACATGTGAACATTTTTTATGGCATTTGGGGAACTTTCTTGATAAAAGAACAGGGTTCTGAAACAATGCAATTTAGCGTCTCGTATGAAAAGTGAATTACAGTTGGTTTCCGGATAATAGATTTCTGCCCATGCTCAGGGCGATCTTTTAGATCGCCCTGAGGCTATTTCATTTTTTTAAGGCTATAGGCCTAAAGCAACCGACTTGCAATACATGTGACCATAATGTCCAGGAATTTTTCACTTAAAATTCCACTCCATCCCAACAGGGAAAAACTTAATGAAAAAGTAAACCTTGAAATCGTTATTTTATCATTATTTTCAGTGTTAATACGTATTATTCTCAAATTCAAAATACTGTAATACTTTATTAGTCTTTTAAAAGGCAGAAAAGCTTCGCTGCCCTAATACTCTCTCACCACATTTAGACATTTATTGCATGGAGCCTTTTATAACATGAAGGAGATGATTTTCTGGCAAATGAGCTCATGGGAGGCTAATTGCAAAATTACTTCATTTTATGACTTTGAAACTATGGGTTTATGCCTATTCACTCATTAAACAATAATTATATATGTCTGGATAGACTTTAACTCGAAGCATATTTCACTGCTAAAAGATTTGACTTTGCATGTGCAAACAGCATGTTTGGCTGAATTTCTGGAAAATCATGACATAACATATTGTGAAAATGTATTTGCAGATAACTAGACTTCTAATCTCTCATAATTTTGCTAAGAATGACTGTATTTAATTACAAAGGCTTATTAATAATGTACATGCATGACCAATTTTCTCAACTCCCTAGAGAGACCTGCAATAAAGAGAAACCACTGCCTTAAATATAAAATGGCAGAATATTTATGTATTTATTCACTGCTTTTCATTATCTGTATTTCATAAAAAAAAATTGTACGATTAAGGCCAAGTCTGATGGGCAGATTTCTTACAGAAGTTTTGTGATTTTTACTAACAGCTCAAAAGGTGCAGCAAACTCCACCCCCCCTCATTTTTTAAAATTAGAGGAAAGTAGATTATTATGTAATAGACATCTATTGAAAAGTGAAAAATGACATTGTTCTTTAATTTATAGGGGAACTAAAAGTTGTCACAAAGAAGCCATCTAAATAAAATCAATCAAAAAATATCATAGTAACCCATAGTAGAGTGATTGTTTTTTTCAGCCAGCTGCAGGTTAAAACATTTTTATTGGTTGACATGCGTTACTGGTCAGATTCTCAATGACAGTTACGTTTAATAAATGTTATGTAAGTTCTCTTTGCTTAGATAATATAGTAGAGCTAAATGTCTTTAAACATAACCAACTCTGTCACAAAGCCTGGAGAAAGACAAATCACTGATGTCTCTCTACATGCAGGAGCCAGATTCGGAATGACAGTAAGGTAAATACATGTTATGAGCTCCCTTTGCCTACATAATGTAGTAGAGCTGTCTTTAAAGATAACTGACTCTGACACAAAGCCTGGAGAAAGAAAGATAACTGATGTCTCTCTACATGCAGAAATCAGATTCAGAATGGCAGTAAGATAAATACATTATGAGCTCCCTTTGCCTACATAATGTAGTTGAGCTAACTGTCTTTAAAGATAATTGACTCTGACACAAAGCTTGGAGAAATAAAGATAACTGATGTCTCTCTACATGCAGGAGTCAGATTCTGAATGACAGTAAGGTAAATACATGTATGTGAGCTCCCTCTGCCTATATAATATAGTCAAGATAACTATCTTTATAGATAATACAAAGCCTGCAGAAAGACAGATCACTGATGTCTCTCTACACGCAGGAGTCAGATTCTGAATGAAAGGTTGAATACATGTGTGTGAGCTCCCTTTGCCTAGACAATGTCGTAGAGCTAGCGGTCTTTAAAGATAACCAACTCGAAACCTGCACATATTCGATACCTGCACAAACCAAGAAATTACTGAATGGAGAGAGAAATATTGAAGGATGCTGAAGAGGAACTTGATTATTATGGGGATTTTTCAGAACCCACTTGGACTGAACTTGATGAACATATGTAATCGTTAAAACTTTAGTACTATCTGTACTTATTACAGAGACCTACTATATCCTCTGTACTGTACTACACATACTGTATTACACTTAAAGAAACCTAATGGCAACACGTCATGCAAATATGCATACATTTTGGGTAAATAACCTAATATATACACTGTTCATTTTAAACTAATATTGCACAAATGAGCCTTTTAGAGCTTTTAGAATTGCGGGGGAAACATACAGGTTTACATAACAGCCCATAAATTTAAGAAATCTGTGTGCAGGGAAAGAGAAAAATAATATCCTGATTAATTTTATGAGACCTCCCACTGTGCCTCTAGAAGTGAGCAGTTTACAAGTCACAAGCCCAGAAAGGGGAATTCACTGCAAAGAGCCAAAGGAGTCAATACACCAATCCTTCTAATGTCAACAAGGCATATTTATAAATTCCGTTAGCTTCTGTAATGAGCTTTAAAGAGCTCACACTGTGTTTCAGTGACTTCAGTCTGCTCTGTAATCCCTGCCAAACATATAGCAAGATATGGGAGGGTGGCATAATAACCAGAATGAACTGAGCTTGCATCTTACTATCCTACAGAGCTTGCAATTAGTTTGTTTCTGTAGTTGCCAAATGAATAATTTTGAATTTGGTTTAGATTCTCCTGTGTGTCTAGCAAAGGTGTAGGCTAATTTAGATGATGGTACAATATGCCGAGTATTCATAAAATGTAATTGCTTTGCTCCTTAAAGACTGGGCCCTGGCCCTCGGGCCCTACAGGGGCAGACCAACGACACATAATGCCTGAGGTACTCAGTGACCTCCCTAAGATATGTGCTGGAGGGGGGTTGCAGGGGGGACCGGGGTAAAGGGCTGGAGGGGGTGGCAGGGGGTAGCGGGCCCCTGATGTTGCAGCTCTGGTGCCCAGCCTCCCTAGTCTGACATTGCTCCTCTATCCCCTTGCGTTCTACAGTGACATCACATCTATTTTTATGGTGGCCAGGAGGTATCAGGTATTGGAGGACAAAACAGTTAACATCTGGTAACGGATCTGTGTGAGTAAAATCAGTAGCTTTGGTGTAATTGTATAAATATTATATATGATAAATAAATCTAATAATACATAAAAAAAACTCTATTAACATCTCACAGTTATCACTGTGAAACTTAGAGATACACTAGATATGGCAAAAAGTATCTGGACACCTGTCAAGGTCATTTGTAAGGGTATTAATATTAACTTGCCCCTTCCTTTTCTGCTCTAAAAGCTTTTACTCTTCTGGGAACGTTTCCATTAGAACAGGGGATCCCAACCTTTTATACCCGTGATCCACATTCAAATGTAAAAAGAGTTGGGGAGCAACACAAGCATGAAAAAAGTTCCTGAGGGTGCTAAATAACAGATATTATTGGCTATTTGGTAGCCCTATGTAGATTGGCAGCCAACAGGAGGCTTTGTTTGCCCAGAAATCTGTTTTTATGCAACCAAAAGTTGCCTCAGAGACTTGAAAATTGAATTGAAAAATAAGAACCTGCTTTGAGACCACTGGGAGCAACAGGGACCACTGCACTAGATGTTGGAATATTGTTGGCAATATTAGCTTTCATTCATCTACAAAAGTATTTGTGAATTTGGGCACTGATATAAGGGATTGCACCTGGCATGCAGAGTTATAGCCTATCCAACATGTGTTCAGTTGGGTTGAGGTCAGATCATTGTGAAGACCAGTCTAAATCATCCACTGCCATCTAAACAAAACTCATTCTGTACAGACTTATATTTGTGCTCAAGTCCATTATGTTGCTGAATCAGATGCCACAAGATAGGCAGCACGGAACGGTTCAGTCACTGCACGCTGTAGCCTTAAGGTTTGCTTTCAACAGAACTAGGGGCCTTAGCCCAAACCATAGAAAAACAGGCCAAGATTATTATTCCTGTTGGCAATGTTCATTCCAGTACTGTTCTCCTGGCATCTGACAAATCCAGACTTTCCATCAGACTGCCAGATGGTGAAATGCCTTTAATCGCTCCAGAGGAAGTGTTTCCACTGTTCCAATCATGGTGAGTCCAATGGTGACCTTTACAACACTCAAGCCAACACTTGGCATTGCACATGGTGATGTTTGCCTCTGGTCACCCATAAAAAACCCCACACTCAGTAAAAAACTGTTCTTGTGTTGACATTGCTTCCAGAGACAGAAACAGTTAGTGTTCCAAGTGTCTTTTTAGATTAGTGTCTGGATACTTTGACAAAAAAATGTGCCTAGGTACGGTACTCTTGGCCATGTATTGCATATTCTAATTAGAGACTTGCATTCTTCTTACCGAGTCCGTGACCCCTCAGCATGTCACTGCGGCTTTATAGATACACAAGAATAATCTCTAATAAATACAAGGCGCTTCAGCAGCCAACACAGACAGATTCACATCTTGTCATTCAAGGGCCTATTTATAAAGTGTCAGAGTTGGAAAATGATCGATGTTTGCGGATTTCAGCTAATTTTCCAACTTCTACTATTTATAGACCTGCACCTTTAACAGAAACCTTTTATCCTAATACAACTTTAATGCCATTTCTACTTCAACCGGTGTTTTTTTTATAACTTTCTCCTATATATAAAGGACTTCAACATCCACTTTAACCAGCGTTTTACTGATATTTTTTTCACGAGCTCAAACTGGCAGAAAACCCGTTTCCTCTGGGAAAATGAAGAACTTCCATTTGGCAAAGTGACAACAGAATTCATCAGTACATTATTATCTAGCAATATTCTGGTCAAAGTTACTGCTTCAACGACTACTTATTTTTTGACATCTCTAGAAACTTAAACTAAGACGTAACCATTATTACATATCGACCATAGATCTAGGACCCTAGAATTGAAAAGCCAGACATAGTCTCATTTTATTGGTTTTTGAAACCACTACTAAACACACTTTCTCTAAAACCACGAATGTCATGAGATTTATTAAAAGATCCAAATTTCAAAAGCACGAATAAAAATAATCACTGAAACATGCGGAAAAAATGATGAATACCTCTAAAAAATTGGATTCTGAGTCAATTAAAAATAGTCCAATAGGATTAGAGCAGTTCCCATTTTTTTTTACACATGGAGGCCCACTTATCATAGGTTGAATTTCGAATTTATGTGTATTTTTTTTTTTTTTAATATACTCAAAATTCGACTGGGAGGTTAAGAAAAAAATTGAAAGTCTATTATTCGATCGAATGGTACGGGTCCAAAAATTTGAGTCGTATTCGATTCGTACAAATTGAGTTTTTCTTCCGAAAAAAATTGTCAGGAAGGCTATTAATATCTCCAAATGGTTCAACGGACCTCTGCCATTGGCTTGTATATGTAGGTTTTAGGTGGCGAATATTCGAAATAGGACTGTTTCCATGGTCGAAGTGTGATAAATTTCACATTTAAATTTACATGTGAATAGGGACATTAAAATTAGAATGTGTGAATTTTGACACTCGAAAATTCAAATTCGACCTTTGAAAAATCTGCCCCTTAATAAATCTTGAATTTCTAGAGCTTTAAAGAAAAATAGTTAAAGCACAAATTTTTAGAGATGTGAAAATGTTTTAAATTCAATTGTTAGTAAGTCGGCCCCTTATTCTGAATTGATTAAAATTAGTCCAATAGGATCAACGAAGCTGCCATTGACTTTTCCAGGACCTTGAAAACTTTTACATGTCAAATTTTTCTATTAGAGTTTTTTTGTGGTTTTTACAATTAATAAATCACAAATGTTTACAGCTTTTAAGAATACCACACTTTTTTAAAGATTTCAATTTGATTGTTAGTAAATCGGCCCCCTATTCTGAATATGAATCTACTAAACAAAATTTTGACACTCGAAAATGCGAATTCAAATTCGACCCTTGCTAAATCTGCCCCTTAATAAAGCTTGAATTTTTAGAGCTTTTAAGAAAAATAGGAAAACCACAAATTTTTGGAGATTTGTGAATTATTTTTTTTAATTCAATTGTTAGTAAATCGGCCCCATATTCTGAATTGATTAAAATTAGTCCGATAGGATCAACGCAGCTCCCCTTGACTTCTCCAGGACCTCGAAAACTTTTACCCGTCGAATTTCTGTATTAAGAGGTTTTTTTTGTGGTTTTTACACTTAATAAATCACAAATGTTTACAGCTTTTAAGAATAATAGGGAAGCCACAAATTTTTAAAGATTCGTGGAACAAATTTAAATTTGATTGCTAGTAAATCGGCACCCTATTCTGAATATGAATCTACTAAAAAAAACATACACAACATAGAGACCAAATACCTTGATGGATCAATCTTGCTGATTGTGTTTAAATATTTTTTTTTTAGAACATCAATATTTTTAACTAAATCTATGCATTTTAATAGATTACAGTAAACAATTTAGCATGCATTATTTTTATTACATATGGGTGCCTATCTGTGTGCTTTAGAATATACAGTTTTACTTATATGCCTGGAATTCCGTTGTCAGTTCTAAAGGCAGAAATACTATATGGGTCACTAATTTATAGAGTTATCAGTCTAGGTTGACTCCTACAGTCTGCCTAGCTTTAGAACTGCTCATGTACCTCCAAATATCATGGAGATGCCCATATGTAATTAATAATGAATAATAAAATAAATACACACAGACACTAAATCGAGCATTTATTTTTATAACAAAACATTACATTGTAAATATAGAAACACTAGTGTGGTTAAAAAAATTGACACACAATTAGCAAATTGCCACTCCATGGTAACGCCGGCATCTGCAATTATTTTTTATTTTTTTTAGTGCAGCATAGAAAATTAAAAACCCTACACAAAAGGAGTCTGGTTCTAACAAAATCCCCAGGTAGAATACATGCCACCAAAATAAACACTTCCAGATGCCAGAACACAGAAACCATTCACAGACAAGTGTTTCCTTTCATACGATCGGAGGGAGAAGCATTGACGGGAAATTAAGAGTAAAAGGTGAAAGAGAAAGGTGCAAACTATATTAAGCTGCTCTGCTAAAAAAGATTGCATTCATCTTGATACGGCCATCCACTATTGGTGGGAGTTTCAGTTCAATAAGATCCAGACAGTCACAGGCTGGATATTCCCAATGTATATAGTGCAAACATCTATCACTCTTCTTAGAACTTTTATCTACATTGTCACTCTCAAGGTGCCCAAAACACAACTGTTTCTGCACTAATCTGTGGCCTGTGCTGGTTGTCTCCTGTCCACCACCATCTTGGCCAATGAGGGTTTTTTCAATTATTTTTGCTCATCATAGCTCCCAAACTGCTGAGGAGGGGGGTCACTTAGGGGCAGATTTACTAAGGTTTGCATGGTAAATTCAAATTTTCTAATTTTTTTTTGGTCGAAACTCACAATTTCCAGTTTAAAGCCACCAAATTCGAATCCAAGATTAATCATCCCCCTACCCTGGAAGTAACTCAAATTCGATAGGTCGCCACCTAAAACCTGCCGAGTTCATTTAGAAGTGAATGGCAGAGGTCCGCTGACCTATTTGAAGAAGTTAATAGCCTTCCTGACATTCAAGGTTTTTTCGGAGAAAAACTCCATTCGAATTGCGATAAAATTCAATTTCAGTTTTCGGATCTGTATCATTCATTTGAATTTTAGACATTCAAGTTTTTGCTTAAATAAGATACCATTCAAGTTTTGAGGTTATTCGAGGTAAAAACAACTGTAACACTCAACCTTTGATAAATAAACCCCTTAGGGAGAAATTTTGGGAAAATAGCTAATTGCTCTCTTAGTTATTCCTGGAAGCCTAATTTGGTGGTTAAGGTGAGATTTGGCGAGAACACTTATTTGATGCCCAAGATTTAGAGAGAACACTTATTTGATGCCCAAGATTTGGAGAGAACACTTATTTGATGCCCAAAATTTGGAGAGAACACTTATTAGATGCCTAAGATTTGGAGAGAACATTTACAGTATTTGATGCCCAACAGGTGTACAGGTGTAGGATCCATTATTTGGAGACTTGGTATCCAGAAAAAGGTCCACATTACGGGTAGACCATGGCCCAGAGTACATTATAAGCACATCATTTCTATAATAATAGAACAGAACGTTGTACTTAATGGTAACAAAGTTGCCTGACTTAATATTGGTGGCAAAACTCACATACCTACAGGAATCTGTTACTATAGCTCCGGAACCAGTTTTAGGTAGAGGGGTCTTAACCCGTGATGTACGTGTTTGGTATGCACTAAATTATATGTGTTAATGACTTTGTAATTACACATTGTTGTATATGATTTATTAAACCATTTATTATCATACCTTTTAGGGGGTTATTTATCAAAGTCCGAATTTATCATAATATTTTCGGAAAAAAATCTCCGACCAAATCCGCACAGGTTTTTTTGGAGTTATTTATTAATACAGTTTCCCAAACATTTTGTTTGCGGGAAAAAATCTGGAATAAAAACGGGTTTTTTTCGATTTTTAATCCGATTTTCATGATTTTTTTTAACATTTCATCCGAAAACTCAGAATTTTCAAAAAACCATTGGGATTTCTCTCATTGACTTAAATGCAACCTTGACAGGTCTGATATGCTGGCTTTTATGATTCTGACTTTTCCATCCTCAGGATTTAATAAACGAAAAATTTGTGATTTTTTAAAAGTCTGATTTTATATAAAAAAATAAAGTATTTTTTATGATTTTTGCATTCAGAGTTTAGTAAATAACCCCCTTAAGTGTCTGTACTAATGAAGTGGTGTGCAGAGTAACTTGGAAGTATTTTATGGTTCTATTTGGGTAAGAGCCTTGACTCTTGCACCTTTTGCTTAATTTGTATAAAGGGAATGTTCTCCAATAATTGCTCGCTTAACCCATGATGCCCTGTTCTAACAAACTGGTCAGAGCCATGCCGTGTGGGGGAGTGAAAGACCACCCCAGGGTGAATTAAAGTTTATATTAAGACCTTTAATAGGTGAAGCTTAGGTCACACAAAAACAGTCAATACAGCAATCAACCCAAAGGGGCAAGTCAACCATCATCGATGTATGGAACCAATAGAAAAACCCATGACCAATCTATATTATATATATTTCTATTATGTTCCTCTAAGGACTTAGGGTCATTATATTCTTGGTCCAGTCCACTCTCAAAGAAGGTTAAAAAAAAATTGAAGCGGTGTCCTGCTAAAGTTGAATCCGCCTGCATTCCTTTGGAAGGGGGGGTGTCCAGTTACCTGATGTCCCTGAAATCTTTAATAAATAGTCAGCTCTTCTGGTTAATTGTTTCTGAGTTCTGATTCTGAGAGCGGTGGTGACAGTGAGTGTTGAGGATTTTGTTGAGGTTGGTCCATCTTTAGAGTGCTGTTATGCTTGACTAACCTCTGGATAAAGTGGTTGACAGCCTGATCATGTGACCTAAAGTCATGTGCATTGAATTTAACATTTAGGGGCAGATCAAAGGTTGAGGTGAATATTTGAATGAAATAATTCGAATTTCTAGCTATTTTTTGTGTATTTCAACTAGGGAATAGTCCAAATTCTATTTGAATTTGAAAAAGATTTAAAATTCGAATATCGAAATTTATCATGTACTGTTTCTTTAAAAATTTCTTTAAAAATTCGACTTCGACCATTCGCCATCTAAAACCTGCCGAATTGCTGTTTTAGCCTATGGGGGACCTCCTAGAACCTATTTGGAGTCAATTGGTGGACTTTGAAAAATCTTTGGAGTCAATTGGTGGACTTTTGAAAGTTTTTTGGGGGGGAAAACTTCAAATCGAATTCCATCAAAAGCGTTATTCCTTTAATTCGTACAATTCGAATTCAGCCAAATACGGACCTATTCTATCGCAAACGGACCTATTCGACCAAAAAAAATTAATTTCAGATGGTCTTTTTAAATTTGAATTTCAAAGTTCTACCCTTGATAAATATGCCCCTTAAATGATTTTTAGCAGACTTAAAGGGGTTGTTCATCTTTAAGTTAACTTTTAGTATGTTATAGAATGACCAATTCTAATCAACTTTTCAAAAGGTCTTCATTTTATTATTTACAGATTTTAAAAGAGTTGCCTTTTTCTTTTGACGCTTTCCAGCTTTCAAATGGGGGGGTCACTGGGCCATATAAAAATAAATTCACAGTAAGGCTACAAATGTATTGTTATTTACTACTACTTTTTTTTTACTCATCTGTCTATTCAGGCCTCTCCTATTCATATTCCAGTCTCTTTTTCAAATCAATGCATGGTTGCTAGGGTAATTTCGACCTTAGCAACCAAATGGCTGAAACTGCAAACTGGAGAGCTGCTGAATAAAAACCACAAATAAAACCACAAATAATATAAATAAAATGAAAACCAATTGCAAATTGTCTCAGAATATCACTCTCTGCGTTATACTAAAAATGTATTTAAAGGTAAACAACCCTTTTAAGATACGATAATCCAAATTATGTAAAGATCCATTAAAGTGGTAGTTCACCTTCAAGGTAACTTTTAGTATAGTTTAGAAATGCCTATATTCAGCTGGTCTTCATTTTTTTTTAATGTTTCTGGATTATCTACCGTTATCTTTTGCCACTTGCTAGTTCTTAAATGGAGGTCACTGACCCCGATTGTCAAAAAATTTCTCTGAGGCAACAATTTTATTTTTATTGCTACTTTTTATTACTTATCTTTCTATTCAGCCCCCCCTACATATTGCAGTCTTTCATTCAAGCCATTGGTTAATGGTTACTAAGGTATAGTGGACTCTAGCAACCAGATACCTTCTCAATTCCAAACTGGAGAGCTTTGGAATAAAAAGCTAAATAATTCAAAAACTGCAAAATAAATAAATAAATAAAATGAAGACCAGCTGCCGTAATAAACGTTAAAGGTGAACTACCCCATAAACTGGAAAATAACTGGTGTTTGCTTAAAATAAAGGTTATAGATATAAAGACACAACAGCCTATACAGTTGTATAGTTTAGGAAAAACAAGGACAGCGAAAAAACATTCACCTTAGTTGACCCTCAGGCTTTCCCCACTCCCCAATCCACAGCCAGTTTATGAATCTATGGCAAGCTGGTAAATGTAATAATCTAAAAATAAAAAAAGATGGAAGGAACAAGCCAAGTCATTTTTTTTCTAGATTTTCAGTGACATGAAAAATAATATTTATGTAAATTATACCTTATTTTAATAAAGTTTCTTCTCCTGTGGGTCAAGGTTGGCTAAAAATCTAGACTTCCGTAGCTAGGGTATATTTGGTATTTTAACACATTATTAATAATGACATATAATACTGTAGGCCAGTGACGTGGGTCACATCATACATATTCAAAAGCTCTTGGCTCCCTCATACGTGCAATCTGAATCCCACAGATGGACGGAATCGAGGATTCAGATGGGAAGGTCAATGCAGCTTCCTCTCAATCATCTGCTATGTAATACAATTACTTATGGCAACCAAGACCCTCTTTTTTCACGTGAGGAAGCGGAAAAATATGTTCTTTACATTTTCAGGCAACATGAGAAGTATGATGGGATATGAATATATTATGTAGATACCCCGAAGTATCATATTTACATCTGTTCTTTCGGAATATGAAACCAGCAAGGTCTCTGAAATGAACAAACTAGGAAAAACATTCAAAAACGAGGCACTGATTTTCTTATGGCAGGAGAATCATCCAGCACTGAACTAACTCCCTTTGGCCAGACAGAAAGTAGTTCCACAATATCTCCAGTAATACATAAGCCTCTTGCCCGAGACCCTCCCTTTTCAGGTTAATGGGAAGCACCTTGGATTGCCTGCCAAAAACATGAGCTTGTGATCAATCTGCTTCAATCTCTATGGTCGTAAAGTTAAGTGCCTACAAGAAGCTTATACTCATCCAGACCAAGCTGTCAGTGTGCACCACTGTGTACACAAAAAGCAGAAACTGTCTTAGGTGGTGAGAGAGAAAATTGTAAGAAAGCCCCGGCAATCTTGAGGCAATATGTCCATTCCCCGAAACTGTAATCTTCAAGTGTCCACCCTACAAAAAGTGTTAGGATATTTGAGACCCAGGGCACTGCAGCCAAACTTCTTAGACGTAAAAAGCAAGATAAAAATTCACCAAAGATTTTGTAGTGAAAGAACCAACTTCTAGACAGATTCAAGATGAACTTCAGAAGCAAGGCACAACAGTTTCCATTACAACACTTCCATTACAACTCAATGGTTGGAGATCTCATAAGACCCCACTACTGACAGAGGAACATAAGTACTAAAACTAAGTCTAGCAAAACACAACTGAACAAGCCAAAATCCTTTTGGGACAATGTCCTGTTGATAGATTGGCTGCATTTTTTTTTTGCTTAAGCACAATATCTCTTTCTATAGGCAAATAAAAAATATGAGGCCTTCAAAAAAACAATCCCTACAGTCAAACATTTAGAATGCTTGCTTATGTTTTGGGGTTGCTTGGCTGCCCCTGGAACTGGGTTCCTTGAGTCGGTGAATAGCATCATGCAATCAAAAGATTTTGAAGGCATTTTGGAGCACAATACTGAAGTTGAATTTTTGTTGCTGATCATTGTTGAACAGGATAATAACCAGAAGATCACTTCAAAAACCATCTGGAATGGCTAAAGACCAAACACTAGACTAATATAGGTCTTAATCTCAATGAAATCTTATGAAGAGCAGTTTGCAAAAGCAAAGTGGTCCAAACTGTCAATGGAGAGATGTAGAAAGCTCCTTTATGACTATAGGAAGGGAATGCTACCAAATATTGGGTCTTAGGTGTGGATCATTCTGTCAAGTACTGAATGGAATAACAAAGTGTTGCAATCTTAATAGCGAAACAAGGAATTGTGGAAAAAGTTTATTTTGCAGTAGATTCATTTTTTATCTTCGGGTAATTGGTGAAATATTTGAGAAAATTGCAAAGGCGCCAATATTTTTAGCCATGATTGTATGTGATAATACTCTGTTTAATTGGGGAATGTGCCTTGATATCCTTTGCTCCAGATTATATCAGTCAAACTTTGACATAACAGAATGATTCATACAAATTATAGTTCATTAAATCGTCTTTTATACATATTTAACTAAAATATATGTCTAGGCATGAGATGTATCTAGCTAATGCTTGCTGGTCTCCAAGCTAAAGCTGTAATTATCAAACTCGAGTTTTTTGTAGTGCAGATAAAGAAAGATCCTTGTAGCTTGGATCATTTTTCTTGCTTTTCTTGCATGGATTCATTTACCATACAGTCACGGATCTTTTCTGGATTCATAGCACTGCCAAGATGGCATATATAAGAAGTGGTTCCAGCATTAACTGAACTTTTTTTTACTAGTTACAGTTCATTGTCTAATCACAGTTCCGATTAAGTCGGTTAATCCTCCTGAAATACTGGTGTACATAACATTTTACATTTCACTACACCACCAATGGTACCATTAAAGTCCTCTCGGATTCTGGGTGAATGGATCATTTCAATATCCACATGTAAATGGATATAAAATGCTTGGCAACTTTGCTTTACTAGAACCCAACAGGGTTGTGTACATGTTAAATGCACAGCTATTTACAGTTGGCACCGCACACAGCCATAATTACCTTACCGAGCTACAGGATAAATGGAAAGGCATAATTTACAGTTAGCGATATTCCGCAGCTTTGGGGTTTGTCCTCAAGGTCTAAGACGACAAGGAAACAATGTGCTGTGGCTGATCCAATACTTGTGAAATTTAGTGTTTCTGAAGTTTATTACCAGAAAAGAGGGGTGTAAGAAGAGATATACAAGATTTACAACTGTATTGGGCCCAGTGAGGTTCAAGACCGATGGACAAAATAGACTTAATAACCAGGGGGACATGTTTTTGGTCTCTCCTTCAATATCTTGGGTAACACTAATGAACAATAATCAGGGGTACATGCCGTTGGTCTCTCCTTCAATACCTTGGGTCACACTTATAAATAATAATCAGGGGTACATGCCGTTGGTCTCTCCTTCAATACCTTGGGTCACACTAATGAATAATAATTAGGGGCACATGCGGATGGTCTTTCCTTCAATATCTAGGGTCACACTAATGAATAATAATTAGGGGTACATGCCATTGGTCTTTCCTTCAATATCATGGGTCACAATAATTAATAATAATCAGGGGTACATGACGTTGGTCTCGCCATCAATACCTTGGGTCACTAATGAATTATGTATTATTTGTGGTCTACTAGAAGCAGACTGTATTCACACTGACGACCCTACCATAATATAATGAGCAGCAAAGCTCTGTGAATGCTACAAGGTTATACAGTCTAGTTTTATTGTTTTACTCCAACATGTATATTTTTTTTAGTTGTAATATTGGTGTGTAGGCAGCCATCTCAGGCCATTGTGGCAGACGAGGAGATTAGTTACCCAGCGACAAATCTTCGCTATTGCTGACTAATCTCCCCTAAATGCCTTCCTGTTGTTGCCTCTTTTTTGCTCATCTCAGCTAAAGTCTTCTCCCTAGGTGACATCTGCACTAAAAATTTGTTTTGCTGCTTCATACTCTGCGGAATTTTTTTTCCCCTTTAAATATAAAAATGGTCATCTGCAAGTCAGTCAGATATATCTACGGTTATCAGGTTGCGTTTGTGTTGCTCAATCATATCCTGTTACATTTCTACAGCATCTCGCGATGGCCCATGTTCAAAAACAGTAACCAGAGATGTTTCTCGGATCAGTTGGTGCCAGGAATAGCCCCCCTTTACCAATATAATAAAGATATACATTTTATTAAAGCCATTCTGAAGGCTACTGCTTACACCAAAGAATTATTGAGTGCAAGAGACTCTGCAAAAAAAAAAAAGCAGAAGGCAACAAGTGAGTAGTCTCATCCATCAAGCCACACGCACAAGTCACAGTACTGGGGAACCAATCGCTCAGTAACTTAATCGCTTGTTTCAGCTGTTTTTTACTTGGGCTTGAAAAAAATAATCTGTGAGAAATATCAAATCGGGTTCCGCTCTTTTTTTTTTTTTTTAAAGAACTGGAGAGTGGATGAAATAACCACTCTCTTTGCCCCTCAACAAATAAACAAGCAAAGATAAATGTACAGTAAAAAAACACATGTGGACTACTGTATACAATTCATGTGATTTATGACTGACTCGTATGTCACCGACTGGTGTCTAAGCCCATAGTGAACATATTTAGAAAAACCTTAAGATTTGAGCTCATAAAAAGAGCAGCTGTAAACGTTCTCATTGGTGCTTTAAAATCTGCTATCACCTACTAGAGACTTGTATCTGTGGTCCTGGGTGAGTAACTGTATTTTTGTAGCGGTAAAGTCAAGTGTGTTACCTGCCCCATACCAGGCAGTGTCACATCTCAACTACTTTGGCATGCCACCTGCATCCTGAGATGCCTTCATGGTAAAAATGGCTGTGGATGCAGTTTTAATTGCTGTACTATTTCAATGAAGAATGACATGTGCCCACAATAATGGAGGTTCACTAGCCTCCACAACTATGATAGGTGACATTACTACTTAAAGGAGAACCAAACCTTTTTTCTTAAAAACCCCTAACCCTCTACCCTACATAGACCCCCTCCCTGCTCCCCCGCCTAGGTGTAAACTTCAGTAATTAACCCTAACTCTGTACTTACCTCTCGTTGCAGATTCAGCACAGCGGAGCTCACGGGCACCATCTTGTGGCTATTCGGTAATCTCCAGGTCTTTTTCCGACGCTTCAGCAATTTCCGTGACTTTCAGCACATGCACAGTTGTCAAAAACAAGAAGACTGCTCCAACTGAGCATGTGCCGATGCGGTGCTTACTTCCCGAAGAGGACTGAAGATGGCGCCCGTGAACTCTGATGCGCTGAATCTGCAAAGAGAGGTAAGTTAAGAGTTAGGGTTAATTACTGAAGTTTACACCTAGGCTGGTGGGGAGCAGGGGGGGTCGATGTGTGGTAGGGGGTTAGGGGTTTTTAAGAAAAAAGGTTTGGTTCTCCTTTAATGACCATGGTAAGCTCCACTGGGGCAGGGGTTGATATTAACTATACAATTATGGGATCCATTGTCCAGAAGCCTGTTATTCAGAAAGATCTGAATTACCAAAAGGCTGACTTTATTTTATTCAAATAATCCAAATTTTTAAAAATGATTTCCTTTTTCTCTGTAATAACAATACAGTACCTTGTACTTGATCCAAACAGCTGGCAAAACCAGCCTATAGGGTTTATTTAATGTTTACATGATTTTCTAGTAGAGAAAATACTCTAATACTCATACTAAGGAATGAAGATCCAAATGACGGGAAGATCAGTAATCCGGAAAAACCCCAGGTCCCGAGTATTCTGGATAACAGGTTCCATACCTGTATATAATCTCTGTAAAGTGCTTTGAAATAAACTGGAAATAAATAACCAATAATATCAATGACAGTATCGTCTTAAATCTATTTGGAAAAATGGCTTGGGGTATAGACATCTATACTGTTGACAAACTTAATAAAATAAAAGAAATGCACTAGGGCCTTATTTAACAACAGCGCATCAACAAATGTGTTATTATCATTTAAGTCCAACTGCAACTGTCTAATTAAATACATTCCATTTCATCCAGAACCCAAAACCATATCATTTAAGCTTAGTTGTTGTCTTCACGTTATTCGAACCTTCATTTTGCTTTTAACAACGACTTGTTTAATGTTTAAAAAGCAAATGACAGGTGAAAAATTATTCTTGAGAAAACACGTCAAATTCTAAATTCAAAAATATGTTACATAAAATAAATTCTGAACGTGTAAAATTGCTAACATTTATATAAAACATAATTCAGTCTGAGAGTAAGAAAAATCTATTGTATATTTTAAAAAAGTATGAATTCTAAACCCATAAATGTATAAAGAATTTTAAAATAACAAATTAAAACGTAACCTTTGAAAACAATACGATAAAAAGGTAAATTTTAAAATGAGAAAAAAAAAAGTTTTAATAAATCTGTTAGTGTCTCTCATGTGAGATTCATATATTCTATAAAAAAAAAATGTTTCCAGAAGAAGACAAAAATTACAGCGTTTTATTTCCCAGGAGAAATATTTCATTTTTACAAAGAAAATTACGTAGACCACAAATTACTCCGAACAATTCCAAAGGCTTCTTCATGCGACCACTTGAAAATGAATTCCCTTTCAGATTACAAATATAACTTTTTAAAAACTCTGTTATTACGCACCGTGAATGGGGAGAGCGGGCCAATCTTGTGGCTGTAGCGCCGGATCGCCTCTCTGATGTGGCTGGGCTGGATGGCATCACTGTTTGCCTCGATCCCACCAGCAGCTGCACTCTGCAAGGGAGAAGCCGTTCAACGGTTGTTAAATCAGAAACATACTTCAAGTCTTCTGCATGAAAATATGAAACTTAAGATCCTCTGTAGATGTGAAACATTTTTCTTTATCTGGGGACATACAAATCACTGTCACAAAGTTAAAAAAAACAACCAAATTACAAAGGAATAACTTCATTTTTTTAAATGAATTAATTAAATGGTCACATTGCAGCAGTTCTATCTATTTCTAACTATTGAAATAAAAGTTTGTGTAATACCCCTGGTCTGACCAATTAAAATTCTATTTCTTTGATCACAATTGAGGTTCGACACACGTCAGTATAACAATTACTTAAAAAATTTTAGAAAAAAAAAAGAACCCCACTTATATCAAATTACAACTTTTTAAACAGATTTCTTATTAAACAGATTTTAAATAAGATTTCTTCTAAAACAGATTATTAAATAAGATTACTTATTAAACAGATTTCTCTCAATTTTATTTTTGTGAGATATGTGTTTTTCTGAAATTGTTTTAAGATTCTAACTATTTCATTCAGACCACTGCACTCCGAAATCCCTTTTTCCCACTATATACATAATAGCAGGATTAATTAGCAGGATTAATTAGCAAAATGATTGCTAGGCAAGGTAAAAAAAATGGAAAACTGTTTTAAATACATTAAGGGGCAGATTTATCAAAATGACAGTTTAAAATTGCTATTGGATTTTTAGAATTGTATTTATCGATGGGTGAATGATAGAAATCGCTATTTGATAGGGTTCTAAAAATCCCATAGGAATGAACAGAACGTGGATGAGTTTTTATCATGCTCTAAACTCAAATTTTGATAAATCTGCCCCATAATATATATACAGCGAAAGCTAAATATTACATATTCCTTAATTTTAAGATTTCCTTGCTTTTACATTTTCCCAGGTTTTAAACCCTTCTGATATAATGGAAAATGGGAGTTGTAGTATAAATATATACAGTAGAACCGTCATTTGACATTTTTCAGGGGACCAGAAAAAAACGGTGCAAAATCCAGGAAAATTTAAAATCAGGGAAATGTATTAAGCATAATATATAGGTGGGACCACAAAACAACAATGTAAAATGAAGGGAAACTTAAAATCAGGGGATGTAAAATTGAGATAAAATGTTTTCATGTAACAGAAAATGTTTGAGTAATAGAAAACTACCAAGAAATAACTAGCAGACATTGTAAAAATGTGTCCGATTTGCTTTAAGAATAAAAAAAAAACCTTGTTCGATTTCAAAGAGTTTCAAAACAACATAATTATTTCTATTGAGGACAATAAAGCAATTGATACAAGAAAGGAAGCAACATCAAAAGTCTATGCATTTTCCCTGCACCATTTACATGAGATGATAAAACGTTATAAAAAAAGCAAAACATTTTGTTGGGTCATTTTTTTCCCAAAAAGATATCCATTAGTATCGTATTATAAATAAAGGGCTTAGCCAGCATCCGGAGTAGAAAGCACATTTTAAAAAATCGAAATATATGGTGGGAGTAGAAAAAAAAAAAAGATGGTGAAATTCTTTATAATTAGGTGAAAAGATCAAAAATGGCTGATATAGAAATGCATTTAAAATGAAAATATTTCATTGATCAAGCTTTTCAAAATACAGGTGTGGGATACATTATCCGGAAACCCGTTATCCAGAAAGCTCAGAATTATGGAAAGGCTGTCTCCCATTGACTCCATTTTCTCCAAATTATCCAAATTTTTAAAAATTATTTCCTTTTTCTGTGTAATAATAAAACAGTCGCTTGTACTTGATCCCAACTAAGATCTAATTAATCCTTACTGGAAGCAAAACCATCCTATTGGGTATAGTTAATATTTACACGTTTTATAGTAGACTGAAGGTATGAAGATCCAAATTACGGAAAGATCCCTTATCTGGAAAACCCCAAGCATTCTGGATAGCAGATCCCATACCTGTAGTTAGGAATAGGAATGTTTATCTAAAAAGATTAATTTTATTCAAGGTTTCCTAAAAAGTCCATGCAGTAGATGTACAGCTGCTTGAAATTAGGGATGCACTGGATCCAGAATTTCGGTTTCGGATTCGGCCAGGATTCAACCTTTTTCAGCAGGATTCGGATTCGGCTGAACCAAATCTGAATCTAAATTTGCATATTCAAATTAGGGTGGGGAGGGAAATCCCGTGACTTTTCATCACAAAACAAGGAAGGACAAATGTTTTCTCTTTCCCACCCCTATTTTGCATATGCAAATTACGGTTTGGATTCGGTTCGGCCAAATCTTTCACAAAGGATTTTGGGGTTCGGCCAAATCCAAAATAATGGATTCGGTGCATCCCTACTTGAAATCCTAAATGACTTTTTTTTAAAAAAGAAAGTGGAATGTATACTGTATATCAGAGTAACTCTGACTCATTCAGGGTGGCGATATCTAAGTTATAACAGGAACATTTAAAAAAAATTAGGGATGCACCGAATCCACTATTTTTGATACGGAACCAACTCATAACTATGCAAAATTAGGGGTGGGAAGGAAAAATTTTTTACTTCCTTGTTTTGTGACAAAAAGTTAGGAGTTTACGTTCCCGCCCCTAATTTGCATAAGCAAATTAGGATTCGGTTCAGCCAGGCAGAAGGATTTGGCTGAATCCTGCTGAAAAAGGAGAATCCTGGCCGAATCCCAAACTGAATCCTGGATTCGGTACTTCCCGGCTAAAAAAAATGCACTGTTTCTAAGGATAAAATACACAAAAGCCGTGAGTATCCTGTAAATTATACCCTTATAAAGGGAGCTTGGTGGTGTCATTAGTTCTAATCAGTGCTTAGTTCATGTAATTTCTGCCAAGTGACTCATTGAAACTTGTGTATTATAATCAATAATGTTCTCTCTTTTTTTTAAAAAAAATATGGGGAGTTCCATGAATTGCATAAATGCACATGGAACTTCTCTATGACTTATACACTCCTTATATTGCACAATAGGGGGTACATTATTCACTATAATTTACAAGATTGTAAAAGCCCCTTTACTTAGTAGACGACTGTGCCCTAATAAATACCCCCTACTCCTTATTTGTCTCTGTCACTTTTTTTACGGATACTCTGCTTCATACCCTTGGGCACAGCATACAAAGCAATACACATACTACAAATACCATAAAGAAAAGAATAACAGGAACAATAATAAAAACAACAATAGGATTGTTTTGCCATCAACATCATCATCATCATCATCATCATTTATTTATATAGCGCTGTCAAGATACGCAGTGCTTTACTGCAGTTATAGCAAACAGGGAATAAATGGTGGATAGCAGACAAGGATTACAGAGTACAATAGGCTTTACAAACTAAAAGGTTAGGGTACAATTGAGACATTAGGATTGTATAAACAATTTGTCATTTTTGATACAGCAATGATTAATTAAGGTACATTGAATAGGCCTCTTTAAACAGATGGGTCTTTAAGGAGCGCTTGAAAGTTTGGAAGGAAGGGGAAAGTCTGACAGCTTGTGGCAGAGAGTTCCAGAGAAAAGCAGAAGCCCGAGAGAAGTCTTGTAGACGAGAATGGGCAGAAGTCACCAGAGGAGAAGTGAGGCGAAGACATGGATTGATTATACCTTAGGGGCTAAATTTATCAACATTTGAATTCAAGTTTTTACCATGATTCACATCTTTGCAGTAAAAGATGGCGACCTCCACTATTTTCCAATTCAAGTTTCCAAAAGCAGAATTTTTGTGATTTATTAAGGGCAAAAAAAAAAATGAAAACCGTAAATAAAAAAACTGGCAGCTAAAAGCAGGCGGGTATCCCCGATTGATTTGAAATTTACAGTGTCAGAGTTTTTTTTTTATAATCAATATTTTTCAGTTTTTTGCTAATTCAAACAAAACTGAAAAACCATGTGAAATTTGAATTTTAATACATTTTCCTGTTGATATCTTATTACAGGTATAGGATCCCTTATCCGGAAACACGATATCCAGAAAGTCTCCCATAGACTCCATTTTATCCGAATAATACAAATTTCTCTGTAATAATAAAACAGTAACTTGTACTTGATCCCAACTAAGATATAATTAATCCTTATTGGAAGCAAAACCAGCCTATTGGGTTTATTTAATGTTTACATTAATTTCTAGTAGGCATGAAGACCCAAATTATGGAAAGATCCATTATCCAGAAAACCCCAGGTCCTGAGCACTCTGGATAACAGGTCCCATACCTGTAATATCTTATTATTCCAAAGAAAAAGTAAATCAGTACCATGAAAGTCTAAAGGAAGCTGTGGACTGAGCAGAGATCTATGCAACATGCTCATGGCTCGCCAAGCCTTTTCTCCCTTTAATTTGCTATGTATTTTACATTACCCCAATGAACATTTCGGTACACAGGGGGTGGTCTGGAACGTTGCTGTCCGAGAGCCGCTGTGAATTTGTCAGTAAATCAGGATAATTTCTTACCCTTCTGAAAGGAGAAGAATGGCGTCCCTATAGAATGATTTTACATGCCGGGCTTTGCCAACAGAAACAATTAACAAACAGTAACTCTTGCAGAGTTGGACAAATATAGTTCCAATTAATCTCCTACAAACCATGTACGTGGAGACTCCAAAGACATTTTTGAACAAATAAATAAATAACACCCCTTGGCTGTTTGCGCTGCTATTTGCATAAAACCGCTCCATAAACTCAGTCCGACTTCACACGGCTGAGCTTCTAAGAGGCCGCCAATGAAGTGGGCTGAGGCTTCTTTCATGGGCTCCTGGGTTGTTCAACATACAAATCTCCAAACATATTTTCCTCTATTAAAATGCCATTTTTCCTTGAATTCCATTGAATTCTGTCATTGAATTACTCACTGCCTACAGTCTGCCTTAGTATTTATGGAAAAAGAAATGCACTTCCATTAAAGAGAGACTCATTACTGAAATGAATGAAAGCACATCCTTGCAAAAACCCACCCAACGCCGGGTCAGTGGTGGAATAATTGATTCTAGATTTCCAGTTGGGGCACATGTAGCCCTGCCATTGTACAAAAGATTTATATTTAGGTTTCAGAAACCATGAAAATCAATGAATAATTCTGCATTGTTTGCACTTTTGTACTATAATATTACTGCCCCCCCAACATCTTCATAATCCCCTTTTATGTTTTACCAAAGCTTAAAGGGCTACCATACGTTTATTTACTACAGGTAATGGACCTGTTAGCCAAATGCTCGGGACCTAGGGCTGCCCGGATAACAGATCTTTCCCTAATTTGGATCTTCATACCTTAACGCTATTAAAAAATCATGTAAACATTAAATAAACCCAATAGGCTGGTTTTGCTTCCAATAAGGATTAATTATATCTTAGTTGGGATCAAGTACAAGTTACGGTTTTATTATTACAGCGAAAAAGGAATCAATTAAAAAAATCTGGGTTATTTGATTATTATGAAGTCTATGGGAGGCAGCCTTTCCGTAATTTGGAGATTTTTATATAATGGGTTTCCGGATTACAGATCCCATACCTGTATCTTCTTATAGCCATTGTTGGGGATAAGCGAAATATTTAAAGGTGAAAAAATGCCCATAAACTCTAAGGGGCACATTTACTAAGGGTCGAATATCGAAGTCGAAGGATTTACCGCATTTACTTCGATCTAACAAACGAAGGAAAAATCGTTCCATCGAACAATTAAATCCTTCGAATCGAACCATTTGAAGGATTTTAATCCATTGATCAAACGATTTTCCTTTTATCAAAAAAAGCTTACAAAGCTTATGGGGAAGGTCCCCATAGGCTAACATTGTAGCTCGGTATGTTTAAAGTGCCGAGGTAGGTAGTCAAAGTTTTTTTTAAAGAGACAGTACTTCGGCTATCGAATGGTCGAATAGTCAAACGATTTTTAGTTTGAATCGTTCGATTCGAAGTAGAAGGTCGAAGTAGCCTATTCGATGGTTGAAGTACCCCAAAAAAAAACTTTGAAATTCAAAGTTTTTTAACTTCGAATCCTTCACTCGAGCTTAGTAAATGTGCCCCTAAATGTATAGTAAAAAATGTATTTGAAAATTGTTGCAGGAAAAACATGCTCATTGACTTTAATGCGTTTGGCGATTTTTTTTTTTGCTGTTTTTCGAATTTTCAGAGAAGCGTACCACGTCAGCTTCCAATAAGGATTAATTATATCTTAGCTTCGATCAAGTACAAAATTCTGTTTAATTATTACAGAGAAAAAGGAAATATGTTTTGAAATGTTAAAATGTTTGACTAATATGGAATCTATGGCAGGTGGCCTTCCTATAATTCAGAGCTTTCTGGATAACAGTTTTCTGGATAATGGATTCTCTACCTGTACTTTACTGTTTTTACTAGTATTATAGGTTCATATTTCACACATTTATTTGTTTTAAATGCCCAGTGGTTTGGTTTACTCCATCTTAGCAACATTTTAAGAACAGAGTGAAGAACACGCCCTTATGAATAGTCTAAGGACCCCTTAAATGGGATTCCTGAGCCAAATGGCATTTTAAATTATTAGGTTAAAAATCATGTGGGTGAAGGCAACTACTCTACCCTAGAGGGGCCATTGTGGGTTTAGCGCAGCCAATGAGCCAGTGCAACACCCCAGTGATGCCAAATTTTGCCATTCGTCACTGAATGTAGTTTGCAATAAAAAAAATGTATAAAAAATACAAAGCTTTAGAAATCAGAACATGGTAGTTGTAAACAAGGTGCTGAATCAGCACATTGTAGTGCACTTCGTTCTTGCTCTGTAAAAGGGGACACAACGGTGAAACATCTGTTTGTGAATCACACGTGGGAGGCATCCGGCTGTCTCGTTACTGGCATTGTACCCCGGCCAAATGAGAAGTATAATGTACCTGGCCAGGACACAGCAACCAAATGAACGTTCAGTGGGTAAAGCTGACACACCAGTTACAGTTTACAACTTAATATTCCAGTAAACAGACTCCCATTGTTTGCTCTTTCTGGGTTCCTGGGGGTTGAGGTTTCAAGTAGGAAATAATGGCAGCGTTATTAAATAAATATAAACCGACCACAACATGGCTCGAAGTCTAACCAAGAAACAAATAACTAAATCCAGCAGCAGCAGCTTTGAAGGTCAGTAATAACTTAAAAAGAACAATTTCCCATACGTTTACACCATGAGACTAGGCAGGGGAGGCATTTGTGGTTTTGTGGTGACAAGTACAATACACCAGTCATCACGCTGAGGTGCTGACCAACAGGAACGTCAGCAGCAACGTGCAATGCTGGCCAAAACAGTAGGAATCAATAAAATAATAACAATAAAAAAAGAAATAATACAAGTAAATATGTCAGCAAATTCTACCAGCTACAGATATTCAAAGAATTCATGTTTTGAAAGAGTTTTAATATAAAATATTAGCATATATGTGGGGGGGGCAGATTTTCAAGAACTTGAATGCTAAGATCTCTAGTTTACTATAAAGGTTCACCTCATCTATAAAGCTGGCCTTTTTACAGGACTTAAACAATTTCTGACCCATCTGGATCTTGATCCGTGCAAGTGTAGGGCCTCCTACCTAGTCATTTTGCAGAACTGTAAAGCAAGTGCAAAAGCAGCAACAACAGAACAGAAACAAAGATAAACTCATGACTAGGTTTAGTGAATATCTGAGTCATGGTCCCCCCCAAATTACACTGGTCTGAACACAGAAAAAGATCAATAAGAGTTCAACTTACATGTTAATGAACATTCATCACAGAGACTTCTTAGCTGACATCTCAACTCCCAACACTGTCTCCAATTTGAGTTCAAACTCTATAACTGTTCAGTAGATTATCACTTTAACCCAACATAGACTTCCTAACTACATAAATATCATGATGTGAGTTTCATTTCACCTGGAAAGAACTTGAAGGCCTACAAAAATTGCACCGTACCTTTTTTCTTTTCCTCTGCTTGGTTTTGGAGTCTACACCATTTCCAAGAGCTCCAGCTTGGCCCTTACCCTGGTGCTGAGCTCCAACAGAGGGAGGGTTGGGTGTGGCTGGCGGTGTATTCTCTGGCGTGTCAGGGTTACTCTTCAGTGGTGCTGTCTGAGCAAGCAACTTCAAAATAAGGAACACAAATTCAGTATATTTAGTTATGTAAAGATGCCAGGATAGCTAAGGCTTTTTTTTTAGAAAAAGAGGAGGTTTGAGCAAATTGGTAGAAAATATTACTAATAATATTGCACTCTTTCTGGGCTCCTACAAGCTCCTGTTCATTTCCGTCGTACATATTCCCACACACACACTCAGCCATAAAATAATGTAAACACGAGTCAACAAGCATGCACATATATCTTTCATAAGCTCCAAGGGGCAAATTCACTCAGCAGCGAAAATGTGCTAGCGACGCCTTCGCCGCCAGGCGAATTTTCAGCAGGGCACCACTAATTCATTAAAACCAGAAGTTGCGCTCAGGTAGGTGAACGGCAGCGTTTTGCGCTAACCTTAGGCGCTTCACGATTTAGTGAAGTCCCAAATGATTATTTGTTTTGCATATGCAGAAGACAACGGATGCACAAGTTTGCTTGTGACCTTTACCTCAGCTGTGTTGCGGCTCTGAATGTAGGCAGCCGACATTGCATGTGTGAACGGGTCACAAGTCTTGGGAGCCATATCTTGTTTAACCAAAAGGGCCAGATCCACTAACTGAAATAAATACAAGAAGGTGGTGAAGTGCCATCCCATTATAAGGTTGAAGCTTCATTGACATGAATTCAGCAAAATATTTTTAGGGACAAGTTATAGAAAACATTCATGTAGTACCTAGTACTAGACACAGACATATATAAGACACAGCTCTGTCGTTAAATGAAGTATTATCAAGAGGGACGATAAAGAACAATATATTACCAGGAAGAAGCAAACAAGACTACATATGGATGGCTCCTACTGGGTTTGGGGAGTATGGCCAAACCAGAAAATTGTACACAAAAAAACAATAAGGGGCAAATTAATTCAAATTCATGGCTGCATTTTTTACTGTGATTCGCGAAAAAAATATGATCTTCCAAACTCCAGTTTTTGAGACTTATTTTTAAAAATCACAAAGATGCAAATTAAAAATCTTGCCAGAATACTCGGCAAAGTTCTTCAAAGGAAGTTGTATTTTCAACATATTACAAGTATGATCATTTTCTTCAAGGCCACAGATGCAATTGCTAAAGAGAACTGCATGTGAAAACCACATTACTTATGATTTGGGAAACATACACATCAACAGTGAGGCTTTACCAACGGTAAACGGGCGTCTACGTCCTCATTTATAATCTACGGCAAGTAAATCTCTTCTTGGTGAGCTGTAGATCAGTATTTATGAAACCAAAGGGCTTGAAGCCTGGTTAAGCTCTTTGTTCCCACACTTTATGTTAGCTTCTTGTATTTTGTAGTCCATATTAAATTCCAAATAAATGAATTACAGTTGTTTTGGCTACAGCTTCTTCAGTGCATCTCATTTTATCCTACCCTGAAAAAATTGTTTCATAATTGTATTTAAAAAGGAAGAAATGTAAGTGGTGGCATCCCATCTTACCTGGGCTACAGACTCATAGGCCAAGTAAGCCAAGATCTCCATGGCTACAGCATTGGGCTTGATCTCCATGCTGCTGCAGTCGAGCCAGTCTCGGAACTTAGAGGCCTTTTTAGCTGATGATCAAACATAAAGAAGACAATTATTTACTAAAATGCTCAAGGAGATTTCATCATATCTTCAAAAAGTGACTACCTTTTGAAAAGCCCCCTAGTTATAAAGTGTCAAAGAAACAATATTTAGCAATCTTTGTTGCTTATTATTAATGTGGGAAATGCCTATTTATGAAGCTTGACATCATTTCTATTGAATTTGGACAGATGACAAATTCATTACTAATTTAGCAATTGAAATTTAGTCTAAGAAGTGGTTTGTAGATTGAAATGAGTTCCCAGGCTCTGGCCATTAACACAATTATTGACAATCTTATTTTTCTCAAAAGTTCTTTCTCTTACCATAACAAATAAACAACCAGGTCTGATCTGGCAAACAAATTTCAGTGATACTTTCTGATATGATTGAGAACTTCCTAAAAAATGGAGTAATGACCCAACAGAACATCTGCATATGGGGTGAACCACTGAATGTTATTATGTGAAAATGCAAATGAAAGTGTTTTGGAACGATTGACAAAAACTTAATAATATATAATAATATACACACAGGTCTGTGACAGTTTTCATGTAATATTGGGAGCTGACCCTCATACTGAGCTCTAAGGTATTGTGTTGGAAGATGCATAGGTGCTCTGGTATTCTTTTGAATATTGTATAATGGTTAAGCATCTGCCATTGCATAAAACAGTGATCCCCAACCAGTGACTTGCTAGTAATATCTTACTCACCAACCCTTTGGATGTTGCTCTCGAACCAGGAGCTTATTTTTTAATTCCTGGCTTGGAAGCAAGTTTTGGTCACAAAAAAAACAGATGTTGTGCCAAACAGAGCCTCCTGTAGGCTGCCAGTCCTCATATGGGCTACCAAATAGCCAACCACATCCCTTTTTTGGCACCCCCCCCAGGAACTTTTTCATGCTTGTGTTGTTCCCCAACTTTTTTTTTACATTTGAGTATGGCTCACGGGTAAAATAGTATGGGGACCCCTAGCATACAGTCCAAAAAAACAAAAAGCGATTGTGTCTAAGTCCACTTTGACAAGACCCTCTTGCAACCAGGAAGACTGGGTCCCACATTTTCACCTGTAAACGTGTGCATGTACTGTATACGTGTGTGTGTGGGGGGGGGGGGAGGTTATAGTTCTATAACATCTTACGGTCTAAAAGCTAGACATGTAGAGAACATACTGAAAAAATCTATACACTTTTGCTCTCTAATTCATTTGCTCTTTGTATTTTTTCTATGAATCTCCCCAGTGACATTAAAGAGCCAATTTCCTTTCTGCCCTACCCAAAAACTGTCCCTGCTGCTCCCCATCTGAACTAGTTGTGCAATGGATCAGCTGACCAGACTAATGCCAAGTAGAATACTTCATCCAGCCAACACGATATACATGAGCTAAAAACATTGTGCAATGCCATAAGAACACGGGCGAGAGGCAGATACTGTGAATGGTAAAGTCTTCAACACCAGCCTGGAGATTCATATATTATTTTGTTCCCTATAACTCAACAGTCTGTTGAATAAATTCTAACAATTTCAAAATGTTGTTTTATTGGTCCACTAAGCAAATCTTTAGACTGTTTCAACACAGCTCTTCAAATAAGAAATAACCTCTCGTATATATGTTTGACGGCTCGGAAGAAATATGGGCAGACACGTGAAAGCCTTTAGACGCAGCGGAAAGCGAGTTTTTTTTGCATTCTTCTGCACATATTTTATGCACCTGTATCAATCTCATAAATGTTATGTCAATAGGTTAAATGCTGAAAACACATACTTCAGAATAAAAAAAAAATTCCAGCGTGGCTGCGGGAGACGTTGGTATCTTTCAGAGTTGGGAGTTTTGGACTGAAATGAGTTTCCAGGCTCGGATGCAGTGCCAGTAGCCTCCGCGGCGTAAATCAATATATAAAAACCATTTACAACCTCCACAAACAGGTGTGAACTGCTCTATTTCTCTTAATTGGGTGTTAACATCACTGCTGAGCTTTGGTCATTTAACGCTTGTGCTATTAAACTGGCAAACCACAGGCCAAACAAAGGATCTCGGATGAGTGACACTGCCCTGGAATGGACAGCTGCTCCCTACATCACTTAAGTACTTCAGCAAGAAAGCTAGCAACTCAAACTATAGTTTCAAAGGGGAACTAATACCTGTTTATAAGTAACATGTTTTATTTTGATATAAAAGTTAAGTGCAACATACTGGTATTTTGCACACAGGGCAGACATTGGTTGGGCATTCAGGGTCTTCAAACAAGAAGAGCTTTTCATAGTTTGGTCCCCTGACTAATCCTAGTCAAAAACTCAAGTCCCATGGAATCCCTCCCTATAGCAGATGAAGTCCTCACTCAAACAGGCAGCCTGATATCATATTGGTTGGAGAGGCAGCCATATTGGTCTCATACAAGGATGTCAAACAGTTGCTAAGTTGGTTGGGAAAGGAGAATTATTTGTATAGCACTTTTCTCCTGTGGGACACAAATGGGCTTATTTATCAAAAAAATAATTTGTGAGGTTTTTTTTCTACTCTGAATAAACTCAATTAAAAAAAACTTGAATGTCTGATTATTTATTAAAAAATTAGAATAGAAAAACTCGACTGAATGTAATAGTGGAAAAAAACCTTGAATTGGTAAGTTTACAAGCTCAAAAATCTCTAAGTGAAAAAATGGCTTGAATGTTGCCTATGACAACTCCCATTGACTTCTACATGAACTCGCAAGATTTCAGATGCCAAAGTTTTACATTCGAGTCTTGGTAAATACCAAACATTCGCGTTTTTTGAAAATATAACAAATTTGTGTGTTTTTTTGTGCAAAAAATGTTGATAAATTACCCCAAAGTGTTTTACAACCATAATAGGCTTAAACAAGGCTCACAAGGAGTTGCCACAGGGAAGTGAACAAGGGTCTCTAGCATGAGATTCCGCTTCAGAGTATTTTCCCTTAACCTTTAGGATACCTTCTGCTCCTTTTTGGAGACAATAGTAGTTGGGGGCCTAAAATGGACATTGATGGTATTACAGAGATAGAGTATCCAACAACTCTGTCCAATACATATTTTAAATTAATAAGTAGAAATGCACATCTTCTACAAGAATGAATGTCATTATATATAATCCATCAGTACTGACAGCTCCCACTTTTATTGGTACAAATACAAATATATAGAATAGTCATGTTCAATACGCATAATATATAGAAATAATAAATACATTTTATCACCTTCTCTAGATCAGCTAGTAGTTAGGAAGGTTAAACTTGATGGACAAGTCCTAATCTCATCTACTGTTACTATGTAAAAAAAGCCCTCTGAATTTATTGTCTATCGATAGTCAAAGCCAAAATCCAAAAAAGTCAATATTCATTTGAAAAAACATTTACAATATTTCATACATTCAATAGGCAGTTAAATGTATCTTTTAGATCTTTTTTTTTTTAAAAAAATTTTAAACAAAGAAAGTAAAGGGGAAATGTCATGATTTTCACTGTGCTGAAAAGCCCCCTGTGCACCTAGAAGCCCCTTCAGTAATGCAGAAAACCCCAAAAACCCTGTGAATACTGTGTATACGTATGTTCAAAAAAAAAAAAAAATACTTTCTGCTTTTATACGTTTCATTGTATTATTGTTCCCTTTATTCGGTCGTTTTATTTACATTTTTCTGCAGACTTGATTATAATTTTTAGGTTTAAAAATGGCTTTATCTCAAACCTCTCATTTACTGGAATGACTGTGATCTGAAGTACCAGTCACTTAATGTTTTGCAGATGCGTCCAGCTAAATTCTATCTGCAAGGGTAGGCTGAACCAAAATTAGAAACAAAACGCTTCAAAAACATGTTTTTTTTTTTTTTGCTCTTCCACTCCCTCGCTAGTTTTTACTGACATTTACTTAAATAAAGAACTATTTACATTATTTTTCCGTCTCTTGCAATCTGCAGATAATGAGTGAAACTAAATGAAGGCTTTGCACAGGCATACTTATCAGGCACTTAAGGACACTATTGTGTCTGTCAGGAGGCGGCGGGGCCATGTGACTTCCATTATATTGTGCACTTCTGTGTGGGTTATTTTCCCTGTTGGTTCCCATCAGTCATGCTTCCCTATTCAGGGGGGGAAATCTGTAGTGGGCAAACTTAAAAGGAACAGCAAAAACTCTCATATATTTATTCTTTATAACCGAGTAATGTTAAGTTAACCGAGTTAACGTTGCAGGGTTTACCCTAGCTACTAACACAGCTTTCAGTTTCTGCCATGGATTCAGATAAAAAGAAGCTCTTGTTTTAATCCCAAAAATGAGTGACCACCAGATTCCTGTTGGGGCATTACCCGTGCTTTGTAAAGGTGAAGAAAAACCCTCTCCTCTAATGAACCTATACCGGTTTTTAGTACAACACAATATCTTGCTTGGTCCTTCCTGCTGAATGGTTTGGTCTCCAGCTCTCAGAATGGACATTAATGAGATAGAGAAAGTCTGAAGAAAAGTAGAATTTATTAGAGGCCCTTATAAAGAGTTTCTTAAGAACTTTAAGGTGTATAAAGACACCTCTGCTGATTGGAATGGTTAAAGAAAGGTTTGGATGCCTTTGTAAAAAATACATATAGTTTCTTTTTATCTTTCTCTGGATCATTTAGAAGTTTGGAATGTTTCACTTGGGCAAAAGATTGGACTTGATGGACGTGTCTCTTGTTTTCAACATCATCTAGCATTTAATTATATTGCTATTTCTTCCCAAAGTCCCCTTTTAGTGGCAACTGTATTGCAAACTAATACGTAGGGGGTGTAAAATTGTGAAGGGGTCAGAGTCACTGGGAACAGGGTGAAAACAGAAGAAGCTTGTACAGGCAAGTCTACCACCAGGCCAAAGAGGTAAAGAACATAAAAAGTAAGAGGTAATTTATGACTACACATTACATGATTCCAGCAAACATGTGGTCACCAGAGAAAGATGTGCCTGATGCAACTGTTGCCATTGTGTACAGATTAGTACAATTGCACTGTGATGCAAATCATCGGAAATTGCACAAATGCAATCTTCTAAGGCCAGTTGGTGTCATCTCTGGTGTTTGGGGTAAGAGTTTGGAGTAAGACTATTCTATTAGCAGAACTACACTGCTGCATTTTGCACAAGCCACTGTGGTTCGGAAACCAGGTGGTGGAAGCTCCAGAGTTCACCAACTAATTAATAGGCACAACTTTGTGAAATTTGGAACATGAAGTGAGTGGAAACGAGTGGTGCCAGGCACAACTATATGGAGGTGCGAAGTGCACACGTTGACGCAAGTATGAATGGAAATGTTTATGCAACTGACTGTAACCAGTCAAAACTGACTGGCTGCCCTCAAAATGAACATGTGATCCAAAATGACCCCTTATGTTTGACAAACAATATATAATTGCACTGCTGATTTTGTTTTTTATGCCCATGCCTTAAACTCTGCCAACTGATTTCATATTAGGGCAAGTCACAATCTACCTGTTCCTCTGGCACAAAAAGGTACATAATAAGCTCTACCAATGCCCTGCGTAAAACTTATTGGGCTATATAGTAATAAATTACAATATTTAAGCAAATGACAATGGTCATTTTTTAAATAGTACAGTACAAAGTAGTAATTCGTGCAGTGTGCTTCAGGGGTTTTGCTTTTAACCCAATGGCCATCAGCTATCATCATGCTATCTGTGGATTGGTTGTCATTGGTTACTACTCATGGAGAAAACCATGATGTGTTGTAAGTGTGCAAGAGAGAAGTCAGTTTCTATGTTTGATGCAAAAAATTCTTGTGCTGAAAACAAGGTACGGAACAGACAGGATTCTCATTGAAAAATTCCAATTGCATATGTAATGAAGGAAGATTGTCAGTACTGGGAAGCTCCAAGAGTAGGAAAGAGACAGCTCAAATAAACAAGTGCTATGATTTAAAAAAAAAACACATTTAAAAAAAAATGAATATACTGTACTTACAGAAGCTCAGCTGCCGGCTCTCACAGAATTCAGCATATTGTGTTGAGTCCATCCCTCGGGTTTGTTTCTCTGCTCTCTGTTTATTTGGGAGAAATATAACCAAACAATTAAAATGTAATCTAAAAGGAGTTACCCCAGTGTATAACTCAACAGCATCTCTTTGCTGGTGGCTATGTGTGGATTCTGGCAGAAACAGACCACCAACTGGTGAAGAATCGAAGATGAACTGGTAACAATTGAGGGGGTATAGAGATCTGCTGTTAAATAGATATGAACCTACTTTTTAATGAGTGAATTCCAGTTGGCAAACTTATCATGGGTTATTAGCACATGCTTGGAAGGTATGGCAGGTTGACTCCTGCATGCGGGGGTGCCCAACAAAGGTGCACTCTCAGTGTTTTTATGTTCGTAATTAAATTTGATTTTCACTTTAAAGAAGCCAAAAAAACAAAATTTTCGGATATTATGTGAATGTTACTGAGGCTACGTTCATATTCTGCACAAACAAGCTACTTCTATGGCTACATTATTTCCAGAACGTGTCTGGGGAGTCCAAATAAACAGCAGCGTATCCAGGTATTTATGCAAACCTCCTCCAATTCTCCAGGCCCTGCAGATAAAGCACAAGGCACAGACGTTCCTTTTTGGTTTGAAAGAAAAGTATTGATGTCATATCTGCAGACACAGCACTCAGCACACTGGTACGCCCGCTGGGCAGGCAGAAGTTATATGGTAGGGCACTGGGCGCAATATGTACTTATAACACATAGGGCCATTGTAGAAAAGGCCAATCAGCTGCTGGTATTAATAAAGCTTTCAACATCTTTAGCAATTAACACATGAAGCTACAAGACTTAAGAAGATTAGATTAGAGTAGATTCAACTTTATTGTCATTACACAAGTACAAGTACAAGGCAAAGAAGTAACTATCATAGCTATAACGATGATGTGATCTGTAGAAGAGTGGTTCTGAAACTTGGTTGGAGGAGCCTGGTCTGAATGACTGTTTTTCTTAAATACTCCTGCAAACTGATCTTCAAGGTTAGCTAGACCACATTTTGGATGAACACTGATAAACATTCTTAGGACAATGATTGTTATGGTGATGTTTTCATATGTCTGTAACCCTGTTATGGGCTAAGGAGAGCCCTGGCCAAGTACTGGGCCTCAAAGATTAGATTGATCCAGTGAAGAGCACTGTTGTAAACAATGTTTTTGAGATATGCTATTGCTTAATTGCTCCTCAACACAATTTTTCTTCACTACCTCATGTAGGAACCAATGTTATTCAATATGTAAAAATCATGAACAGACGTTTGTTCACTCAGCCAAACAATTTTCAATCGGCAGCATGGTGGCACAGTAGTTAAGCATTGCTAGCTGTCTGTGTCAGTCCTAGGTTTGAATCCAACAGGGTAATATCTACTAGACGTTTACATGTTCTCCCCAGGTTTTCAGGGAAAAAATTGGCCATAGTATATATGTTGAACTAAGACTGTAAATTCTATTGTAGAGGGACTCCAATCATTTATCTGAGAACACATATTTAAGAATAAACATTCACTACATTTACACAATTTTATATTGTTCAGTGTATTACAATAGCAGTCCCCCCTTCTGAGTTGTCTTGAGACACTTTTAATTGCCTTTAAGACATAAGATTATAATAGGCACAACCAATCTTATTCAGTACTTTAAGTAACATCTTCAGTTAATTAAAGTCTTGTAAATTCACCAATGGTCGAGCCATACTTTAGAGTTGGCTGACGATCATGTGAACAACAATGGGAGAAAACAGCTGCCAAACCTTAACTTGAAGTTTAAGAACATCAAAATAATAATTATTTGAGATTACTGGTGGTTCCCAAGATACAAATGAAAAATAAACATGACTTGAAGGTTGATAGGCACCGATATACTTTTTCTGCTAGTAGGCAGTTGGTGGTTTCTTGCAGTCATATGACTCCCTCCTTTCATACTTTGTTACTGAGTTTCAAGATATCTTCAAGAAACCTTCTCGTGAAAATTAATAACAAGATCAATCACCCTCTGTATAGGAAATAATAAAAGTTCCTTTATTGACAGCAAGGAGATGCTGTCGCAGAATTAAACAGACAAGCAAGAAGAGAGAAGATGTTGGCTGAGTGAACACAACCGTGCATGCGTTGAGGGCATCAAGCAGGTTAAGAGTTGTAGCAGCAAAACCCATAACCTTTTGGCCTTCTATCATTTCAGGTATAAGGTGAGAACATATTACAAGCCTAGATCATCAGGAGTCCTGGAATTAAACAGCAGATCCAATAGAATGTCCAAGACTACCCCTCTGCCTTATATATACCCAATAGTTTGTCGCATGGTCTTGCTAGCACAGAGAGAAACAGCAGGACTACTCCCTCAGTTCTTGCACCAAACTATACTCCAGATCTGGTTCCGCATGCCAAACCATAATTGGACACACTTCATATGGATACCTATTTTGCCTTAAGCTGCCTATTGTTGCAAAGATTTGATCGTACAATTTTTTGATAGATGGCGATCGGTCGTTCAGTTGATCGGACAGGTTAGAACATTTCTGATGGCTACCGATAATATCTCTGCATGTATTGCCGATCTGACGATATCAGTGGGAGACTGTCACCAGCTTTTGTTCTGTCAGGGGCAGAACATTGTCTGATTTGTTCTTTTAATACTTTATTTGATCTGAATGGTTGGTGGCAGGTCGGGAGATGGCCCAGAACGATCGTTCGTCCGATATGAAGGCAAATCTACACGTCTATGGCCACCTTTAGCCGTACACCCTCCTCCCCTTCAGAGATAATGTGCCACAGAGCTACTATAGGGGTATACAGAGGCATCTTCAATGGTACCAATCTTTACTGCTAAAGAGCTGTGGTGGTCTTAAACTGGTACAGAAGCTCCAAATATATGATCTATGGCCTAATTCTTTGTTGAGCTATAAAAAATAAAATAAAAGGGAAGCATGTTTTCAACCATTCAGGTACATATTCTACAATTAATGGCTTTCATTTGCTTTTGGCATTGAAAAGCTTTATATGTTTTGAGAATAAATATGGGAGTGATGCAGCTTTGGAATCTCACTAACTGAAAAGTTCTTTTGGTAGATTCATCCTGAATCTCATCCGCCTCCCTTGATTTTTTTGATTAAGAATGTAGCGATGTTTTTTTTTCTGTGGGTTTGATTTGGATAAAGAACACAAAGCCACAATACTTTTTGACACACTAACATCTTCTGACAAATATTCATCTGCTGAAGGCCCTGAGCTCTGACGTACTTCTCCACATGAAGAACTTTAACTATTTTATCTCTGTCTAATTGGAATCTGCTGGGTGATCCCATTTTCGGAAATATTTTGTTTACTGCAGAGTGTTTGTTGACAGCTATGGTGATATTGGGAACTATCCTACTCTTCTAAATCTTTTTTTTTTTTTACAATTCATAATTTTATATATATTCCAGACAATATCTATACAAACTGAAATTCAGGGGTAGCCAATATGTAAGACACCCCATTGGCCCTTTATGTGCAAGTCCAAGAGGCAAAGTACACACATTAAGCAATCATGCCTTTTAATGCTATGCCAAGGGGAGCTAGTTGGGAATCCACCACAAGATGAAGTTGCCATGCGGTAACTTGGATTATGACTGATTTGCCAAGATGGAGCTGCCGCTAGGTAAGAGGAGGCAACCGTTCCGAAAGATTTTTTCCAAAAAGGAGTGAAAAGATGAGGTTAGAAATGATTGAGCGCACCAATTAGGGGAAACCTTATGAGGATACACCCTTGTCAGTTTTCATTTTCCTTGTCCTTTAAAGGTCATACAATAAAATTTTAAAAAAATTAAAAATGGCACAACTTTTTCCTTAAGACACTTAAACAATCTTGAGGTATAGGGGTAACTAGTGCTCACATCCTAATATATAATGACACAACGGTAAATAAAGGGCACTGAGAACAAGGGAGGGAGAGAAATATAGCACATCAATATGGAAACAGTAGGGAAAGAGAGAGAGATGGAAAGATGATGACTATACATTAAATTTTATATCAGTTTTTACCAACATGTCCAGTCACTTCCTTTATACATCAGTAACCCAGCAATAGAAATGAAATTGTCTAGTGTCTCTGGCAACACACATACACACACACACATATATATATATATATATATATATATATATATATATATATATATATATATATATATATATATATATACATACAATGAAAATGGGCCTGGTGCACACAGAACTCTAGTCACAATCAAGTAATGGAAAAGTCCGCACTTATGGGTCTTGTGTAGAAAAGTACAAAATTACTTAGTGTTTATTCGACGTTTCGGCTCTATAGGCGAGCTGTCCTCAGGAAGAACCGTTCTTCCTTTACTTTATTTATATATATATATATATATATATATATATATATATATATATATATATACAGATGCAGCCACTTTGGTTTGTCTGTTTGACACAGAATAGCTAAACACAGATATCCCATTTATCTCATTTAACACAGAAAACTGCGTCACAACATCCCATCTAATTAAAGCATTCACCATTGTGAACAATGGAGCTTTGGTATGCTAACGAAAAGGTTAAATGCATTAAATGAGTTAAGATGACTTAAGATAACACAGTTTCTTCAATTACCCCTGAGTCATGACGCATTTAACTCACAAATCCAAGTGGCTTCATCTGTATATATACAGTGGGTGCAAAACTATTTGCCCCCTTCCTGATTTCTTATTCTTTTGCATGTTTGTCACACTTAAATGTTTCTGCTCATCAAAAACCGTTAACTATTAGTCAAAGATAACATAATTGAACACAAAATGCAGTTTTTAAATGAAGGTTTACGTTATTAAGGGAGAAAAAAAACTCCAAATCTACATGGGCCTGTGTGAAAAAGTGATTGTCCCCTTGTTAAAAAATAACTTAACTGTGGTTTATCACACCTGAGTTCAATTTCAAAGGTTATAAAGCCATTTCTAAAGCTTTGGGACTCCAGCGAACCACAGTGAGAGCCATTATCCACAAATGGCAAAAACATGGAACAGTGGTGAACCTCCCCAAGAGCGCAGAGACAACTCATCCGAGAGGCCACAAAAGACCCCAGGACAACATCTAAAGAACTGCAGGCCTCACTTGCCTCAATTAAGGTCAGTGTTCACGACTCCACCATAAGAAAGAGACTGGGCAAAAACGGCCTGCATGGCAGATTTCCAAGGCGCAAACCACTTTTAAGCAAAAAGAACATTAAGGCTCGTCTCAATTTTGCTAAAAAACATCTCAATGATTGCCAAGACTTTTGGGAAAATACCTTGTGGACCGACGAGACAAAAGTTGAACTTTTTGGAAGGTGCGCGTCCCGTTACATCTGGCGTAAAAGTAACAGCATTTCAGAAAAAGAACATCATACCAACAGTAAAATATGGTGGTGGTAGTGTGATGGTCTGGGGTTGTTTTGCTGCTTCAGGACCTGGAAGACTTGCTGTGATAGATGGAACCATGAATTCTACTGTCTACCAAAAATTCCTGAAGGAGAATGTCCGGCCATCTGTTGGTCAACTCAAGCTGAAGCGATCTTGGGTGCTGCAGCAGGACAATGACCCAAAACACGCCAGCAAATCCACCTCTGAATGGCTGAAGAAAAACAAAATGAAGACTTTGGAGTGGCCTAGTCAAAGTCCTGACCTGAATCCTATTGAGATGTTGTGGCATGACCTTAAAAGGGCGGTTCATGCTAGAAAACCTTCAAATAAAGCTGAATTACAACAATTCTGCAAAGATGAGTGGGCCAAAATTCCTCCAGAGCGCTGTAAAAGACTCGTTGCAAGTTGTCGCAAACGCTTGATTGCAGTTATTGCTGCTAAGGGTGGTCCAACCAGTTATTAGGTTCAGGGGGCAATTACTTTTTCACACATGAAAATGTAGATTTGGATTTCTTTTCTCCCTAAATAATAAAAACCCTCATTTAAAAACTGCATTTTGTGTTTACTTGTGTTATCTTTGACTAATAGTTAAATGTGTTTGATGATCAGAAACATTTTGTGTGACAAACATGCAAAAGAATAAGAAATCAGGAAGGGGGCAAATAGTTTTGCACACCACTGTGTATATATATATATATTATATATATATATACACACACACACACACACACACACACACACACACACACACACACACAGATAAACTAAATCAGTTTCTCTTATTCAGTCGAAAGCCGAATCAATCACAAAAGTTTCGGCCGAATCCCAAACCTGAATTAGAACATTGACTTGAATGTAAAAATGACAGGCATGGAAATCAGCACTTTGTCCATTGGTCTATGGTCCCATGAATTTTAGGGTTCAGAATCAGAATACTGCCAAAAAAGGCTCGTAATTAGCCAAATCCCCAAGACCCAGGATTCTGTGCATCCCGACAGATTTGTTATCTCAATTTCATAGATACTTCCAGATAGACCAAGAATGAGCACGTGCTATACTTTGTGTCAGTCAAACATGGACACTTAATGGAACAACAGAGGGAATGAGTAACTGTTGGTATTCCAGCATTCTCTGGCCTGCAGTAACCAGCAAGCCCCACAGATACTGGTAACTGGAAATATAATAAAGCAGGATAAAACTGAATGGTTTGTAAAAACTGATCCTTTATAAGAGAAAACCACTCCAAAAAATTACTAAAAGCCAATCAATGGTAGTAGGTATTTGATAGACCTACATCACACTACTGAGATCTTCATTACTGTTGCCGATGGCCATGTTATATAAGGAACCCCAGCAATATATTTCCACCAGGAAAACTCCTGCAGTTACTGAACATCATCCTCTAAAAACTACTTCACTTGGTAACCTTAGCCTTGTTCTGTAGCTCTACTATCAGCACATGTCTGATCTGCATGGCAGAACTGATTAATGCTTCTCTAGACTGGTAGGACATCTATAATACTCTATTAAGCCTTAGAAAACACCAACGTTCTCTATAATGCAGATCAAAGAAACTTCAGTTCTCAGAAATTTCAAACAGTGTGTTCATTGTGAGGACTCTGATGAGCAGAACTGAAACAAATGTTAAAAAAGAGAGACCAGTAAAGGTATTGGGGGGGGGGAGGTAGTGGAATACACTCTTAGCAAGTCATTTAAAACAAGATTAAAATAAAAACAAATTAGAAATTTTGTTCATAGCTTGGGGGGAATGTTCTTAATCACTGAAAAAGCTAAGATTTCCTATTCTCTAATTGTGTTCGTTTTCTGAGTCATAAGAGGACAGATTCCAAACAAATATGTTTAAAGCAGCCACATCAGAGGACTCTTGTACGACTTTCCTCTGTAGCCCAAAACAACGACCTCCCACAGGGACATGTACTGTTCATCTGATCGATTTAAAGTTCATCCATAGATATATATATTTACAAAATCTGTTGCTGGTTCGGGGTTTTTGTCATTTCCTCGATTAATGCATTTGTGGGGGTTTCTTTTACACTAAGGGGCAGATTTAGGTTATCAAGGGATGAAGTGAATTCGAGGGAATTTTCGAAGTAAACAAGTAATTTTTTGGATACTTCGACCATCGAATAGGATACTACGACTTCGAATTCGATTTGAAGTAAAATAGTTTGAATATTCGACCATTCGATAATCGAAATACTGTCTTTAAAAAAACTTCAATACTTCGCCAAATTAAACCTACCGAATTGCTATGTTAGCCTGTGGGGACCTTCTACACCATTTTTCTCAGTCTTCACACATCAAAGTAAAATCGTTCAATCGTACGATAAAATAGTTTGAATCGTTTCATTCAAACGATTTTACTTTGATCGTTCGATGGCCAAATTCGCTGAAAAATACTTAGACTTCGATATTCGAAGTATTTCAGTTCGAGGGTGGAATTTTAAAGTATTTATCACTTTGAAATTCAACCCTTGATAAATCTGCTCCCTTAAAGTATAGAAATTATTATGCCATATAATGTAGTACAGTGTTCATAGAACTTTTCCAGTTGGATCTTGAGGCTCCAAACTTTGTCAGGGTCCCTCTTATTATTAGAAGGTTACAGATTTAGGAAATGTGTCAAAGTGTCAGTCGGGGTCCAAGAAGATCTAGGTCAGCAAAAAAGTAAATATCTCAACCTGACTGATCTTCAAGCTGGGCTCTAAAGTTTATTCAAGAGTGTACCTAGGAGATCAAATAGGCATTCTTAACTGGCCTCAACTTTAAAATCTTAACCCAACTGGTTCACCTTTAAATTAACTTTCAGTGTAAAGAGTGATATATGGAATTGGTTTTAATTTTTCTATTATTTGTGGTTTTTGAGTCATTTAGCTTTTTATTCAGCAGCTCTCTGGTTTGTAATTTCAGAAATCTGGTTGCTAGGGTCCGAATTACACTAGCAACCATGCACTGATTTGAATAAGAGACTGGAACAGAAATAGAAGATGAGTAATGCTGTTGGTTCCCTTGCACGGCAGTAGATGGCTCTTGTTCCGTGACATCTTTCATTGTCAATTACAACACCAGGTCTGCTGCTGCCTTTGAGAAAAGCAACAAGATGTTTGGCAATGTTTTCAATGTTAAGAATAATGAAGTTCTTATTTCCTCTCATGTCAGTAATGAAATGCTGTCTTTTTTTTCAGTGATGGCTTTCCTAAGGCACTTGACAGTGGCTAGCCCTCTACACCACTAGAGGTCCCCTAGCAGCCGATCACCCAAATGTTCCATTGTTCTTCAGCTGTGGGACTAAGAATCTATATCCCTGATGTAAATAATGAAACTTTTATATATTGCTACAATATCATTTGTACTTTTATCAAGGATATTTCCTTTTGTCAGGCTCAACTTCATGGTGATGGTAGCTCCAGGGTTCCTCAGAGTGCACTGGCATGGGGTTCAGCAGATGAGGCAGGAGGGACACAATGGTGTTTGAAGCAACTATACAGAAGTGCAAGGAGTATGTTTGGACTCAAGTACCTTCAACAGAGTCAATACATGCAGCCTTTTTGCATGACCGTACCAATCAGAATCAATTAAAACCCTTGCCAATAGCTCAAAGCAACACAATTTTCTCTTCATATTCCCTTTCTCATATGTTTATACTTCCCAACATTTGAATTTGCAAATTAGGGACAATTTAGACCATGCCCCCATTCTGCTCTAACTACACCCCTGATCTGTCCAAACCTACCCATATTGCAACAAAACCAGATCCACGACACATGAAAATCAGGCCATGGAGATATATGTATATTTGAGTTTAAATTCAGTTTGGTATTTGCAAGGCCATTATGTTTCACCCCAGTATATTGTTTTGAGATAAAGGTCCAAGATGGGGACCGAAACATTGGTCTGTTTTCTTTTAATGACGAACTAAATAAAGATGAAGCTTTTATCTTTTCAAAAATCCCCGTGTGCGTCCGGATTTCTTAGATGGACTTTAAATAAGAGGCAAAGGAAAGCACCTGGGTTCAGCTAATAACTAGCGTGGGAGTGCTGGATCGACTACAACTTTACATATATATAATAATACAAAAAAGCCATGAATATCTTGTAAATTATAACCTTATAAACGGTGAGTTCTGATGTCATCAGTCATAAACGGTGAGTAGTGATGTCATTTCTGTCACATGACTCACTGAAATTTGTGTATTATAATAAATAAAGTACCCCCAGTTGTAAAATATGAGGATATTAGAAGTTACCTCGGAGTTCCATGACCTGTATAAAATCACTCGGCCTTCAGCCTAGTGTTTTTATATGGTCATGAAACTCCTCGGTAACTTATAGTATCCTTATATAGTATCCTTATATTTTACAAGAGGGGGTACTTTATTCACTATATATATATATATATATATATATATATATATATATATATATATATATCTATCTATCTATCTATATCTATATATATATATATATATATACATATATATATCTATATATATATATATATATATACATATATATATATATATATATATATATATATATATATATATATATATATATATATATATATCTATCTATCTATATATATATATATATCTATATATATCTATCTATATATATATATATATCTATATATATCTATCTATATATATATATATATCTATATATATCTATCTATATATATATATATATCTATATATATCTATATATATATATTTTTTTTTTTTTTTCTTTCTACAGGGTGTACAGAGTTTGTCCAAATCAAAAAAATTGGATTCAGCACATCCCTATTAGGAAGTCTTTGCTCCTCTCACTGAAATTTGTGTATTATAATAAATAAAGTACCCCCCCAGTTGCAAAATATGAGGATGTTAGAAGTTACCTCGGAGTTCCATGACCTGTATAAAATCACTCGGCCTTCAGCCTAGTGTTTTTATATGGTCATGAAACTCCTCAGTAACTTATAGTATCCTTATATTTTACAAGAGGGGGTACTTTATTCACTATATATATATATATATATATATATATATATATATATATATATATATATATATATATATATATATATATATATATATTTCTTTTTTTTTTTTTTTTCCTCTCTTTCTACAGGGTGTACAGAGTTTGTCCAAATCAAAAATATTGGATTCAGCACATCCCTATTAGGAAGTCTTTGCTCCTCTCAAAAGGCACTATATAAATATATCCACCAGCCTAAACTCTCATTCGTTATTTAATGCAGCAAAGCCCTGGAAAAGAAAGAAGCATATAGATTGTATTGGGTCGTGTTTATACTGTTTCCTAATAAAAAAAAAAAAACACCATGTACCTATTAAAAAGCAATCAAATTGGGAAAGCATGTGAAACATTAAACTGTACATTATATGAGAAAACAAAATAAACATTTTTCCTGGCAAATAAATGTGGAATTGGGCATTTGACATACTTGGCAGGAACGCTGAACTATATTAATCTCAAGCATACAGAAAGGCTAATATAATATTTAAATATTTACCTAAGTAGTAATTTTTTTTGGGTTGTACTTGAAACTTTAAAAAATATGCCTTGTTATAACGATACCAGTGTTTTAGATGGAGAATAAATTATCCTGTTAGCCAGAAAAACCCTAATTCTTATTTATTTGAATGTGTTGCGTATAACATGCCCTCTTCTGGGATTTTCAAAAAGATCATGAGAGCTAAAACCTTGCTGACGTTTGGTGAAAATCAAAGGGTTCAACACAATGACACTGAGGAGTATGTGCTGATGCTCCTCAGCTTACTTTATAGCAGTAGGACTAAACTATAAATATTTCACTTCATATAGCCAAGCATGTGCCAATAATACTGTATGCCTGAATGACAGGATCAATGCAATTTGTAGGCTTCACAGACCAGATTATTTTGAGGAGAGGCTGGAAAACAGGATGAAAGGATCTTCTATCAAAGGTTCCTGCAGGTATCCATACATGCAAGTATTATAAGGCAATCACAATGGACAAAACATGTTTTGTAATGGCTATGCTTCATAGAGGCAAAAGTAGACCCCGAGGGTGTAACCCTAGTATCCACTGAAGGAGCCTGACTGGCACTCAAGTTGTGGCTCCACTGGTTATTTAAGTCTTTTGGAATGATACCCAAACATACACAGTCAGTCAGGTTTAATAGTTGACACAGAATTCAGAAAGTGATGTTTTATGCTATTAGTCCTAGCTCTGAACATCTATCCATTATATAAAGGGTTTCACGGACAAAGCATCCAAGCTGTGGGATGTTCTAATAAGATGGAAAAATGCTGGACATTCAATTGCACTACGTGAAATAGACACTTAGACATTAACAGACATTTAATTGTGTAGGATTAGTATATACTGTACTTTCAATAGTGTCAGACTCACAGGACTTACAGTCTAATGGATTTGTCCAAGATCCAATGAAGACAAATGAACCAACTAGACTTTTTTATCACGAGAAGCAAAAGTTCAGGGAAGGGAAACCAAACAAGTTTAAATAAAAATGGAGGAATGAAATTGGCTTAAAAATTAGAAAGGCTAGAAGGAATATGATGAACGTTCAAAAGGTCAGTATAAAAAAAAATGGCCTTCTTAACACTTATTTAGGAAAAGGTGACGTCTTATGGCCACATCAAGCACTATTCATCTAATAAGGCCAGGAAGGTAGCAAAGCTTTTTCAGCATAACCACTGTCTGCAATCATATACATAAAATAAATTCTAGGTTTAATTAAAATATCTGCTTGTCCCGGCTCCCGAAAAGAACCATTGTACAAAAATATTAAAACTTGAAAAGGAGTGTTTTGCTGATTTATGGTTGTACAACATCTAAGTGTTGGAAGTACAGTGGAAATCACTTAAAGGATTAACTGCTAAGGTAGTAAAACCTTAAAAGAAACAACAAGAATGTGAGCCAGACTTAACTATGCAATATAAACAATAAAATTCTGCTACCCTAACTACTGAGCTTCTAGTTAAAAGCAGAGTTTCCTTTCGGGTATATTCAGTGAGTTATGCTTCAGTACAGCCTTAATCCCCCAGAAAACAGACAGCATGGAACTGAGATTACTACTTATTAGTTTTGGCGACTTACGACATTAAAAAAAAATCCCAAAAAACAACATAGAACAAAAGGAAAAAATACATACATTTGACTATTTATTTTCATCAGATGGAAATAAAATAAAACAAATGTATAGTGGCTCTATAATGGCCTGTTGTCTGCCACATTTCTTTCTCCCTCAAAAATTCCTGTTGGCAAAAGGTTATTTTGGATATTCAGTTTTGAGAAGGAGGAATAAAACAGTAGCCAGAATCAGCATATCTGTCACACCAAGGGGGTTATTTATTAAAGTCTGAATTTTAGTGGGAAAAAAATACTCAATTTTTTCAAGATTTGTTATACCCTGAAGCTGCAAAAAGTCAGAATCCGAAAGTTACAGTTTTTATCAATCCAATTTTTTCAGGGTTTATTGATGATTAATAAGTGTAAATTGTGGCTTTTAGGTAGGTTGGACTTTTTTTATTTATAAAATCAGAAAAATTTGGATTTTGATAAAAAAAAAACCCAAGTGTTTTAACTGTGTTATAATGCTCAAGATAATTTGAATTTCAGGGTATCCCAGAAGAGTTACAATCAGTTAAAATCTAAGTAGAATTATGTGTTGTATATTGTTGTATATAATTATGTTTATCAGCCTTTATTAAGAAATCCTATTTAATGAATAGGTTGAACAGCTGAAAAACATGTGGAAGCCTGCCATGCCTTGTGGCTACCACATCAGCGTAGACCCAATGGGCAAAAAAAAAAAAGCGATAGTACAGTTTAGCACAGGCAGGTGCAAACTCTATTTCTGCACCCATCTTTGTGCCAAGCAATTAATAATGAACCCAAGAACCTCTATGTAATAACATTTAATATAATAATATATATTCCATTTAACATGTACACAAGTCACCCATCCTTTTCTTTTCAAATTATCTTTATTCAAATTAAGAATTAATCCCAATGACTTTTTGACAGAAATTTTAGTCCATAAAAAAACATAGTTCCATAATCTGCAAAAATATTTGGAGTTCTATTACTTATATAACTCTAGTAAAGCTGGGATCAGAGAATCCCCTTGAGGATCCCAGTTGTGTGTGACTGGAGTCACCTTAGAATTCTTCTGCATAAATAGCTGAAGCCAGTTTGAATTTCTATGACCTGTTCAAGGTTGCTTAATAGGTGCAGGTCATGGAACTCCTAGATGATTTACATCATTGAAGTCAAAGAATTTCACAGTGCTTTTAGCCAACTAGTGTACCAAGACATGTAGAACCTAAGTCAACGTGGCATTCCGTAACCAAGGGTCCCCTCCCACTATTATAATACACATAAAAAACATGTACAATATGGAAACAATAACCCAACATATCAGATCCCCCTTAAATAATAAACTGCATTTTATCTGGAAGTTTTTTTTAATAGTCATTGCTTTCACAAGTGTCGGAGTTGCTCTATTTTTGTGTTTTCTTATCTTTTCTGTTAAATTATCCAACTAAATGTCTTATTTTACAGCACTAAGGTAAACATTACAAGACTGCTATTTCCGATCCATGGAACGTGGCTTGAGCAAGTCATACGATACTTACATAATAAAATGTCAACAATGTTCTTTTAAATCCCACTGATTTTCAGCTCCAGTTGGAAAATACAGAACTTATCCCAATGCCCAAACAAAACAATACAAAAGACTGAATACTTTTTTTTTTTTTCAGAGATTTGCCCTGATTGTAAAAATATTTAGCACATTTTCAATGCTGCTACTGGAGGGTTTGGCGGGCAGTTACCAAAAATATTGTCTTTCTATAACTCTCTTAACTATACCATTTTGATTTAAGAAAAAACAAATAAGAAACAAAGATCAGCAAGTTGGGCCAAAATAAAAAATAATTTCTTGAACTTCCCACACTGTACTTGGTTGGTATTAAGCAAGTAACATTCTAAAAATAAACTAGAACCCAACTCTAGTGAACAAATTGTAATTTTAAAGAAATTAGTGGGAGAAACTGTAAAATATTTCCGCAAATACAATATATGTATTTAAAATATGCATTTTACTTGAGGCTGATCTACAAGACTTGGGAGGGAAAGAGCATATGGTGGCACTAGACTCTATTATTTCAACATATGTGGAAATATTGTTTTTGGGAACCTTCTGAGCACTTTGTAAAGCTGGTCATATGCAAGTTGACACTCATGCCTAATTGTTAACAAAACTATCAAGACATGGGTCAACAGGTTGGCCAAAATCTTCCCAGTTTTTCAGTAGAAACATCAAAAGGACTCCAACCAAACAAACAAGAAAATCTATTTGTATGATATCTGCATTGACCGGTTTAAGCAACTAGTCTTCCACGGTTATCTAGTAAACTAATATTTGGAGTGCTAAACAGACTGCTTTAGTGCCTTCAAGGGTCTAAGCAGTAATAGATCAGTAGGGTCAAATAGCCATTTAGTACTCAATATACTCAATATGTTGACAATATGTCAAACATTTTCCACATAATATGGGACTTTGAGGGTAAAGAGACTAGTCTCGACAAACTTCTCCAGAAATTCAAGTTCTGTAGGTTTTCAGGGTATTTTTGGTCAGCTCTCTTCACCCCTGAACAACACTATTTGACAAAACAAGTCATTCATTCCTCACATGGCTCATTTCAACAACCGAGGTTAAAAACTAACAAACCATTAATACATTTGCCTTTTTCCAGTCCAATCAGAATTTAACCAGCTAACAAGCTTTGAAGGTCTTAGCAACCCTGCGGTGAGAATGTATGTCCAGAAAAGCATATTTTGGATGGTGCAGGATGATTGGATGAATACCCACAGTGCTACTAAAAATATTACATTACAAGAGAGTACATGATGAGAAGTCTCAATCATTTAATAGCTTTAGACTTATCACTGACAGATAGTGTACTGTATATTGTGACCTGGATGAATGATACCCCTTTATAGACATTATATCCTGCACCTACAAGCAGTCAGAAATCTAGAACAATGCACACATCTATAGAATTTATTGGAGGTAAATTCCTTGTTTTCCCTCACACTTGATCCATCTAAAGGTCCCATTGACCTATTGAATTTCAATCTCTTCATGTTCTTCTAAGGACTTCACAGTCTTCCATTAAATAGAAAATAGAATTCCCCACCTGAACATTATGCAACAAATGCAGTTGTGGGCAAAAAACGTATTTTGATATCACTAGCTAGCTACTTGTCTTGCCTTTGTAGGTTCATAGAAGCCTTTAGGTGGAACAAAGCCAAGGTCGTTGTGTGTAGCCATCACAAAGATAATGTACCATATGAGATTCATGTATGGATTCCGTACATTTTTTTATGTAAGCAACTCACCGCAACAAAACTCAGATCCTGTTTAGACCATGCTGACGTCAGGCGTATGTGTTTATCATCTTTTCTGGACATCTTGCCATGCTTTCTGGCTCAAGGCAAAGTGGAACTAAGAGTATTTGCATTCATCCAAAACCGAGATTACCGCAGTTTCAAGGTAATTGATACCTAAATGAAAGGCTGTTTTTTTTTCTCTTTTTTAGGTCACGGTTTTTGATTTGAGCTCGTTCTTGGGGTTATAAAACGTTCTGTCAACAATTTTCTGAGCAGAAAGTAAGTGATGAGGGAGAGGTCAAATGAAAATCATTTTTTTTCCCAAGTACAGCTCATCGGGTTATAATGGAACTCGCACAACTTGGGACCATAGTTAGAAGAACAAGAAAAAATGTAACCTTTTCCCTATCATTGGAGTCTCTCTCAGACTAGGGTACTTGAGCCACCACAGAACTTAAGGGGCCTTTCCTCCAACGCCCCTCTCCCCATTCAATGCTACCTTTGACAAGCCCACCGGATTTCTCTAGGTATCCCTGCGGACCAGTCTAACTCTTAATAGCATAGAATCTAGGCTGATGGCTAGAAAATTACAGAGCATCGACTTTTCCCAGTTTCATTCAAATAAATCACGTATTGCTTTCCATACTGTGGTCACAGAGTGACTGAGGCCTCTGACGAGAAATGGGTTAAGAGGGAAGTTAATTTCATATGTTATAGATAGACCAGTTTTAAGCAACTTTTCAACTGATTTTAGGCTTTCCTAACCTGCTTTATTCCGAGCCAGCAACTGAAAATGCCATCTGGTTGTCAGGGTCACAGACCCAACAACTCTAGGGATTTGTTTTCAGTTTCATTGTTTTTCTTATTTTATATTGTTTTTCTTATTTTATATTCCATATCTTTTTGTTCAGTTCCACTCATGTATCTTTTTTGTTTTTACTTATAAGTTGCAACCTGGTTCCTAGGTAATGTATTAAATTCCAGAACTGCAGAACAAAAAACACAAAAAAATCTTACAACAGCCCTGGCTACACCTTTTTAAAAGTTAATTATAACCTTTAAGAGTACATTTTGCTGAATACTATTGTCCTCACTATACTAAAACTGCAGGACAAACTCTTGCTCCAAAATCAACTAAGAACTTGCCATTTGCAAGCACTAAGATTATTATAGGCCCGTGCATTACTGTAAGACCTTTCCTCGCATTTTTATGCCCTGCCACTGGGGTGTGCCTATTGTATTGGCATAGGATAGAAAAAAATCTGCAGCCAATCAGGGCATTAGTGCATTCAAACGAATGGAGGTTGCAGTCAAACAAACCTGCAACCAAAGAATCAGAATGTCCACCAGGTTATAACAAGCAGCCAATCAAAGACTCAGGCTAATGTCACACAGGGTTGATCTTCAATGGGCATTTTTTAGAAATACAAATTTCTAGCCCAGAGTGAAAGCAGCACCCTATATTATTCATTATTGCTGTAAGCTTCCTTATGCTGTACGTCTCCCTTAATTTAATTTCTGGATCAGTAAAGAGTTACCTCCATCCGTTCCTGTTTAACGTCATCAACCTCATCATCTTCCATCAGGGCAAGAAGCTCTCCTGTCTGGTCGATGGAGATGAGAAAGTCTTGCGCCAGCTTTTGCCGTTTGTTGGAATTGTTGTTGCTGTTGAATTTCTCTGTTTAAAAGAGATAAGAATTCATTTCTTGAATTGGTAAACTGGGCATCATTAGCTTTTTATCTACCTCCCAGCAATTCAGATTTAAGGTGGGCATATTCCCTAGACTTGGTAAAGACCTACTTTGAAGTTGATTTCACTTATCTGGACATCAGAAAAGTCAAACAGCTTCTCTGAACTACAATTCACAACATCCTCAGCCAAATCAGTCTTTTGCATAGCCCTCCCTTTGTATAAGTAATTCTGTGCATCGTTGTAGCCATAAATTCCAGGACCCCACAATAAAAAGAGGCTTCAAGCTTTAAAGAAGGTTTTACTGATACAGAGTATCAACCTCCCTTTAGGGACCTCTATTCTCCTTGACCACCATCAGTCTATTTTTATGTTGTTATCCTTCTGGCAAGTTTTCTTGCGCTGCAGTAATAGTAATAATAGCATTTCCAAGGCACACTGTCCGTGGCTTTAAGTGAGCACCGTTATTTGGTGTATGTTAACAATGCCTAAAGGATTTAGGGAAGATTTTCTGCATAATGCACCCACAGCTGCCCGCTTCAATACATATCAAAGCTCTCCTCTCTGCCCGCTGTCACTACCTAAGGGCCAAAACCAATTATTGGCTTAAGCATTTCCAGTTAGAGACGTCTGTGTGAGTTAACGGCACGCTCCTAACGAGGGATGTGCATTTTATTCCTTTTGCAATGAGCCAACCAAAATGTAATTTCTGAATTGCTCAAAGTTACAGACAGCTCCTCTGTAGAGAAACCAGTGCCAGGAAAGGCTTCTTTCATTGCTAGAATAATATTAAATCCAATATGCCACTGTTCCTACCTTCAACGTCATCTTCTTCTATTCCTTTCAAGATCTTTGACTTGTAGTCACGGAAGACCATGTATTTCAGCAACCTCCGTAATTTCTTCTTGAAAATTCAAAGATAAAAAGTCCGGTCAAGGTTTCTTATTAGGAGGCAGAGGTAGTCACCAAACAATGGTGATTATTAAATGGTGTGGGGGGGAACAAAGACCATGTTACTAAATTCTGCCCATTACATTTTAATGCCAACAGCCCAATGCAAAATAAAGACAGCACCCCAAAATATACCTTCTAAGGTCCTGCATATTATAAACAAATTGTGGTCGGTCAACTTTAAACCTAGCAGGAAAGCAAAACTGCTTGGGGGCTCTGTCTGATTTGATATTGGTCTCTTGGCCATTGGACATGGCAAACCAAACAGGCCAATGCAATAAAAGTACTATAACCAATTGATCATAGGACTTAAGTTCTCTGCATGGGCTTAGATAGTATTGTACATTTTCAAAAATAAATATTGTTTTAATTATAATATCTATTATCCAGAATACTCGGGAGCTTGGGATTTCCGGATAGCAGAATCAGATGTTTCCATTATTTTGGATATTCATACCTCTAGTCTACTAGAAAATCATGTAAATATTAATTAAACTCAATAGGCTGGTTTTGCCTCCAATGAAGATTCATTTTATCTTAGTTGGGATCAAGTACAAGCTACTGTTTTATTATTACAGAGAAAAAGGAAATAATTCTTAAGAATTTGGATAAAATGGAGTCTACAGCAGACAGCCTCCCAGTAATTCAGAGTTTTCTGGATAACAGGTTTCCAAATAATGGATCCCATATCTGTATATTTAAAAAGGACTATGGTTCTATGAGCCATAAGGGAAACAGCCAATCAGAATTATATAATGTGACACGTTGGGCTTTGCCACAAGGTTCAGGAGGATTTCAGATGGATACCTTATCCCGACGCATGAGGAAAAGGAGATCTTCAGCGGAAATGACCCGCGCACCCCTCATCTGGGACACTTCGGCTGCCTGCTGCAACTGCAACAGAAAAGAAAGGCCCCATTAGCAGCCATTTACGTGCATTTTTATTCTTATTTTTATCATAATGAAAGACATTTTTCTTCTACAAAATTCATACATTTGATAATTGAGTTTGATACTTAGATGGACTTAACGTGAGTGGGACAACAGGGGAAACATTCTTCATTCTTTTTCTTGAGTTTCCAACTATGAACTTGCCCGCCTCATCTTTTTCCAGGAAACTGTGTTAACTGTAGCTTGTTCCGTTACTTTCCAGCAAGTCCTTTGCTGTTCATTCCATTTACAATTTCTTACTCTGGTCTTAGCTGGTCAGTCCCTGTCAAGCATCTTCTGCAGCATCATCTTGGTTACTGTTACTAAGTTCTTTCTGCTCGCTATGTCCCTGTATTAGGCCCATGCAATCTCTTCCTTGAGGACTCATTCCCTTCCTTGACTCAAGCCCAGAGTAATCCCCAGACAGGCAGTTGGATTGCTTGACATTTGGTTGGAGTCTAGATTTGGCAAATTATATCTGTTAAACTGAAGAAGGAAACTATATTGACACTATACAAAAGTGGCTTTGTGAAATCTTAGGTTCAAGTCTCCCACTCTGTAGTATAGCATTTGGCACGGGTCAACACTGATTCGGCCCATATGACCTTAACCTACATTGACCCAATCCACCACACTAATAAATACAGTATATACCGGAGAGGATTTGAACGAGTATATAAAAAACAGCAGCAATCCAACTTCACTGTCAGAAGTTTGGCTGGAACAGCACATGGAGGCTTGAGGAGCAGTTGGAATCACAATGAATATGGTCCGTCATCCATCTGTGACCTGTTGCAAGGGGTAATTGGTTGACCCAATTAAACCCAATCCGTGGGTTTCAGACCAACCTGTGCAGCACTACTTCCTTCCTGGACTCCAGATTTGTCCTTCAAAGAATTCAACTGAAATCCCAAAAATAATGCTTAAGGTAGAGTCCTGCAGCAGGTCAGGTACCCGTGGGTTACCTGCAAAAACCTGCGGTACCCTGCAGGTTGCAGATAGAAGTTTCGGGAGCGGGTATAGACGCGGGTCAGCGGTTCTCCGGGTTCTGGGTTGGGTTGCGGGTCTTCTCAATAGAGAGTTTTACTGCTTTTTTTCTGATCACACCTACTTATAATGATGTCACTTCCGGTTTACAATGATAGCACTTCCTATTTTACTCCTTTTTTTCTGATCATGCCTACTTCTAATGACGTCCCTTCCGGTTTACAATGACAGCACTTCCTGTTTCTTGATGGTCAGCAGGTCGCGGATCAGGTTGCAGATAAAGTACTTGTGGGCCGGGTCAGGTAGCGGGTCCAATCGGGTTCCAAGCAGGACTCTAGCTTAAGGCCCACAGGAGTGGCCTGCTCTTGGTTTTGGGAACTTCCAGCTAGGCCTCTTCAGGAATGGAATCTATACTATAAAAGTGTACAGAAGGCCCAACTAAAAGAAAAACTAAGCCAAAAAAAATATGATGTGATTATTTGCTCTGACATAAACGTGATAACGATGGAGCAAATTTGATCTAGACTTTGGGGTTACTCAGCTTTCCCTGTTCCACCATGGAATTATTACACCCCTTACCATGGAAATGAATACTATGACATTGTGGCTGGTGTGGCACGTGATGTCCGAACAACGTTTGCTCCATCTGTATTTCATTTCCACATGGCACCAAACCACAGCTCCATAAGCGACCTACACATTATAAGTAAGCCCCGTGCAATACAGGTTGATTTATACACACTAGATTTTGCCAACGCAGGCGAATAGAACGGCGCTTAAGGAGCCGTGCCACGGCTTTACGCAGATCAATCTGAAATTAAAGCAAAATTCCCTGGGAAACGCACAGGAAGCGCCGTTAATGGGAAATTTCAAACTCACACGTTAGGAAAGCCGACGAGAGCTTCAAATGCACCTGAAAGCCATTTAATGAAACTCTACCTCTACGCGCCCCTGCTCTCTCCAGCAATGTTTCACTCAATATCACTGTCTGAATTGGGGCATTAATAATTTCTCCATCCCATGCTGCTATGATTTGAATTAGACCTATTCAGAAGTTGAAAAGATCAACAAAAACAGTAGCTGTTTCTAATATCCAAAACGAGAAAAAAAAAAAAAAAATGATTTCAGTGTTGGCAAAACTACACTGGGCCCAGGCTCCAGTCCATAAATCATAATGCAGGGCCTGAATTTTTTCCACACTAATCAGACGCTCACAAAACATTAACTGTATCTGGTGTAGACAACAGAAAACACACTACGTGAAACGTTAGCGATATTTCCCCTGTAAAATCCACTTGGGCCCTTAATTCTACAACGGGGGGCAAGGGGCCGAGGGAGTTTCGCAGGAACTCAAAAGCAATAGTAACATAATCTAACTTGAAACTGCCCTGGAAAATGTAAGAATGTGAAAAATGATCGTTCTATTTGCTTGGCAGTAGTAAAATCAACTTTTATTCTGATTAGATTCAGGGCATATGAGGTACTTTTAATTTTTTTTTTCCACCAGAAAATGGAAAAGAAAAACTCCAAGGAAAATGTGAGCAGCTGAATTGAGTACAGTAGTACTTTTCCACTCTTCTGCCCTTGTTAGGAAAATCATTTATGTGCACAGGGGGGTGTAGTAACAAACATAAGCCAAATAAGACATATCCTTTCATTACTCACATGGCAGTAGGACAGGGAGAGCTAAGTGCTTATTGGTGGCTGCAGGTTGCAGGGAGAACCCTTTGAGTTTTTTAGTTCCTTGAAACATATAATGGCATTTAGTTTGGGGTAAAATGGGGTTTAGACGAGTAGAGGGGCCCTGAAGGCAAGCTGAAGAGAAGATCAGCGTCACCAAGAAATGGTCCGTTTGTAGAAATCGTCCACTACAGGGGTGATAAAGTGCAGTCAGGCTAAAATGGACACAAATGTTGTGCTTAATGACCTTTAATGAATAAGCACAATATTGCCTCCAGTTTAGTTTTAGTTTAGTTTAGTCTAGCATAAGCAGAAGCTGTGGACGCCTGGCGTTACGACCACCCTGAACATGGTAGCAACTCCGGGGCCCCTACAATGGGTTGCAGCAGACAAGTGTTTAAGAAATACCAGCAAATGTAATTTTAACACAAATAATCACAGGTGATGCAACCCTACTGTCCAACCTCCTTCCATTACACACCTCTTCTCTTGGCACCACTCTGTAATCACTATCTCTGCTCTTATAATGTATCTTCTAAGTTTAACCAACTATCAGTGCCCTGATACCTACCTTCATCTTTACATCTGCCCCAACCCTGCCTCCCTTCTAATCCCTGCCTCTAATTGTCTGCAACCTCCCTCTAATTGCCTAACTGTGCCCTGATACACTACTTTCCAATCTCTTCCTCTGTCTCCACTCCTACATTTTCCTTTACCTCCCTCTTTTCTTCTAGACCCTTCATGCCCCCCACTCCATTTCCAAACCTTGCCTCTGTTCCAACTACCTGTCTCCCAAACCCTACCACTTTCTCCTACCCTACTTTCCTTCTAGACCCTTCACGTTCCCCCATCTCCTTTCCAAGCCATGCCTCTTCCCACTGTCTGTCACCCAACCCTACCACTTACCTTCTTACCCATTAATATTTTGCCACCTCCTATGGAATTACTGCTTGTACACAAACTCCTCCCAACCTCAATGCCTCCTAATTACTCCTTTCAAACTTCTACCTCTGCTGATGTGTTTCTTCCTCTGAATATTTTACTTGTAAAGATTTTTTGGGGTGTTAATGGGACTAATCTGCCCAGTCGACTTAGTTTGGATGCATTAGATCAGTGATCCCCAACCAGTGGCTCATGAACAACATGTTACTCACCGACCCCTTGGATGTTGCTCCCAGTAGTCTCACAGCAGGAGCTTATTTTTAAATTCCAGGCTTGGAGGCAAGTTTTGTTGCATAAAACCAGGTGTACTGCCAAACAGAACCTCCTATTGGCTGCCAGTCCACATAGGGACTATCAACTAGCCAATCACAGCCCTTATTTGGCACCCCCAGGAACTTTTTTTGTGCTTGTGTTGCTCCCCAACTCTTTTTACATTGTAATCCAACTCATGGGTAAAACAAAAGGTTGGGGACCCCTGAATTAGATGAACATTCCAATCCATTGATCTGCCACAACACAAGCTGGTTTCTCTTATTTGACCCCTAGTAGAGATGGGCGAATTTGTCCCGTTTCACTTCGCCCAGAAATTCACTAAATTCGAAAAATTTGCGAAATGCGACATCTGACGCACAATAAAGTCAATGGGTGTCCGTTTATTTGACGACGAATTTTCGTGCGGATTCGCGCCTGGCGAATAAATTCGCCCATCACTAATCCCTAGTACTGTATCTGTATTATCTCATTACAGCATAACATGGAGTTATAAGGATTGTATGTACAGAGGAAACCTCAATGAACGTTAGTGTCAATGTGTTTGTGTTATGACAGCCACATACGTGTGCCAAAGGTGTGGGTTTCAAAGTCGGATTAAAAGGGATTCCACCAAGTACCAGTCTCCTGCATTAAAGCCAAGAGAGAGCCGCACCTACTTGAGTCAACAGAACTCAACAATAGATTCATCCCGTTCAACAAAAGAACGTGTAATACACTGGAACCGTAACTCTGTATTATATCTCTGCTCTGCAATGTTTAGATTAGAATCAGCTCGTGGTTTGGGAAGTGAATAAGAACATGTAACGGCTGAGAAATAAAAAGCCCCGAGTAGTCTCAGCATAATGTTCATCTGCTCAGTACAATAACCAGCCCGAATGCTCCTGATCTCATGAAAGGCTCCTATGGAATTACAGTACTGACAGCTGATGAGATTTTATTGGATTAAGTTAGGCCGAGGAATATTTACTAAATAAACAAATCTCTTTCTTTGCATCTCTGAATCTTTGTTAAAGAAGACAAATACAACAGAGCATTGATAGAATGGAAAAGATCTGAGCCTCCAGCAGCCTTATATAACTACAACTCCCAGCATCCTCTACAAGACACGTAAAATTTATAATTTTATACCAAATCGTCGCAGGACGTGGGTGGAAGGCTGAGGAGGAAATAAGCTGTGAAAATGTTGTTCTATAGGCTTTTTTGCAATATTGTAAATACTAATAATAAAGGGAAACATTTACTGCCATCTGTACAATATATAGTGAATAAAGTACCTCCTCTTGTAAAATATAAGGATATTATAAGTTACCAAGGAGTTTCATGACCATATAAAAACACGAGGCCGAAGGACATGGAACTCCGAGGTAACTTCTAATATCCTCATATTTTGCAACAGGGGGTACTTTATTTATTATAATAAACACGTTTCAGTGAGTCATGTGACAGAAATGACATCAGAACTCACCATTTATAACTGATGACATCAGAACTCAACGTTTATGATATAATTTACAAGATATTCATGGCTTTTGTGTATTATAAGGACATTACCAATTACTAATGTGTCCTATGTTACTATAAAGGCACAAGGCTGCAGGCTGAGTTATACAGGGAACTCTGAGTATCACTCATGTATTATAAGGGATAATGTACCCCCTACTGTAAATGATAAGGATATTAGAAGTCACTGAGGGGTTATGTGACCATATAAAGGCACAAGGCTGCAAGCTGAGTTATACAGAGAACTCTTGAGTATCACTCATGTATTATAAGGGATAATGTACCCCCTACTGTAAATGCTAAGGATATTAGAAGTCACTGAGGGGTTCTGTGACCATATAAAGGCACAAGGCTGCAGGCTGAGTTATACAGGGAACTCTGAGTATCACTCATGTATTATAAGGGATAATGTACCCCCTACTGTAAATGATAAGGATATTAGAAGTCACTGAGGGGTTGTTCTGTGACCATATAAAGGCACAAGGCTACAGGCTGAGTTATACAGGGAACTCTGAGTATCACTCATGTATTATAAGGGATAATGTACCCCCTACTGTAAATGATAAGGATATTAGAAGTCACTGATGTAACAAGGCTGCAGGCTGAATTATACTGTGAACTTATATTTAACAACAGGGGGTATGTTTTTTTTTTTATATAATACACAGTTCAGTAATTCATGCAGCATAAGCTATATCTCTGGCTAATGTTTATACATTGTACAGGATATTCATGGCTCTTATGTGTTAGACACATAATATTTCCAAAAGAACAAAAATGAATAAACACAGTAAACATAGTAAATTTAAGGAATTGACATACATTTGATTACAAGTGAATCCTACAAATCCATGTGTATATCACATTATAAGATTTTACAGAAAGTTATGTCTTTCTTCATTTATTTATCTGGGGAGTGCGATCAGGTTTTCATAGGTCATTGTGCAGAATGTCTAATTGTTATGAGTACAGGTATAGGACCTGTTATCCAGAATGCTCGGGACTCGGGGTTTTCCAGATAACGGATTTTTCTGTAATTTGGATCTTCACACCTTAAGTCTACTAGAAAATCATGTAAACATTAAATAAACCCAATAGGCTGGTTTTGCCTCCAATAAGGATTAATTATATCTTAGTTGGGATCAAGTACAAGCTACTGTTTTATTATTACACAGAAAAGGCAAATCATTTTTAAACATTTGGATAAAACGGAGTCTATGGGAGATGGCCTTTCTGTAATTCGGAGCTTTCTGCATAATGGGTTCCATACCTGTGCTGTTTGCCTTCAGTCATAAATAGTTTTTAGTGCAAATTTTTATCGTGAAACTGCTGCAAACATTTTCTTTGGAAAAAACAAAACTAGTTGCGTGCGTAAAAATTGTAGCGGGTCAAAATTATTTTGACGCCCATTGACTTAAACGCATTTGGACAAAACAGTTGCACGTGTTCAACTTGTCGCTCGTGTTGTGTAAAAATTATTTTGTCGCCCTGTTGGCTTCAAGTTTCGCGGCATTTTTTGGCAAAGCAAAACGGGACAGATTTGTTCATCGCTAATTTTAAACAATAATGTCATCATTTAAAATAACGGTAAAGTAAAAAAAAAAAAACCAGCAGACAAGGACAGACGATCTATAGCTCCTGTTTTACATCCACGAAAAACAAAAAGAATTCCGTAATGTCCCTCTGTAACGTATATAATGAGCGAGTGCTTTACACATGGCCTTGATTTGGGAGCTCCTGGTGAATACACGGCACATCACTTAAACCAAATGAACTTTTAAATCAAGAACATGAACGCCGGGCTTCGCTAGACTCCACTAAATTGTTCAAAAATAAACATTTGTGTCAAAGACGAAAAAAAAAGAAAATCCAACGCGGCCCTTGTATATTTTTTGCATTATCTAAAGAGCTTTCATGTGCAGCAAAGAGCAACGGCATTACTCGCAGACGCCAGTCACAATACGCCGGGTTCCACGAGTTCAACTCATTGAGATGTTGGACAGTGTCGGCGCTCTCCGGCCCCTCCAGCAGAGAAACGATTAATTATTACGAGTGAGACTTGGCAGCTTTATAATTATTACCTGTAAAAGGGTCTAAAAGATGCTCATTCCAATACACATGGCGCGATTTTGCGTATTTCACCGCAGACGAACAAATCAGTTAACTCCCGTGAAAATTTGTGTGTCGGGAAAGTTGATTGCGTCAAAATCACAGCGCGTCAACACTATTGACTTTAACACCAAAATTGATGCAAGCAACTTTTCGGACGTGCGTCCACAATTTCTGAGTTTCACAAATTTTTCGCCACTTCACTAATTTTTCGGTAAAGCGAAACGGGAGATATACAACCATCACTCAGGAGACAATGATTTTTTTTTTTTTACTTTTTCTGTTCCATGGAGGCTTTGGGGCAAATTTACCTAGGGTCGAATATCGAGGGTTAATTAACTCTCGATATTCGACTGCCAAATTAAAATACTTCGAATATCGAAGTCGAAGGACTTAGCGCAATTCGTTCGATCGAACGATTGAAGGAATAATTGAACGATTAAATCCTTTGAATCGAAAGATTCGAAGGATTTTAATCCATCGATCGAAGGATTATCCTTCGATCAGAAGATTGGTCCAATAGCCAAACAATTTTTAGTTTGAATCGAAGTCGAAGGTCAAAGACGAAGGTCGAAGTAGCCCATTCGATGGTCGAAGTAGCCAAAAAAACCATTGGAAATTTAAACTATTTTTCCTCTATTCCTTCACTCGAAGTAAATGGGCCCCTTTGTGTACAAAAGCAAAAATCTACATCACAGTATTACTTTTATATATTTATTGTATTATTATTCTGGGTTTTTCTTTTTACACATGAATTGCATTTCATTGAAAGGGGGAACTCCACCCAAAAACTGTTTAATGCCGAATGAAAGTAAAGTGCCTTTTGATTTATTTTTCAGTTACTCAAAAAGCTATTTTACATATGTAACTGCCAGTGAAAGTTGTAGTTGAATTAGAAAAAACCTCAAATCGAATTAGAAACTTGATTGGATTTTTAAAAAAACTCGAATGTCAGGAAGGCCGAAAACATCACAAAATTGATCCCTGGACCTCTCCCATTGAATTATAAAGTAATTTGGCAGGTTTTAGGCGGTGAATAGTTAAATTCGAGTTCCTAAAGGGCCAAAGTATGATAAATCTTGAAATTTGAATTCGAATTAAATCTCGAATCAAGTTTTATAATTCACAATTTACATTTGAGGCTTTTGACCAAACAAATTGAAAATTCAAATTAGAATTCTCACTTTGACCCTTAGGGGCAGATATATCAAGGTTTGAATTTCAAATATAAAAAAAGACCAACTGAAATTTATTTTAAAAAAAAAAAATCTAAGTTTTTTTTCGGGTGAATAGGCTGTTTTAGTTCGAATCGCATGAATCGAAGTAACATAGTATTCGATTCAAAGTTTTTTCTAAAAAAAAACGTTGATTTTTCAAAGTCTACCAATTGACTCCAAATAGGTTCTAGGAGGTCCCGCATAGGCTAAAACAACAATTCCGCAGGTTTTAGATGGTGAATGGTTGAAGTTGCATTTTTAAAGAGACAGTACATGAATACGATAATTTTCAATATTCTAATTTTTTCAAATTCAAATCGAATTTGGACAATTCCCAAAGTACACAAAAAATAGCTTGAAATTTGAATTCTTTTAATTCTAATTTTCACTTTGATCCTTGATAAATTTGCCCCATAGTGTCTGATTCGGCAGCCCCAGTGGTCCCTGAGCCCTAAGTCTGATGCTGGTACCAGGAAGGAAGGGTTGGGGAGAAAAGCAACATGGCAGCTATCATAGCGTTCAGGTTAAAGTAAAGTCTCTCTTTAATTATGTGAATTTTCCATTATAAGGTTTCTCAATAGACCATAATAAACCAGTTCCTTAGGCGATGGCTTACAGACTTTGTGGTCCAACTTATACAAATGTCATTTTCTGCACATGATCTTCTGCCTTCTGCCATTCCCCAAAGGGTTAAAATGTTGGGTGCAAAGGCAGCGCTTGCTGTTAGAATAACTGTAGCAAAGTAGTGGCCACTAGGGGTCACAATTCACAGTGATTATTGTTTATTCTCGTTCTCCGTCTATAGAAAAACACCCGAAAAGGTCTAACCGGCCCCCGTGCTTTTTCCAAGCTACAAGCCCTGATCCTATCATTATTCTTCAATAAAACGCAACAAAAGCACAGATTTCTTTTATTTTTCACAATCACAACAGGACTGCATAGGTCAGCTCTATGCATCAGTTCATATACCAGCTCTGTGCAAATGCCTGAAGGCAACAGCAAACGAAATACATCACCTTTTTTTTTTTTTTTTACCGTTTTAATTTCTAAGACCCGGACGCGACCCCGCAGCACGAACTGCAACGCGCATATTCACCCACTTTGATCCGCTACCAGACCCGGATACGCAACTGCCTTATCCGCCACCCGTCATCAAACAGGAAGTGGTGTTGCTGCAAACAAGAAGTAGCATCATCAAAAGTGGGCGGGGACAGGAACATGTTTTGTAAAATTTTTAAAGGAGTAAAATATAGACAATATTACATAAGATGAGAAATTGTGATGAAACCCACAACCCGAACTGCAACCCGCGTATTTACCCACTTTGATCCGATACTCAACTCGGACCCGCAACTGCCTTATTTGCAACCCGCCAAGCACCATCAAACAGGAAGTGATGTTGCTGCAAACCGGAAGTGGCATCATCAAAAGTGGGCGGAGAGAGGAACAAAATATAGACAATATTACATAAGTTAAAAAATTTAGACGAGACCCGCATCTATACCCCCCACCTGAAAATCCTCCCCTCATTCCGCAGGGTGCCTGCTTTTTTTGCGGGTGCCCGGCCTGCTGCAGGACTCTAGCACCCGGCAAGGCTGAGATCTGTTACATTGTTCCAAGAGACAGAAACAGAGAATACAAAGGGAGACACACGTCCAGCTTCCAGTAGCAATTATATTTACAAATCGCTTTAAAGGAGAAGGAAAGGCTAAAATTAAGTAAGCTTTATCAGAAAGGTCTATATAAATACACCAGTAAACCCTCAAAGTAATGTTGCTCTGAGTCCTCTGTCAAAAGAAACACACATTTCTTTCCTTCTATTGTGTACTCATGGGCTTCTGTATCAGACTTCCTGTTTTCAGCTTAAACCTCCAGGGCACGGCCTTGAGCATGCTCAGTTTGCTCCTCCCCCCCTCCCTCCTCCCATCCCTACTGTAATCTGAGCTCAGAGCTGTTACTAAGCAGGGAGAGACTCAGGCAGGAAGTGATGTCACACCAAGCATATATGGCAGCTTCTATCCTAAACAAACAGAGACAGTGCCTAGAGCTGTTTACTCAGGTATGGTAAAGCATTCTGCAGAATAAATATAGCGTTCTAGTTTGCACTATTGTGGCTATTCTATTGGCAATAAACTGTCTTGGAGCTTTCCTTCTCCTTTAAAACCATTGGAAATGTTTACTAAATGTATATTGGAAAATTGTTTAGAATGACATTTTCTTTCATTGAGTAAACTTTTAAGGTTTGCTTTTGCGAGTCCTTTTATAATGCTTATTTCCTATAAGTGCAATAAATACACAGGATCTGATTGGCTCCCAGGATACAACGGAAGCGCCTCTAGAGCCCCCACCTGCCCAGATTATCCATCACCTTGGGATGAAGCCAACGCAGACCACGTGTCCTGTATTGGTAAGAGAAACTCTCGGACCTGAAACGATACCTGGTTTTGATTTCCAAATGTGTCTGAAAACCAAAGGAAGGGAAATTGCGGTACAACGTAAACAGCACCTGCCAATTTGCATGCCACAGTAAACTCTGCGGTGAGGAGTCGAAGGGATTTATTAACGCAGGAAAAACATCTTACATCCACTACCTGGGTCACGGAAAGTCAGATTCTATCAAGCCGGCAACGTTCAACCCCAGGAAAATGATGACGTTTATTAGGCTGCAGAATCTACAGTTTCCATGAAGAATGGGCTCATTATATCATGACTAATAACTCGATAGGCTCATTTGGGGAGAAACAGTAGCACTTTGGAGCCGGACTGGCAGCGCTCCAAACCATGGGGATAGATTTAGTGAGCAAGCGGAGCGTTAGGTGCTCACACAGGATATTTTACATTAACGTACAGCACTCAGTGGAAAACTTGATATGGAGCCGCACTAGAGAAGAGATTCCAACGAGAGAGATTTACGGGGATAAAAGTGAAAAAGTAACACAAATATGAAACTTTCCCCGAGAGCAATTTGCACTTATCTGCTCCTGCTCTTTGGCACCTCGCAAAAGTCAACACGGGTCAAGCAGGGGCAAAATCAGTTGTGAAAAATAGTTTAAACGCGCTAAAACCAATCGGCAGGTATTGCTCAATGTATGGTTGATTGGAAGCAAACATCTGATTGGTCGTTAGACGTTACCAAGCCTGGGGAAAACAGTTTATCGCATTACCCCCTAGGTATGTAGAACTTGCAGAACAAATGCTGGCTGTGGCACTTAATTCCTAAGATTATACTTGGTGAAAATCCAATGACAAAAAAACTCAGGGGTTCAGATGCGTATGCCCCAGACTTTCAGCTTAGGGGAGGTTGCAGAAACTGTTAATACCGACTGGAACAAAACTGGACCAATGGAAGCAAAGTGGTGCATCAAAGAAAAGGAACACCCTTACGCATTTCGTGCCAAAAGGGGGCACTTAATCTTAGGCTCAGTTCTTAATACTGGCTGCAAAACATTCTATGGAATTTGTTGGGGTACACTGGCATCACTTCCAGCATTCCTGCGGTGCCAATAACGCAATTATCATCTTATTTACTCGGCAAAAATTAGTTGTGTCCATGGTTGCAACCCACTGGTGCAACAACATAATGAGGACGGTTTCAATGCATTTGGGAGTTGGTTATAAGGACAGGCTGAATGGGCGCATTGATGTTTTGCTGCAAAGTGTTAGGAGCCTGTACGGGCCGACCCACCCATTTCTGATATCAGCAAGGTCAGTTCAAGTATATGCAGTATGGGACCCATTATCCAGAAAGCTCAGAATTGCAGAAAGGCCGTCTCCCATAGACTCAATTTTATCCAAATCCAGATTTTTAAAAATGATTTCCTTTTTCTCTGAAATAATAAAACACTAGCTTGTACAGGTATGGGACCTGTTGTCCAGAATGCTCGGGACCTGGGGTTTTCCGGGTAAGGGATCTTTATGCCTTAAGTCTACTAGAAAACCGTGTAAACATTAAATAAACCAAAAAGGCTGGATTTGCTTCCAATAAGGATTAATTATATCTTAGTTGGGATCAAGTACAAGGTACTGTTTTATTATTACAGAGAAAAATCATTTTAAAAAAATTTGGATTATGGAGTGTATGGGAGATGGCCTTTCCGTAATTCGGAGCTTTCTGGGTAACGGGTTTCCAGATAACAGATCCCATACCTGTACTTGATCCAAACTAAGATATAATTAATCCTTATTGGAGGAAAAAACAGCCTATTGGGTTTATTTAATGTTTACATGTTTTTTTAATAAACTTAAGGTATAAAGATGAGGGATACACCAAATCCACTATTATGGATTCGGCAGAACCCTTCTTAAAAAATTCAGCCAAAAACTGAACCAAATCCTAATTTACACATGCAAATTAGGGGTGGGAATGGGAAAACAATTTTACTTACTTGTTTTTTGACAAAAAGTCACGCAAGTTCCCTCCCCACCCTTAATTTGCATATGCTAATTCGGATTCGTTTCGGCCGGGCATTACCCTCAAACTAATGCTGCTCTGAGTCTTCTGTCAAAAGAAACACAGCATTTCTTTCCTTCTATTGTGTACTCATGGGCTTCTGTATCAGACTTCCTGTTTTCAACTTAAACCTCCAGGGCTAGGGCTTGAGCATGCTCAGTTTGCTCGTCTCTACCGCCTGCTATAATCTGAGCCCAGAGCTGTGAGTGAGCAGGGAGAGACTCAGGCAGGAAGTGATGTCACCCCTAGCTAATATGGCAGCTGCTATCCTAGAGTTGTTTAAACGGGTACGGTAAAGCATTTTGCAGAATAAATATAATGTTATAGCTTGCACTATTGTGGCTAATCTATTTGCAAGAAACTGCTTTGGTAGCTTTCCTTCTCCTTTAAAGAAAAATGCATAGAGCTCAGTGCAAATCCCAGCAATAATCTGGCCCCGATCAGCCATGTTGTGCCCCAGCGCAGATGTATAGCTCCTGTAAAACGGCTTCTTAGAAACACTTACTGACAAAAAATACACACTTAGCTCTGAAGTATATATTAATGTTTCTAATTAAATGAGTTTGCGGTTATTTGCTGCCTTGCGAGCATGACTCAGTGCTCTGTGACATTACTGGCGAGAGGATCTAACTGGGAACGGCCTGGCACACACTGCATGAGCTCATACCAGAGCCGGGGCTGAAGTCATTTAGTAGGAAGCGTGGGATATTTTACGTGCTAGCCAATTACACTTGTTGCTTGCATTCTGCTTCCTAGCCTGGGCTCAGTGTGAACAGAAGCCTCTCGTTCACAGCGATGCCGCTTGGCAAGGAGCCGATGTGCATCGAGCAACATCCAACACAAGGCTTTGCTCTCATGATATTTCTTCTTATAAAGATCACAAAAGCTTTGACTGTTATTCTATTACAGACACAGGCATGACTACAAGTTATGGAGCCCCACAGAAAAATCATCTTAAGGGCCACCCTTAACTTTTGGGGGAAAATGTATTTTTCATAAATATCTACTAAAAACCGTCAATGTCCTACTGGGCCCACTAGCAGTTGCATGCTCTGGTGAAACTGAAGGGTAGCCCGCTTTTCAGAAGCTGGATCTGCTGTTTCTACTAGAATTCTACAATTGCCCCATTCTGCCAGTTAAAATCCCCTGTTATTTATGATGAAATCTTCTAATCCCAAGGTATGACTGCATGTCCTCTGAAAATCTCTACTGATGAACAGCAAGAGATTAGAGAAGTGATCTTCAACCAGTGGCTCCTCCACACCATATTGCTCTCCAACCCTTTGGATGTTGCTCTCAGTGACCTCAACAGGGTCTTATTTTTGAATTTCTGGCTTGGGGTCAGGTTTTGGTTCATAAAACCAGATGTGCTGCCAAACAGAGCCTCCTGTAGGCTGCCAGTCCAAATAGGAGCTACCAAATAGCCAATCACAGCCCTTATTTGGCACCCCAGGAACTTGTTTCATGCTTGTGTTGCTCCCCAACTCTTTTTACATTTGAATGTTAAATAAAAAAAGTTGGGTACCCCTGGATTAGAGGATGGAAATGCTAAATCAGTCAGGTTCCCCTTCAGGGGTCCTCCAGCAGCCACTTTGACTCTATTGGATGGTGCCAGGTAGGTCTATGGTTTGTACACTCCACACTATCAATGTGACCCCACCTCATTAGATGCACATATGCTAATCAAAAAACCCCATGGCATGGGCCAGTCCATAATGAAGATTCAGTCAGCAGCCTGGCATCAGCTTCTCTAAATACATAGTCTGTATACACAACTCATCTTCATTGTCAGGGCCCCCTCTTTCTTTACCCGCTGTACTGGAACCCCAAATGATAATCTATTCCAACACAAAAGTTCTATGCAGAGCCACAAATCAGGACACATTGGCGTGTTCAACAAATAAAATGGATTTGCCTGAGTTGATATCACTTTGTATTTCAATATGGCACATCTGTGATTCCAAGATTACCTGTTCTGACCCCACAGGACGTGAGACAGAGAAGAAGGCTGCTCATATTATCGTCACAGTCTGGGTTCTATCACAAACCATAACTGAACAGCCACAAGCTCCCAACCTCCTGCAGTCCCAGTGCAACATGTGTGTACAAGATGTGACTATGCCCCTACTCAAAAGCTCACCGTGGTCCTTATTTAAAGCTCACAAAATATATAGATATGTTCTGTAAAATCCCCGGATTAACCTCGTTCACAAATCTCTAACAAAGAACCACTTTTCAAGGCAACGGGAGCAAGCAAAATTTAATTTCCAGACATCCATCATTCAAAAGCTGAAGAGAAGGTGAGCCATTTATTTCAGAGATGGAGTAGACACAATACTAAAAACCAAGAATTTATTAATCATTATTTTAAATAAAACCTAAAAAAAGGATTCAGTTATATATATATATTAAAAAATACTAAAAACATAACAGTACGTCCCAAAAGTGCTCATTCATTCTAGCTACGCTGCGGCAGAGTAGAGTTGCAGCAACTTTTTCAGCCAAAACTCCAGTTAACACTAGTTATTTTAGTTACTATGACTCTGCTGTCACTATCAAGCAATGATAAACTATAGGCTAAAACACAGAAGAAGTGGAAGTCAATTTCATGCAGATTGGCTAGATAGAGACCTGTGCACAACTAAATAGTTAACAATGCAGAAAAGACACATTGGACACATGTCAACTGATTTGCAGAGTGTGGGCCTACTTGTTCCACATAGGAGCTAACCATGGTAGTGTCAGGTCTGGCGAACCTGGTTGACATATCTTGGAGGTAGGCAAGATACTTTGAGGTTGACTTGCATGAAGGCCCATTACAATTGGTGGTACCACTTATTTGAAATCCTTTTACTTTAAAGAATGGTCCACATGGGAACTGATCGGTCAAGTGTTGCCCTAATTTTTCACGTGTCAGGTCTGGTGAACCTGGTTGACGTATCTTGGAGGTAGGCAAGATACTATAAGGTCACTTAAGTTGCATGAAGGCAAAATCCTTTTACTGTAGGGATTGGGCCACACGGGAAGTGTCAAGTTTCGTTGAACCTGGTTGAAGAGTCTGGGTGAAGGCAAGATACCTAGATGCCAATGTTGGCGTAAGATGAAGGTGCACAATCAGTTCCTATTATGATAGGGCCATATGTGAACTGGTTTGCCAAATGTGGCCCTACTTGTTTCACATTGGAGCTAAAAACAGTAGTGTTAGGCCTGGTGAACCTGGTTGACGTGTCTTGGAGGTAAGCAAGATACTTTGAGGTTGACTTACATGAAGGCCCATGACAATTGGTGGTACCACTTATTACAAATCATTTTACTGTAAGGGTTGGGCCACATGGGAACTGTTCAGACAAGTGTTGCACTGATTTTCCACATGGTCAATAAATAATCACAGAAGTGTCAGGTCTGGTGAACCTAGTCGATGTATCTTGGAGATAGGCAAGATACTATGAGGTCACTTAAGTTTCACGAAGGCTCATGACAACTAGAGGCACCACTTATAAATCCTTTTACTGTAAGGATTGGGCCACATGGGAACTGTTCAGACAAGTGTTGCACTGATTTTCCACATGGTCGATAATTATAGACGTGTCAGGTTTGGTTGGAGCTGGTTGAAGAGTCTTGGGGATAAGCAAGATACCTTGATGCCAATGTTCTTCGATGTCACTGTTGACTCTGCACGAGGGCTCATGGCACTCGTTTCGCCACTATGTACCAAGTTGCCACCAAGGTCTAGTCTGTTCCATGATTAACGCTATGTTCCTTGATGAACACGTTATAGCCATGTGCAGGATTCCCGGTGATCGGGTCAGTTGACATTCATTCATAAATGCTAATGCAGCAAATAGATTGTGCTCTGGGGTTTCAGTGTGTCTATTACTGTAAAGGATGTGCAATAAACCTAATTATCCACAATCTGCAGGAATCTTCTCAGATAAAGTGCAGAACAGTCGTTCTTTTCCATACAACACGTCTTGTTAATTCTCAGCTGATAAGGCAGCTCCTAACCTTGTCAGCATGTAGCAATGATATCCCCTATCTCCCAGTGCTCAATATATGACTAATTGCCCAAGCCAAAACTCCCCTTGTACTCCATGTTATGAAAAATATTGTTCTTCCTGCTTTATTCTATCAGGCTGCACCCGAATTGAAAAAAAAAGGCTACACAAGCCAGGCTGTTTATTTCAGGAGCCCCGAGATGCTTTGAAGAAAAATAAAAGTCCAAGCAAAAACAAACACGTGAAGATAATAAATAACAGAGCGATAACGGGTGGAAGGAACAGGACGCCAACAAATTGCCTGTAACACCGCGTGAGAAATGCCCTTGGACGTTCCTTTCTTCGTCTTATTTACAAGAAATCCCTAACTCCTGCCGAGATCAGTAAATTAAAGGACTAATCATTCTCAAAACACTTGCTGCAGACCAAAATATTTTCCCGGCTATGATCTCTTGACTGTTTAACGCTTCAGTTCCAGTCAATGGAGATCTTCTAGGCAGTCTTGTACCAAAAACATTCATTTACTTTACATTTTTGAGAGTCCTATTGTGAATGTACAATATTTACAGCTCTACTAATTTTAATTCAGATTTGCCCCTGAATGAGTGGCAAGGGGTGTGGTCAGGGTGAAACATGGTTGAGTCCTCCAAGGAGCCAGCTTTGAAACCTAGACCTGTTACAAGGCAATCCGCTACCCATAACCACATTTTTAGCTACTCAACCCTACCCCGCAACTGCCTTATCCACAACCCGATCCTCAACCTGTCGACCACCATTAAACAGGAAGTGCTGTTGCTGAGGACCAGAAGTGACATCATCATAAGTGGGCGTGGCAGAAAAATCTTCATAAAATGTTTAAAGGAGTAAAATATAGATAATATAGATCATACAGATAATATAAAAAATATGGATTAGACTCGCAACCGGACCTGTAACCCCCAGATCTGCATTCATACCTGTATCAGAAAATCCCACCTGGATACAAGCTTTTTTGGCAGGTACCTGACCCGCTGCAGGACTCTAGAACAGGGAATAGTCACGACACCTAAAATACTCAAAAGCTAAAAAGGGGGGTCCAAAGCCAAACGTAAAGTTAACCATATTTGGTCAGGTCTTTTAGCTCATGTTAAGCACACTTCTGACCATCTGGGCATGTAAGGCCAGTTGGGGGTATGGTTGGTCTGATGGTTGGCTGAAATGAAGCAAAGGTGAACCACAGCTCAGAACAAGACAAATGTCTTAGACTGCAACAGATTGGTAGCCATGGATAATTAGACCACTAGCAAACTTTGCCCCTTTAATTCCATAACCCTAAATAAAACTTGCAAATCTATTAAAATTTGATACAGGTTATCTTTGGTTACCTTTAGAATCATAGCACAGTGGTGCATTGGGTAGCACTGCTGCATTGCAGGACTGGGGTCCTAGGTTCAATTCCAGCCAGGGAATTATCTACAAGAAGTTTATTTGTTCTCTCATTGTGGGTTTTTCTACGGTTCCTCCCACACTCAAATACATACAGGCAGGTTCATTGGCCCCTGATAAAACTGATCATAGTGAGTGTGATAGGGGCCTTAGAGTGTAAGCTCCACTGGGGCAGAGAATGATGTAGAATCTCTGTAAAGTGCTGTGGAATATGGTGGTGCTAAATAAATAAATCACTAAAATATTAGTGTCCAGCTTCATTTCACAATAGACGGAATATAAATCACTCATTTCTTTATGAAAGAGAACTGCTAAACCAAAACCATTTGGAGCAGCAGAAATATTTCATAATGAAGCACAGGCGGTCCCGTTTGGTTCCGTGGTTCGGAACCACAAGGAGGTATACTTTGTATTATTTGGGGATGCCATTCCCCAACCTCCCCCTCCCTGCTTTATTTTCCTTATATGCACATTTGGATGGGATTTAACCGGCACAAAGGATTTTGATGATAAGATCTCTGCTTCCAGAAGGTAGTGAAAATTTAATTAGAATTTCGAGAAAGAAATGCTTTTAAGTGTTTTCCTTGTTGTGCAACACTCCCCCTCCCTCTCGGCTCCGTGCAATAAAAACATATATATACGTTAATAAGTCCAAGTGCTCGCATGGAACTTGGCGGGGGAAACTCACGGCACCTCTGAACTTTGTGGTCATTATAATGGATTTGTGACCCCGTTTCTGTATAATTGGTAGAGCCTGGACCCAAGAGAACACCCATATCCCTTGTCTGCTCAGCAGTTTTAATGAGTGTCTAAATCCGAAGCCAATTTGTGCTTAACTAGGCATTGCATACGGCTTCTGCACGGATTCCCGTGGAGACGTTCAAACCTGAACGCTGTTGTACATTAACAACTGGGCTTTTTCATGTCTTCCGCCACAAGGGTGCGCTCTTACAATCAAGGGCCTGAACCAAAGTTTGTGTAGGTGGCTCAGCTGCCTCCCAGTGCTGGGTTCAATGTCAATCAAGCCCTGTCTGCTTCTTCTCGACATATTTGTGTGGGTTTAAACATTCACTTAAAGGAAAAGGAAAGCTACCAAAGCAATTTATTGCCAATAGATTAGCCACAATAGTGCAAGCTATAACATATTTATTCTGTAGAATGCTTTAACATACCCGAGTAAACAGCTGTAGAAGCTCTCTGTTTGTTTAGGATAGCAGCTGCCATATTAGCTTAGTGTGACATCACTTCCTGCCTGAGTGTCTCCCTGATCACTCATAGCTCTGGGCTCAGATTACAACAGGGAGGGGAGGAGGGAGTGGGAGAGAGGCGCAAACTGAGCATGCTCAAGCCCTAGCCCTGGAGGTTTAAGCTAAAAACAGGAAGTCTGATACAGAAGCCCATGAGTACACAATAGAAGAGGACTCGGAGCAACATTACTTTGAGGGTTTCGTGGTATATTTAGGTGGACCATTCTGATAAGGTTTTAACCTTTCCTTCTCCTTTAAAAGAGAAGGAAAGTCCTATTATACGTTGGGGTGCCAAAAGTTAGGCACCCCCAAGTGATCGCATTTATTTACCTGACCCCCTGGGCTGGTGCTCCTATCAGGAGAAAAATGCACCGACTCACCGGATTTTTCCAGCGAGCACCTCGGAGCGATCCTCTTCCTGCTGATTATTTTTTCTCGTTGCTGTGCATGTGCAGTAGATCGAAAAGCAGAACCTTAATGAAACAGTCTCTATTTCAATCGTCTGTGCATGCGTCTGCCCCAGGAAATTAGAAGAAAGAAGAAGCCAGAAGAGGATGCCTCCATGGCGCTCACTGGGCTCAGATTACAACAGGGAGGGGAGGGGGGAGTGAGGCGCAAACTGAGCATGCTCAAGCCCTAGCCCTGGAGGTTTAAGCTGAAAACAGGAAGTCTGATACAGAAGCCCATGAGTACACAATAGAAGGAAAGAAATCTTGTGTTTCTTTTGACAGAGGACTCAGAGCAGCATTACTTTGAGGGTTTACTGGTGTATTTATATAGACCTTTCTGATAAAGCTTACTTAGTTTTAGCCTTTCCTTCTACTATAAAGCACTGGGAATATAAATGACTATATAAAGGATTATATGAAACAATAACAGAGTGCATAATGAATTGCACTGGATTTTAGCTGTTGGAGGATATAAATAAGGGGCTGTATAAACAATGGCTTATAATAAATAAAGAGGAAGTGCACTGGTGTTTAATAGTTGGAGCACATAAATATGAGGCTATATAAAAAAGGGGCTATAATAAGTATTAATAAAGTGCATTGGCTCTTGACCATTGGATGATGCCGGGAGCTGAATTTCCATGGTAACAACACTACCTATAGGTTGTATCTGGTTCCTATATCTAATGTATATTTCTTTATAGAAACTCTGAATTCTGGCGCACACAGGATTCTGACAAGTCGCGCTCGGTGTAAAGTAATAAAAAGACCTGAATGGGTCTGGTTCAGTGCCGTGTAGGGTCGGATTAATTCATTATACCGAGAACAAAGGAGTCTGTTAAAACCGGAGTCGTTTCCACCCCCTCTTCACCTTTCCTTCACCTTGCGCCAATGTAATAAAGCGGCAGCACATGGAACCGGTTTATGGGAATTCCAGGCAGCAGAATACCTATATTGAGGCAGAGGATTTGGGCACATGCCACGTGCTCCGAGCCTGCGCGTGTTAATAAGATCTGATTTATATGGAGGTTTCTCACACTGGGCTGAAAGCTTAATGGCACTTGAGGCAGCCACGGCTTGGGAGCAATTAGACACCAGCAGATACATGAACCAGTGTGCTGCACATGGGTATTCATATATTAAAGGCATGGGGCACAAACTTGTGCCCTTTAATGCTCATCCAGAAAGCACCAACTTGGATGCAATGTAATTTTCCTACCGCACACCTGTAGTTCACCAATACGGAAATGGTGGTGCGTTCTTCCATTGGCCCAGCCGGGTACCAGGATCCTGATGAAGGGAGAGTGTTCCCGGAGGGTGTTTCTTCCCCCCCCCCCCGAAACGGTGATTTGTTTGGTGGCATAATAAAAGGGGTACATTCCTTGACTGCATAATCTTGTGTGTGTGGATCCGTTTCTACACGTGTACATCCAGAAAGCACCGGCACACAAGGCATACCTACTCTCTCAAATTTGCACCATAGAACAAGTGGAATATGGGTCACTGGCACAGCCTAGATAACTTGCTCATTTGTATAACACACAAGTGAGGGGACGGGATAGGGGACTCCCACTTGCACCAAGAACAAAGTGCTGCAGGCATAGATGTATTTATGGTGGAAACATAGTCCTTGCCCTTCAAGGATGCAGTGGCGTAACTAGATGTTGCTTGGCTGCACAGCAAATTAATTTGAGGGCACCCAATATATCCAGAGGTTGTCCTGTTTTACCAATAGATGTTGAAACTGATTATATGGACATCATGGGGCCCCATAAACCTCCTGGGTCCCCCCAGCTGCAGGGTTACGCCCCTGCATGGATGCATACATCTTATTATGTCTCCAGTTGCCAGGGCAATTCATGGTGCAAATTACAGGTAGTGGGACATTTGACTGCGTGACTTTTAAGAGTTGACATGTTTTGCAACCTAGTAAGGCTATATTGAATGCATTTTTCTCCAAAACTCTCTGAGTCTATGATCAGGGGCTTAATGCCTGAAACACGTCAGGTCTTGTTGTCCAGCAGCCTGTTGCAATAAATAACTGCTTCTTTTTAATCAGAGTACCACTTGTTTTGAGTATAAAGAGTACTGGTTACGGTTGGGACACTGGTGGCTAAGCACCGGGGAATCTCATGGCAATAGTATATGAAGGAGCTGTGAGGCAGAGGCGTTCAGTGGAAGGTGGTTCTGGAGCAGCCTTCTTTTATTAGTTGTATGCATGTTTACTTCATGTCCACATTAGTAGTCATAAATTTTCCAACCACATTCGATCCTTCCCTTCACAACGCGGACCAAAGTTTTAAAACCCATGTTCTGCCCCGCTTCCACAGATGGCATCCAAGGGGGCAGTTATGGCAGATACATTGCTGGATTGTTGGTGACATTGCCCAATGGCATAACATTCTCATTCAATTAAGAGGAATAATGAATGATCTATGTCGAAGAGTTGTCATGATGAGCCACTTGAGTTAAAAAAACATTCCTTTATATTAAAGACAAGGCCTCTTTTGACCAGCATGAATGACCAAAAAGTACTAATTTGCCTGGTTTGGAGTTGACTCATCTACATGGCTCTAAACAGAAGTGGCAGGGAGGTGCCAGCTTCTTCCACAGAAATGTTTGCTAAAAATTCTAGTTCACCAAGTAGTTGTAGAACCACAAGGGGCCAAAGTATCAGAATTGTTTTTGGCATGTGACATCTGAGGGTTTAATCCTGTACATGAATGTTCATGGTTAAATAATGGGCTCAGGATTAAGATACTAACATAACTAAAATCACAAGAAAAAAAATAATTATCAGATGATTCAATAAGGTGCACCAAGCCGACAAGAGCGATTTTATGTACAAAAGTGTTTTTGCCTCAGACATGCAGTCATCGGGTGAATGGTAATATAATCCTTGCTGCACAGAACACAAGTGAAGGGAAAGTCCTGCAGCTGGTTTCCATCAAGCTCTTCTGTAGAACAATGGTGGTTGACCTCCAAGAGACACGTACAAGCTGAACATCTTACAGGTAATGGTAACCAGATGGAGCAGACTCTATAAACCTTGTTCTTAAAATGAAGGTGGGAAAAAAATGAAGGAAGGCCTTCGAGTCTTCTAAACTGTTCAAAGCTACTGTGGCACCATTACAATTAACATATGGAAAAAGGGTAACCTGAGAGTGACGTGCCACCAAAAAGAAGTGGAACAGTGAAACATCTGTTGGGTTATACAAACGTCTTGTTAAGGTTTCATTCAGTGGACCCGAACCCTATAAGAAACCCCAACTCAACTATCTACCAAAGTGGCACTCACAACCCTTTTACCTAATCCATAGATATGATGGTGGCCCACATCTGGAGTCACTTATATGTCTTACATGGAGGTGGATAGTCATAGAAATCTGCCTTGCAGCCTTACTAACCAGATACCAGTTGACACTGTGTTGCCTTGCAAGGCAAGTGTTTTTGATCATGTACAGACAGTCAGACACTTTAGAAAATCTGCAGCCCTCCATGTGTTGCTGAACTAAAATACTATATGTATTATATTAGCCAAAGCCAAAGGCTAGACATACTGTACAATTGACAATCTCCTTAAGGCCTCAATATGACCTGAAGTAGCCAATGCCAGTAAAATGCATGTGAGAGGAGGTGTGCGAAATCCGTGGCCCTTCGGATGTTGCTAAACAGAAGCTGAAGGCTAGACATGCAATATTATTTCCATAGTCTTCTTAAAGGGATACTGTCATGGGAAAACATGTTCTTTTTTAAATGCATCAGTTAGTAGTGCTGGAGTTGGAGTGATCAAAATTTCCAAAACTTTTAGGAAAAAACTATCCTTTAGAATAACTTTCTCTTGCCGATCTCTCCACAGTCTCTCAGCTGTATAAAAAAAAGCCTCCAAAGTTTGTATGTAGATCGGCAGCTATGGCAACAGAGAAAAACCAAAAAAATTGTGCAATATGCTTCAATATTACACCAACACCCAGTGTCCATGTTATTCTCTTGAACTGTACTTCCCCACTTCTATTGGTGCTCCTATCAGCAGAAAACTGCACCGGCCCAGGGTTATACCAGTGAGCACCATGGAGGCATCCTCTTCTGGCTTCTTCTTTCTTCTAATTTCCTGGGGCAGAAACATGCGCAGACGATTGAAATAGTGACCGTTTCATTAAGGTTCGGCTTTTCGATCTACTGCACAGCAACGAGAAAAAAGAATCAGCAGGAAGAGGATCGTTCCGAGGTGCTCACTGGAAAAATCCAGTGGGTGCATTTTTCTCCTGATAGGAGCACCAGCCCGGGGGGTCAGGTAAATAAATGCAATCACTTGGGGGTGCCTAACTTTTGGCACCCCAACGTATAACAGGACTTTCCTTGTCTTTTAAAGGAGAAGGAAAGGTTAAAATGAAGTAAACCTTATCAGAATGGTCCACCTAAATACAGTATACCAGTAAAACCTCAAAGTAATGCTGCGCCGAGTCCTCTTCTATTGTGTACTCATGGGCTTCTGTATCAGACTTCCTGTTTTCAGCTTAAACCTCCAAGGCTAGGGCTTGAGCATGCTCAGTTTGTTCCTCTCCCCCCCCCACTGTAATCTGAGCCCAGAGCTATAAGTGAACAGGGAGAGACTCAGGCAGGAAGTGATGTCACGTCAAGCTAATACGGCAGCTGATATCCTAAACAAACAGAGAGCTTCTAGAGCTTTTTACTCCGGTATGGTAAAACATTCTATAGAATAAATATAGCATTCTAGCTTGCACTATTGCGGCTAATCTAAGCAATAAACTGCCTCCGTAGCTTTCCTTCTCCTATAAGCAAGAGAGCTAAAGCTCTACAACACGCAGCTTGAGGTTTACTGTTTGTGATTAAATATATCAATTTAGGCACTATTAGGCACCAGCAGTTCTGGCCAAATAAGGGTTTTTTAGATTGAGGGTTATTGTTCCATTGTTGGCTTTTTATTGTTATACTATCTCTACAGTCGTGTTAATACTCTCTTTATTCATAACGCCCAACATTTAGAAAATAAAAAAAGAGGGACAAAAAAAGTTGCTGCAACATTTTTTTTGCCGTGAAATTTTTTCAACCACACCCGCTAATTACCATGTTCATTTTACAAAATTTGGCAGAATATGAAAGGTTGAACCTGTTTCTGTATTTGTTTTCAGTTATTACAGTTTTGCTAATGAAGGGGAATTGCCCTTTAAGCTGTGAGTCTAACTTCTCCCAAGAGACCCGTTATCTTATATTGTTACAATTACTTATTTGCTTATCTCGAAATTTCTTATTTCTGCTCTCGCTGTTTTGGGCTCTTTGCAAAAGCCAATTGAGTTAGAAATGTTGTTTCTTTTTCTGGCTGTTCAGTGCAGAGAAAAACGGGGCTTTCCAGTAGAGGGACTGCAGGTTGAGCTGTCAAAAGAGGGACTGTCCCTCTAAAAAGGGACAGTTGGGTGGTATGTGTATTTAATTGATAACTTATGGGTTTTTACTTTATTTGAACCCACCTTCCTTTCTAACATTAGAAGTGGCGAAGCACTTTCTCTCCTACTTTATTTTAAATCCCAAAATATCAGAACTGGTGCTCACTGACCTCTTTTTTTTTTTATGGGGACTGCATCCAAAAGTCGCTTCTATTTTGAGTCTGATACCACACAGCAAAAAATTTTTTAAAAAAAGACAAATATTTTTGAAGCAGAAATAAACATTTTTCTTAGCCGAATTAGACCTTCAATTGTGCAACAAGACGAAGCACAAATTCCTGCGTTCTCCTGAGTGTGAAACCGTGGATATTAATTTTCCCCCGTTACTGCCAGAACAAGAACAATAGTTGGCAGTCGGACACTCGTGCTCTCAAACAGTAAAACGTGTCAAGTCAGCGGCACAGGCTTCCTGGTTCAGCACTGAGCCACCCAGAAGCTCGAGTCAGCAAGGACGGACCTTCAGCTTAAACCATACGTGAAACGGAGATCCAAACAAGTTGGCTGCATGACTTTATATCCACATGGAGAACTTTCAGATTTATTGTGTCTGTCTTTATGGACCTGGAGGCATCTCGGCAACCCCGTGATTGGCTGAATTGTTGTAGACCTGACCACTTGGGGACAACCGAATGACTTGGGTCTCTGAATCTGTTCCATTTATATGCTAGAAACAAATAACTCCAATAGGTACTTGCTAATGGTTTTTCATGTATTGGAACAAGTACAGGTATGGGGACCTGTTACATAGTTACATAGTTAAATCGGGTTGAAAAAAGACAAAGTCCATCAAGTTCAACCCCTCCGAATGAAAATCCAGCATCCATACACACACACATCATCCATAAATTCTATATACCCATATCTATACTAACTATAGAGCTTAGTATCACAATAGCCTTTGATATTATGTCTGTCCAAGAAATCATCCAAGTCCCTCTTATAGTCATTAACTGAATCAGCATCACAACATCACCCGGCAGTGCATTCCACAACCTCACTGTCCTGACTGTGAAGAACCCTCTACGTTGCTTCAAATGAAAGTTCTTTTCTTCTAGTCTAAAGGGGAGGCCTCTGGTACGGTGATCCACTTTATGGGTAAAAAGGTCCCCTGCTATTTGTCTATAATGTCCTCTAATGTACTTGTAAAGTCTAATCATGTCCCGCTCGCAAGCACCTTTTTTCCAGAAAAAACAACCTCAACCTTGACAGTCTCCCCTCATAATTTAAAGGAGAAGGAAAGGTTAAAACTAAGTAAGCCTTATCAGAAAAGTCAATCTAAATATACCAGTAAACCCCCAAAGTAATGTTGCTCTGAGTCCCCTGTCAAAAGAAACACAGCATTTCTTTCCTTCTATTGTGTACTCATGGGCTTCTGTATCAGACTTCCTACCTTCAGCTTAAACCTCATTGCCCTGGGCAAGAGCATGCTCAGTTTGCTCCTCTTCCCCCCCCCCCCTTCTCTACTGTAATCTGAGCCCAGAGCAGGGAGAGACTCAGGCAGGAAGTGATGTCACACCACATTAATACTGCAGCTCCTATTCTAAACAAACAGAGAGTTTCTAGAGCTTTTTACTCAGGTATGGTAAAACATTCTACAGAATAAATATAGCATTCTAGCTTGCACTATTGCAGCTAATCTATTGGCAATAAAATGCCTCCGTAGCTTTCCTTCTCCTTTAAATCGCCTATAGGTAAGGGATAGGTATGACATGCTGGGGGAAGGAGGACTGCACCACTGGAAGTACATCCAGAATGCTCAAGACCTGGGCTTTTCCAGATAACCAATCTTTCCGTAATTTGGATCTTCACACCTTAAATCTACTAGAAAATCATATAAACATTGAATAAACCCAATAGGCTGGTTTTGCCTCCAATAAGGATTAATTATATCTTAGTTGGGATCAAGAACAAGCTACTGTTTTATTATTACACAGAAAAAGGAAAATCTTTTGTAAAAATTTGGAATATTTGGATAAAATTGAGTCTATGGGAGACCCTCTTTCCGTAATTTGGATCTTTCTGGATAACGGGTTTCTGGATAATGGATGGAGCTGTATGGGATTACAGGAAAGCTATCTTGCATAGTCTCCTTTTTAAGCATTAAATGATTTCCTCTTTCTCTGTAATAGTAAAACAGGACATTGTACTTGATAGTAACTATTCATATAGGTGGCAAATAGTGATGGGCGAATTTGTTCCGTTTCGCTTCACCATGAAATTCGAGTATTTCCCACGAAATTCGCAAAACGGGCAAAAAACTTGCGAAAAGATAATTTTGACGTTGGCAGCAATTTTGAAGTAGACGCCGGCGCCCATTAAAGTCAATGGGCGTCCGTTAATCGTCGCCAGTTAACGGTTAAACTTTGACACCGGTGAATTTTCGCTGCAAATTTGTGCTGGCAGCAAAACGCGGAAATACACGCCTGACGAATAAATTCCTATCACTAGTGGCAAAACAAAACCTATTGGTTTATTTAATGTTTACATGATATTTAGCATGTTCACAAAAAAAAGGGGATCCAAATTACAGAAAGATTCCTTTTCAAGAAAACCCCAGGCGCCTCACATTGTGTATAACATCCTATTAGATTATTAGAAACCAATGATTCCAATAGGTGCTCACTGCAGCTCTTTCATTTGTAGGTACCGGAATGAGATCCATTATTCAGAAACCTATTGCAGGTATGGGATCTATTATCCAGAAACCCAATATCCAGAAAGCTCCGTATTATGGAAAGGCCATCTCCTATAGACTCTATTTTATCCAAATTTTCTATGAAAATTTGATGAAAATGTCCTCTTTCTCTGTAATAATAAAACAGTCGCTTGTACTTGATCCCAACTAAGATATAATTAATCCTTATTGGAAGCAAAACCAGCCTATTGGGTTTATTTAATGTTAATATGATTTTTTTAGTAGACTTACGGTATGAAGATAAAAATTATGAAAACATTCATTATCTGGAAAATGCCATGTCCCAAGCATTCTGTATAACAGGTCTCATACCTGTATCCGGAAAGCTCCATCTCCCATAGACTCCATTGTAATTAAAAATTAAAAAAATTATTCTTTTTTCCCTGTAATGATTTAATCAATCCTTACTGGATGCAAAACAATTATATTTATCTAGGGGCATATTTATCAAGGGTCGAACTGAAAAAACTTTGAAATTCAAATTCATAAAGACCAACAGAAATTAAGTCAAAGGTTTTTTTTGGTCGAATAAGTCCGTTTTCGATCGAATAGGTCTGTATTTGGTTCAAAGTTTTTACCCAAAAAAAAACTTTTCAAAGTCCAACAATTGACTCCAAATAGGTTCTAGGAGGTCCCCCATAGGCTAAAACGGCAATTTGGCAGGTTTCAGGTGGCGAATGGTCGAAGTCGAATTTTTAAAGAGACAGTACATGATAAATTTCGCTATTCAAATTTTTTTTCAAATTCTATTATTATTCCCTAGTCGAAGTACACACAAAATAGTTCGAAATTCTAATTTTTTTCATTCGAAAATTCACCTTGACCTTTGATAAACCTGCCCTCTAATGTTTGAATGGTTTTTATAGTATAAGGATTAAAAAAAGGGAATGACCCCTTATCAGGAAAACCCCAGGTTTATAGCATTCTGAATAACGGGTCCCAGACCTGTACTAATATTTCTGGTGCCGATTCTCTACATTTCAACAGAGCAAGTAAGTAAATATTCGGATGGAAATTTCTGAGAGTGGCTGATGGGCCTGTTACGGATGATTGGGTGACGGAGGGTTAAATGAGGGTGTCTCTCGCAAAATGTGGGTGATTTCTGCTAGACACATCAGCACTGCAGAGCATATTTATGGCCTGTATGGGACCAGGTCAGATTAGATGGCAACCCTCCAGCCAAGAACTGGTTTATGAGTTCCTTTATGAAATCTGCTTTTGTAATTGAGCTGAACAAGTAGAGCCATTTCTCTGATCAGAGCCCAAACAATGGAGATTGGGATGTTTATTACAGATCCTTAATCCATTTATCAGTTACTTAATATCAACTGGGGTCTCTGTTTCCTACAAATGAATGTTTCTGCTGACAACCCAAAGAAGCGAATATTATATCTTGAGTACTCTTCATCAGACTTTAATTAACAGAGAAGTCTCTGCAATGGCAGAAACGGTTAATAGAATGGAATACAACAAACAGCTAAAAATATATTATATTTAAAGGAAATCTATAACTTTATATTTTCCCACTGTACAGACTGTGAGCAAACTTTGGGGACTGTTCCTGCTGAATTGTGCTTAGTACATGGTGAATACCTATGCTGCCATAGTTTAATGGGATCTCTCTATACAGACTATGAGCAAACTTAGGGACTGTTCCTGCTGAATTGTGCTTAGTACAGGGGAATACCTATGCTGCCATAGTTTTATGGGATCTCTCTGTACAGACTATGAGCAAACTTAGGGGGCTGTTTCTGCTGAAATGTGCTTAGTACATGGTGAATACCTATGCTGCCATAGTTTTAAGGGGCTGTTCCTGCTGAATTGTGCTTAGTACAGGGAATACCTATGCTGCCATAGTTTTATGGGATCTCTCTGAACAGACTATGAGCAAACGTAGACTGTTCCTGCTGAATTGTGCTTAGTACAGGGGAATACCTATGCTGCTGGTAGCTAATATCAGCCATGTAGGGACATCTGAACAGAAAAACAGAGAGTAAGGGGGCTTCCAGGCACAATCTATTAACATACCACTCAGATTATCTCCCTTTCCTGCAGGGATTCCGTAGTATTAATATTTACTCATTTGCACGGGAGCCTCTCATTCCCATATTCTATTGCTCTTCCTGCTCATTAATAGGCTTATTAAACCCCTGAGGAAATGGAACTAGTCAGATACAAACATATAGATCAATATGTTTATCCTGTGATTTAGACAATTGGGAGATTCTGTAGTAACACAAGGGCTACGCCACAAATAGAAGCTCACTTTCAGACACCGCCCTTTGTAACTCAGCATGGCCCCTATTAACTTAGAATAACATTAAGGATTTATAAAACATATGATACAGGATACAATGTATGTATCCCACTATAGTTCCAACATATTTAGTTCACTATAGTGCTCACTCCAAAAAGGCCATTAGCTCATAACAAGGTTACAGATATATAGAAACATTGGGGTAACAGTCACCCTGCTATAGTTCCAGGGGTACCCAGGGCACAAGTAATCACTCACCCCAAATCTCACCCTAACTGTCCTTCAGACTGGGCCCCCTTAGCTCATAACAAGGTTACAGATATATAGAAACATTGGGGTAACAGTCACCCTGCTATAGTTCCAGGGGTACACAGGGCACAAATAATGACTCACCCCAAATTTCCGCCTAACTGACCTTCAGGCTGGGCCCCCTTAGCTCATAACAAGGTTACAGATATATAGAAACATTGGGGTCACCCTACTATAGTTCCAGGGGTACCCAGGGCACAAATAAACACTCACCAAAATCTCCCCCTAACTGACCTTCAGACTGGGCCCCTTAGCTCATAACAAGGTTACAGATATATAGAAACATTGGGGTGTCACCCTGCTATAGTTCCAGGGGTACCCAGGGTACAAATAAGCACTCACCCCAAATCTCCCCCTAACTGGCCTTCAGACTGGGCCGCCTTAGCTCATAACAAGGTTACAGATATATAGAAACATTGGGGTCACCCTCCTATAATTCCAGGGGTACCCAGGGCACAAATAAGCACTCACCCCAAATCTGCCCCTACCTGGCCTTCAGGCTGGGCCCCCTTAGCTCATAACAAGGTTACAGATATATAGAAACATTGGGGTGTCATCCTGATATAGTTCCAGGGGTACCCAGGGTACAAATAAGCACCAAATCTCACCCTAGTGACCCCATCAGCTGATTTGGAATGGGGGGAGGGTAACTTTACAGTATGGGAACCTTTGCTCTAAAGAGAACAATGAGCTTTTCATACACAGCGGGAGTTGCTCCTGAAATAACCGGGGAGACAAGGCTGAGGTTATTCTGAGCACTAACAAACACAGAGAAACAAGAATTAAACAGAAATGTAAAAGCAGAGCAAAAAAGCTTGAAATGTTTCTGTGTGTGTTTGTGTTGAAGGGCCTTTGCACAGCTAATATTAACCTGGAAACAAGATAGAACATCTGTATTTAATTACGGAGCAGAAATACTGCTACCTCTGGGCTTGGGCCCATGGACGGAGGAATGCAAGCTCTTCCTGTGTTGTTCGGCCCGAGAAACAACATTCAGACTGAGGCAGGCGCGGAACAACACCCTCCAACTGAAAATGTTCTGTGGCTCTATTTATTCCTCTACTCATGTCCTTAATCCACTTAGCAGAAGAATGGAAAAACTACAAGCATCCAGGTGCCGCTGAACTACAACAGAATGCCAACATAAACACAGCCTTAGGGCAGCCGTTTGGATGCCCCTGACTTTGCAAAATGTACATTATTTCTTAAAAAAAAAGAGAGGGTAGACCTTTAATTGGGAGACTAGACGTCCCAAAGGTTATTGCTTGGTGGAGCTGAACAGGCTTATTACCAGTTTCTCCACTAGAGGGTGGGATTTAGACAAGTCTGCGCATGACTCATCACTGCAATCATGGCTGCCCCCAGTGATAAGAATAAATCCATATTAAATAATGTCCCCTAAGCAAATGGATATAATGTCAATGTGTTTTACTCAGCATTTGTTACAAGTGAAGGTAAAGCTTGCTTATAAACAGGGTATAGTTTTCCCTTTAACTGAACTGTACAGGTATGGGATCTAGGGTTGCCACCTTTTGCCCAATCGGACTGTGGACAGGGGATGGGTAACTGGGGCAGAGCCATGATGCGCCGGGGGGCGGGTTGTAACATCAGGGGTGGAGCTATGATGCAGCGATCGCCCCCAAAAATCTCAGGGAATACTGCCCAGTTTTCCTAATTTGAAAAACCGGACAGGCAGTCTTGACCCGGGCAGCCCTTCCAAAAATTGGGCTGTTAGGGTCAAAACCAGACAGGTTGCAACCCTAATGTTATCTGGAAACCTGTTATCCATACATTTCCGAATTACAGAGAGGCCGCCCCCCCAAAGACTCCATTTTAATAAAATAATTATTATTTTCTATTTCTAAACTTATACATGATCCCAACGAAGATATAATGAATCCTTACTGAAGGCAAAACAAGGATATGTTTAAATAAGTTTTTAATAGACTAAAGATATGGGGATCCAAATAACAGAAAGACCTAGGGGCAAATTCACTAAGATGCGAAGTTGCGCCAGGCGCAACTTCGACAGGCGTATTTTCGCCAGCGGTCCGCAAAGTTGCGCTAGCATTAATTCGCCAAGCGAAGCGAAGTTTCGCTAGCGATGGTTCATTTGCATATGGTGCGAAATTCAGATTTCAATGGAGGAACACGTATCTGCTCTACAAATGCCTAGAAAACCTTCAAATCAGCAAATATAAATTTTATTTTGCCCTACACATGTGCCCACTGTCTAGGTAAGTTGCCATGAGTCAGGAAATGTAGGGGGGAAGGAGGGGAGCCCCCAAAAATTTTTCGATCTTTTTCAGCCTATCACCCATCATGTAGAAAACACGCCAGCGTTTTTTGGGACTTAGAAAAAAATTTGACTTTTTTGGAAACAATCCCTATCTACTCTATTGCGCTTCGCCAGGTCTGAGGTGGCGAAGGAAGTCTAGCGTAAAAGGTAGCGTTCAGTACACTGCGCAAGTTAGTGAATTTGCGTAGTTACGTCGCTAGTGAAAATTCACCTGGCGTAAGTGTGCGAAGTAACACTAGCGAATTTACGCCAGCGTTCGTTAGTGAATTTGCTAGGTACCGAAAATGCCAAACGCTAGCGAATTAACGCTAGCGTTCGACGCTTCGCGCTTAGTGAATTTGCGCCCTATTATCTAGAAAACAAAGCATTCTGGTTAACAGGTTCCATACCTTTATAACCCCCCACGTAGTGTATTTTTCCAGCAACCACGTACAGTTTTTTTTTTTTTTGCTCAAAGGAGATTTTATTGAAACAGATTCCTTACAGCAACGTCACAAGGTTACATCAATCAGAACAGTGTACAAGAGATGTTCCAATGCGTGCAATCATAAATAATGGCAATTATAACAGATGTATTACACAGTCAAGGCCCATACATACCCATCCCCCAAACCGGCTCCGTACTCTATGACCCCTCACTATCACAGGCCATTTTCGAGCAATTCAATGTGGTTAGATCAATGTCTCCAGATTTGAATGTATTTGAGCATTTGCCCTCTCTTTTCCAACACCACACTCAAGTGCAGCTATAGTAGGTCTGCCATAGCTTGGTGCCATTCACAAAGTGTTGGAGGGGTTAGGTCTTTCCAGTGTAAGGTCAATAAGCGTCTTGCCTGAAATAGAGCTTTGACAAGAAAAAGCCTTGTATGCAAGTCCAATGTTTCATTGAGATCAATTGTTAAAGGAGAAGGAAAGGCTGGAGACACTTGGGGGTGCCAAACGTTAGGCACCCCCAAGTGATCGTAGCGACTTACCAAAAACCCAGGGCCGGTGCTCCTATCAGGAGAAATCTGCACCGGCCCTGGGTTATAGGAGCGAGCACCACGGAGATATCTACTTCCGTCTTCGCGCAGCTGCACATGCGCATTAGAACTTAAAGCCGAACTTTAACTTTAAAGTCGGCTTTTTCGTTCAAATGCGCATGCTTCAGTCCGGGGAAATGCGCAGCTGCGCGAAGACGGAAGTAGATATCTCCGTGGTGCTCGCTCCTATAACCCAGGGCCGGTGCAGATTTCTCCTGATAGGAGCACCGGCCCTGGGTTTTTGGTAAGTCGCTACAATCACTTGGGGGTGCCTAACGTTTGGCACCCCCAAGTGTCTCCAGCCTTTCCTTCTCCTTTAACATGCAATTCCTAGCATCCCCCTCACCCCAATCTGGTACCATTGAGGACAAACATAGAATCATTTCTTTCCAGTACAACTGGACCCTGTGACACTCCCAAAGCGTGTGGAGCAAAGTAGCAGGTTCCAACTCACATCTGGGGCACATAGGAGAAGGTAACAGCTTCATAGCATACAGTCTATGGATCAAGTATAACTGGAGTAGGTTGTGCCTGTATGAGTGGGCTACTACTTTAGGAGTGCGCAATACCCATTCCCACTGTTCATCAGTGATTATGCCGACATCTGCCTCTCACGCACCTCTGGCCTTTAATTCAGTATCCACATATTGTGGTTTGGATATTCGTGTGTACAAGGTTGAGATCCTTCTCTTGAAGGTACTGGCGGATAGGGCATCAATAATGGGCGAGTTCTCAATCTCTGTGTTAGGTCGCCGTCTAAATTCCTGCAAGGTAGTAACAATTATATGGTACATTAACCATTGAGCTTGGGGAAGGTTTCTAGTTTGGTGAAGTTGGAGTAGAGATATCGCCTGGTCCGCCTCCCATATGTCTGCCACTGAAACTATTCCAAGATCGCACCATAGCTTTGGGGGAGAGATCACCGCCGGGCCCAAGAGCTCAGGGTTACCCCAGAAAGGAGTTTGGGGAGCAAGTTTATTGTAACTAACCAGTCCATGGGCTATGCGTAAAATGTTGCTCTGTAGCCACACCAAAGGCATTTGCAATTTCCTAGGCTGTTTAACCAACAGTGCCGCCCAGGGGGTGGTTGGATGGTGTGCGGCTATTGACCAAAGCTGTGACAGCGGAGGGGATATATCCTCCTGCCCCCATGGTATGCAATGAGTGAGCTGTGCTGCGATGTAGTACAAATATAGATCTGGCAGTGCCAAACCCCAATCATCCCTAGGTCTCATTAGGGTAGTGAGGCGCAGGCGTGGCTATTTGCAAACCCAAGTATGTGAAAGATTGTACTACTTGCAAAGGACAGTCATTCAACGTTTCGAACCATACAGTTTTAAATACAAAATCGTTTAGCAACTGTGAACAGAAAATGAGAATAAGTGATATATTTAAGTAAAATGAATACAGGGGGAAAAAAAGGAAAACCTGGAATTTAAACCACTTTCTACATGCAGCCTCCCTAGCAACCAATAGCTGTGACTCTAGTAACAAAACACCAAATTTAAGGCTGGTGGGAACACAGAAAGCAAAATGATTTCATTAATGTAAATTTTGTTGCAACTTGGGCCAGATTTATAATTGCAATAAAGAATTTATAAAATAAATTTCAAATTACAAAAAAGCCATTTTTTAAAAAAATAAATGCTGGATGAGATTTCCCGAGGTTTATCTAAGTACTGATATGGGACCTGTCCGGATAATGGATCTTTTTCGTAATTTGGATCTTCATACCTTAAGTCTACTAGAAAATCATGTAAACATTAAATAAACCCAATAGGCTGGTTTTGTTTCCAATAAGGATTAATTCTATCTTAGTTGGGATCAAGTACAAGCTACTGTTTTATTATTGCAGAGAAAACGGAAATCATTTTTAAAAATTTGGGATCATTTGAATAAAATGGATTCTACATGAGATGTTCTTTCTGTAATTTGGAGTTTTCTGGTTTCCGGATATCAGATCCTATACCTTTACTCACCTGCTTACTTTTTGTTCTCTTCCAAGAGACCAAAAAAAAAAAACAAGTAAAATCCAGGAAAACAAAATCAGGCTTGATGGAAAAGTTGGTGTAAAGTATGAAAAAATTACTTCAAATGTATGAAAACTTTAAGGGGTTATTTATTAAAGTCCAAATGCCAAAAACTTGAAAAATTCTACTATAAAATACGAATTTTAAGTGTAAAAAAAACAAACCTAGTATTATTTGAGATTTATTCTACCCCGAGGATGCAAAATGTCAGAGGAAATCCGGCATCCCAGATCTGCCGAGGTTGTATATAAGTCAATGGAAGAGGTTCCTATCTTATTTGATCGTTTCTGTGGTCTGTGCTAGCATTAGCCCGAAAATCCGACTACTTCGAGAAAAAGCCAGAAAAAAATCGCATGATTCGAATTTTTGCTAGATTTTTTCGAGTTTGTCCCCAATCTGATGAAATCATGCTTTTTTTTAATAATAAATAAGGTCAAAGATCTGCCGAGGTTGTCTATAAGTCGATGGGAGAGGTCCCTATCTTATTTGATAGTTTTTGTGGTCTGTGCTGGAATTAGCCCGAAAATCCGACTATTTCAAGAAAAAGCCAGAAAAAAAACGTATGATTCGGATTTTTGCTCAATTTTATCGAGTTTGTCCCCAATCCGATGAAATCATGCTTTTTTAATAATAAATAAGGTCACATCGTGGATTCTAGTTTGGTAGGACTTTTTTATTTAGAAAAAAAAAAATCAAATTTCGATAACCTCCTAAGTATTACAAGGAGTTACATTCGCAGGGTTAAACATGTATTTTTTAAAAAATTATGGTGTAAAATATTGTGGGAAAACCCTGCCAAAATCTTGCACTAAAACCAGCATATTTAGTAAAATTGCATAAGTGCTGCTTATGCAATTTACTATCTACACTGTTCTCCATGCAGTTTTCCTAAGGGGGTTATTTACTAAACTCTGAATGCAAAAATCACGAAAAATTTTAATTCTTTTTTAAAAAAAAAAAAATTACAAATTTTTCACAATTTATTAAACCCAGATGATGGAAAAAGTCTGAATCTGGCATATAAGTCAATGGGAGAAGTCCCAATGATTTTTTGATGTGCGCTGAGTTTCGTGCAAAACTTCACAGTTTTCGGGTCAAAATGCCGAAAAAAATAGTTGAAATCAGATGAAAAAAATCTGATTTTTTTTCCCCCCAAAGCAAATTTTTTGGGGAAAATGTAATAATAAATAAGCGTAAAAAACCTGAGCGGATTTGATCGGAGTTTGTAGCAGATAAATTCGGACTGATAAATAACCCCCTAAGTTTGCCGATAATTGCAAAAATTCTGTTGTAACAGCACATACAAAAGTGACGCACACAGGGGAACTTAGCATGTCGTATGTTTTACCTTTATAAATAAGTATTTGATTTCAAGGCCCTTGCTGATAATGAAATTGATTTTAGCAACACTTACGTGACGATTATGGAAAGTACTCGCTATAGGGTGACCCCGTCGGGTGACCACTAGGTGTCAGTGTGAGGAATAAGAAAACAGCAGGACCTGTTGCTTCTAATCAGGTGGATTAACCAAGAAACCAAAACCAGCTGTGACCACATTGACTTGTAACTGCATAATTCCTCTAACAAGTCAGTCTTCCTAAAAATACCAACTCCCAAACCAGCGAGTTTATTTGAGATCAGATAAGGTGATGTTCTGCGGGATTTTGTGCGAGGCTGAAAGTGCGCTCATGGAACGCCCAGGGGTTCAGTGGTGGCCTTCACGGGGAGAACCCAAAAAAGAGAACAAATTATGATCACCACTGAAATATCCACAATAATAATATAAACATATAGGCCCAAAACCTCTAGGTATCTCCTGTATATGCAAGGGCCCCCTATATAGGGAGCTGTTGGGAGCCGGCACAGCGCGTATAAATGTATAGAAAGTAGGGATGCACCAAATCCAGGATTCGGTTCAGGATTCGGCCTTTTTCAGCAGGATTCGAATTCGGCCGAATCCTTCTTCCCAGCCGAACCGAATCCGTGGTGGGGAGGGAAATTGCGTGACTTTTTGTCAGAAAACAAGGAAGTAAAAACTGTTTTCCCCTTCCCACCCCTAATTTGCATATGCAAATTAGGGTTCGGGTTGGTATTCGGCCGAATCTTTCACAAAGGATTAGGGGGTTCGGCCGAATCCAAAATAGTGGATTCGGTGCATCCCTAATAGAAAGTGCCTGAGTGCAACCAGGCGATAAGTAGATAGACATCCGAAGATAGGCAAGCACTCACAGGTCTTATGTAGTATAAAGGTGATATTGATTCAGCAAATAACTGCTAACGCTTATATATAATCATATATATATATTATATATGTTCTCAGGCAGCTGCACTCGAATCCGGATTTATTATGTTAATGTGGGTGCAGGTTCAAAAAAGTATTACTTAATCGGTTGCATAGAACCGCACTCCAACTTATTCTGTGAATCAAATCACTTTTATTAGCATGTGTCCAAATTGGAGTGAGGTTCTATGCAACAGATTAATATATATCTATATATATATCTATATCTATCTATCTATATTATATAATATATATATTATATAATATATATTATATATATTTATAGCTTAATAAAAAAAACTTGATTTAATAAGATAGCGGAAAAACTCAATAAAATCGAACAAGAAACCTGAATCGCTCAATTTTTGTTGGGGCTTTTTCCCCAAACTGCTCTAATTTTTTGTGATTTTGCCTGAAAAAAGTCAGATTTTTGGGTTAAACCCAGCGCAGACCAAGAAAACATCAAATTGAGATAAGTGCCCCTACCATTGACTTATGCAGGACCTCGACAGGTCTGTGATGATGAATTTTAGGATTCGGCTTTTTGCAGCATCAGGGTACAGGTATAAAATCTTGAAAATACTAGTTTTCTAGTAAATTTTTCGAGATTTTAACATTTGGATTTTAATAAATAAATAAATAAATAAATAAATAAATATTCAGGAAAGCATCTCCCTAATGACATAGGATCTCCCTAGCTTCCATTTCTTTCTTCGTCTTTCCGGGTCTGGGGCAGGTGTGCGTTGATGTATACGTAGGTGTGCGTTGATGTATACGTAGGTGTGCGTTGATGTATACGTAGGTGTGCGTTGATGTATACGTAGGGTTCAATTCAGATTACAGTAGGAGCAAAAGAAGATACTGGATGGATTTGTCCCAGATGGTCCCCGTGCATGGCTTTATCCATTTCATGTAAACACAAGGCAGGTTCCGGTTTGGGGAGTTGGATACACACGCGGTGACTTAGTACAAAGTCTGAATGTTTAGTTAGGCAGAAGATTGCTTCCATCTTGTGATTCATGAGCTCCCAACGGTGCCTCCACTTCCTCCATTTTACACAATCGCAAATTATAAAAGTTGCTCTTATTTTGATAACCTCTCTAATTAATGTCCTGCCCAGGAAACTTTATTACGGTTTTAAAACAGGACCCATAAAACAGGGGCCTTTATTTCAGTGGCTGGGGTTTGGGCTCTGTTTGCAGAATACCAGCAAGAAGACTGAACGGGGCCATTCACGGATTGTTTAGACCACTGGATTATTTGAGTTAATGCGAGCACTGTTTTCATTTTTAAATCGCCTCTTCTGGGGAATTTCAGAAATGTGGAAATTAAGTGTATAGTATTACCGTCTGCTGAGTGGGGGGGGGAGGCGAATAAAGCGAGAGGGGCTGTAGATCATGTTTATAGTGCTGGTAGCAGGAGCAGCCTAATGAAGTGGATTAGTGTTAAACTGCAGCCTAGATTGTGCATGAAAATCTGGCCGAACATGACTCTGTGTCTGATAGCGGCAGGGAGAAATACAAAGGAACGCCATAACAAGCTGGCAAAAACCGACGGCTTTGCGGTTAGGGTACTGATCTTTGAAGTGGAAGGCCACGCTTAAACATTGCGATTCAGTGACCCTGAAGAATGAAAAAAAAAGACCCTACGCCTGCACCAAGATGAACTCTTCCTTTATTACTTCTGCATGTACTGCGAGTGCACATGGACGGGATTTACAATCAAGAATATTCTCTTCAAAGGAGAACCATCTGTACGACACACCGCTGATTCCATTGTATCCAACCATTCCAGACATCGTTGAGAACTAGTCAAGTTACTCGGAGTTGTCGGGTTTTCAGGCATTTGTTGCTGTTGGTTATGTTCTCAAAAATTCTTCAGAAAAATCACTCCAAACACATATTTCCCAAAAGTGTCCATTGTGAGAATTCAGAAACCCGTTACCCAGAAAGCCCCGAATTTCAAGAAGGCCGTCTCCCATAGACTCAATTTATTTATAATCAAATAATTAATACATTTTTTATATGGTTTCCTTTTTCTCCAGTGAAGTGAAGTTGCTCGGAGTTGTTGGTCTTCATTTGCTATTATTGATTATTTTCTCAAAAATTCTTCCAAAAAAAATGACTCTTCCCAAACACAAAGTTATGGGATCCTTTATCCTGAAACCAGTTATCCAGAAATTTTCTAATTATGGGAAGGCCATCTCCCATAGACTCCATTTTAATCAAATAATCCAAATCTTTTTAAATGATTTCTTTTTCTGTGTAATAATAAAACAGTCTCTTGTACTTGATCCCATAGATAAAATTAATCCTTATTGGAAGCAAAACCAGCCTATTGGGTTTAATTAACGTTTAAGAATTTTTTCTTAAGTAGATTTAAGGTATGGAGATCCAAATGAAAGAATTTGGATCTCCTTATCCTAATCTAGAAAACCTCAAGTCCTGAGAATTCTGGATAACAGACCCCATACCTGTATATTGAGTCAATAAAAAAAAAATCTCAAAAATTCATATGAAAAAAATGTGGCAGGTTAACTCAACAGAGCCCCTATAGAATCAATGGGAGGTGTGTTTACAACATACAAGCTATTTTATAATTAGATTTTTTTTTTTAAAAGTTAAATTTGTAAAAATTATTGAAAAATTTTTTTTTAGAAATATGTTAGAGAAGAAGGAAAAAAACAGTTTAAGTTCCTTTTATTTCCACCAATGAATTTTTTAAAAAATCGAACTCGCATCATAGCCAAGATTTTGTGCATTTATAAATTTTGTAGATGTATCAAAGTTTTCATATTTTGCCCTTGGGTATTAGTTTTGCAGCCTCAAACCTAATGAAAAATGTGGGGTAGAAAACTAACGGCAATATTTCGAAAAACCGCTTTAGTACATCGGGGGAAATTGTGAAATGTTTGTCCCTCACTTTTTATGAATGTAAAATAAAAAAATTTGCCTGCAGGAAAAAAAACAGAGGTCGCAGTGGAAATTGAGCAAAGGGAACAAAATGTAAACTTTAAAAAATCTGCCCCTACAGCTGGTCATACGTGTACTTATTATATTATACAAAATCAAGTTTCTTACAATTATTTGTGCAAGGTGGGCTGCCAATCCTGACCAATATCCATGTACTATGGATATTGGTCAGTTTGGGAATCAGGCAGGTTTGAACAGGGTCGGACTGGGCGGGCCCCGGGTCTTTTGGGCCCCGCCAGCCACCTGCACTCCCTCTCCTTACCACCCTCCCTGATCACGGTTGCTCTGATGCGCCGGAAAAAGGTACGGAGGCGGGGGTGCCGGCAGAGAGGACCGATGGGCCCTGGGCCTCCCAGTCCGACTCTAGGTTTGAACATCTTCTCTGCTGGTGCAACAGGTCAGAAAAATCCCTTCCTCTATTCTGTCAAATCCCCAAGGTTGGTGACATACTGTGACTGGTTAAGAAAACAAATTGGATTGTATATGCTTTGCCTTGGCATAGACAACTTAAACAAGTCCAAAATGTTCCTTTATTTGTAGAAGTCTCCCTTACAGACCAGGTCTGCTCCCACCCAAAAAACATTTATGCCCCAAATATTTTTCAGGGCACAGGGGTCTCAGTTGATCGCTGGCACTGTACCACACTGAATATCTGTGTCTATTTGAACTTTCTTTATCCAAACCGGTATCCGCTCCAGAAAACACAACTGCTGTCAGTCAAAACCTGCCGTAAAACCACTAAGTCACGGAGACGAAAGGATTTCCACGCATACTTTAGAGATGGAGGCAGACGGCGCGGGCAGGCAGCAGAGGAGAACCAATCTGGTTCTACAGGAAAACCCAAATGGCTGTTTCTGAAAGGAGCTAGAGACTTGACTCCTCTGTAAAGCTTGGCCCTGCTTCTACAGATAACACTGATAGACGTTCTACCCGGTAAATATATCTTAACCCATTTATAGCTTCTGGGAAGTGGTGGGGTTCAGTGAATGTGAATGTTCTTGGGTCATGAGATGCTACTGCTCAGCCGCCTGCTGTTATAACCGACTCTGAACCATTTGCACAGCTGCAAAAACACAGGGCAGGGCAAGGGGTAATGGAGAACACTTTGAAACACCTGCGTAGCAGAATCCTACTGTGCAATCAACGAGGAAATAAAGGAGGACGTTTTCCGGAAGAGAAGCCGCAGTGGGTTTCTACCATAGAACAAAATGAAAGGAGATTGAGTTGTGATTGTTGGTGTTCATTGAGAAGCCTGCTTTGATATCCAGACTCAACTCTCTAGCCCTCATTTACCAACAGAGGGAAGATCAATACCTAAAATATATCCATATGGGAGAGAAGAAAAATTTACATTTTAGGGACAGATGATGATGGGCAGAAAGGGAATTTCCAGACCTCCACCTGCCATGACCTGCACTTTCTCAACTGGTGTCCAATGTACCATCAAGTTGATAAATTGCTTAAGAACCCAGATCCAACCTGCTCATTCTGATGACTTCATAGATGATGTCATAGAGTGGTGGGACCTGCACAAGGCACCACAGTCATGGACAAATATGAAGTTGTGTGCACTCCAGTGGAACACTATGACCCAACCCTAATGTCCAGACCTCCGATTCCAAACTATGGTTGTCAGGAGAACCCCCACAGCCAACAAGAACATTAAACTGAATTACTTGAGTTTCCTTGAGCTAATGTCTGACCCTTTAGGACCAGTAATGGGGAGGACAGGAATGCTGGAAAAGTAAGGCTGAAGTAATAATGAAATATTTATCATTTTTTTTTCTTTGCATAGGGCTCCTGCTGAGGATAACCCTCCAGGCACATGCCCTCTCTACTCTGCCACCGCCACATATTATTAGTGGATCTAATTAGAAAAACATGCGCATTAAGGAGACGGGAAAATAAAGCAATAAAAGAAAGTTGAGCTGTTACTTCTTTTTTTTTCAGTGAAATTGTGGTTTACAGACAAAAGAGGAAAGAACAATAATGCATTCAGAGCTAAATAATGAAAGTGACCACAATGTTGTCAAATTAGTGAGTGTCGGGTTTTATTACAATTTGTTTGTGGTGCTGAGCGTGCGCCTGGGTTAGGGCTGCGGGTTCAGACACCTGCTACAATGGCAATGGGGTTAGTCCTTGTCGGAGCTGCTTATCATTTGCAGAGAGCAGTAGTTATAGTAGTCTCCAGATAACCCCACCACGGCAGCAAATCATTACTGTGTGCCCCGCAGGAGCCACACATATGCCTGAGATATGATTTGTGTTACAGCCCCATAGGAGAAGGCAGCTCATAAAGTACTTTTACCAGGTGGCTTAGGAATGAATGGAGTTGGCCACCATAAATCTGTCCAGAAGTAGCTAAGGTTGAAGCTGGGCGGGAGGAGAACATGAAGCCAAAAGCAGAGCTCCTGGTAGACCATCAGTCAAACACAAGGAGCTAATGAAGTTCTAACAGCAGACTTAGATCTCCGGGCCTGAAATTAGCCGGCCACTCGGTCTGTTTCCTGGCCTTTAGCAATCAAAGCCATACACCTTCCAGCACCTTCCCATTGCCGGCAAAATCAAGGAGAGATTAAGGCTAATCAGCTATGTTTCCTTTGAAAAATAAATACATGTAAATTGGTGGAAGAGAAATAATGCCAATATTAGCCTTTTATGATAATCTGAGAGCTAACAGGACAGGCTGGGTTGAAAAAGGCAAATGCCCTTCAAAACGATAGTGTCACCATAACTTTGTCCACAATTCTAACCCTTGCAATAAAGGGCTCACTATAAGTTGCTGAAGAGCCAGTCCTAATGCAAGACATGTAGGGAGAGTATTCTTACAGGGGTTGTTCCCCTTTGAGTTAACTTTTATTATGACATAGAGTGATATTCTGAGACAATTTGTCTTTGGTTTTGATTTTTCATTATTTGTTGGTTTTTGAGTTATTTAGCTTTTTATTCAGCAGCTCTGCAGTTCGCAATTACAGCCATCTGGTTGCCAAATGACCCTGACAACACTGTATTGGTTTGAATAAGAGACTGCAATATAAAAGACAAGTGATATAAAGTATCGATAACAATAAATGTGAAGCCTTACAGAACATTTGTTGGTAGATGGGGTCAGTGACCCTCATTTGAAAGCTGGAAAGAGTCAGAAGAAGGCAAATCATTCCAAAAACTATAAAAAAGAAAAAATTAAAGCCAAATGAATAGTTGCTTAAAATTTGCCATTCTATAGCATACTAAAAGTTAACTGAAAGGTGAGCTACCCTTTTAAAACAGAAGGTATTCACGTCTCATGCTAGACAAATAGCAGTATCTTAAAAAACTAAAAAAACTTCTTAAAGGTAAAGAAGGTAAAGTCAGGGCAGCCATCGGGGGGGGGGACAGGGGGGAGAGTTGTAGGGGGGAGAGTTGTAGGGGGCCCGAGGGTAAGGGGGGCCCGGCCACGCCACACTTACTTAAATAGCCGGCCCCCCATCTTTCTGAGAGCTGCTGACTTTGGGAAGGCATGGACGTTAAAGGGGCCATGGACACCAATTTTCTTATAATGTATGTGTGTGTGTGGGGGGGGGGTGCTGGCCACCAATTTTTTTTTTCTCATGTGGGATCCTAGCCACCAATATTTTTTAATGGGGGGGGCCCTGGCCACAAATGTTTTTTTTTTTTATGGGGGGCGCTGACCACCAATATCTTTTTATTTTTTTATTAACATGTGGGAACCCAAGCCACCAATATTTTTTTTGTTTTTTTTACTGTGAGGTGGGGGGCGGACCTGTAGGTGGGGCTTGCAGTAGGCGTAGCCCAGGCCAAACACCTGCCAAGGCCGGGGCAGGTATTACAAATTTGAAATACCCCTAACAAAACATACCTTTTCTCCACCTTCTGCCCATTGCACTACGTGGCTCTGCCCCCTTTACATCACTGCCTGTCCCTTTTGCCCACGCCCCACCACCAGGCGGTGGAAATTTTATGAAAAGGTGGCAACCCTCTGGGCTATAACATACAGGACAATTTCTGAAGAATTCATAAGGACCATCAAAGAGACAAGTGGCCAGCAGAGAAAGATTTCACTACAAGATCCATAAGGCTTTTTTTTTTTTATAGAAGGAATAAAATGGTAAATTTGCCAACTCAACAACAGCCGGCAAGTTCGTTACACAATTGGCACAATTCACTGTGCAATTTATATATTTTAGCGACTGGTTTTTACTGCGCTTTTCACCGACACCAAATGCACGTCAATGTTTGTGCTGTGTGTTCATTCTTAATAAATGTCTTCATTCGGCTTAGATGTGGCCGAAATGGTAGGGTGAGCGACAATTGGCACAACTACAGACTGGTCCATACAGTGTTCCTCATGGGCAGAAGTAAAGCCAATGCACTGTGGACTAATTTCACCTTCCCAATTATAGGAATGTTTACTCTCTACGTCTGTATATAGAGAGAGATTCATAGGTTAAGAAACATGATTAGTTAGCACATTAGTTTGCCCTGCTCCTATCGTGGTGGCTGTCATTTTTCAGGTACAAATGGAGCCTCAGTAGCTGGCTGGTGCAGGGCGATCCTATTCTTTGGCGATTATTGAAGCCAACTCTTGCACTGCTCTCACCATGCAATTATATGAACAGGACCGGCCATGTCTTTTCCCGGTAGACTTCAATATTAATGGTTCCTCCCCTGCCAAATAATCAGGAAACTAGTAGAAGGCTTAATTGTCTGTACCAAGCAATTATGTATAAATGAGGCAACTCTCAGACGCGGAAGTACCTTGTTTTACTCAGGAAGTAGAGCATAATACTGTGCAGTAGATGTACTTTTCTAAAACGGTATAAAGTCCCCTGAAACTGTAATAAAACAAAGAAGCCCAATATGGTCTCTGAGTAAGATATTCTGGTGGCATCCCAAGCATGTGCGTAAGACATAAGCACATGGAGATTTGATTTAAGAGCTTCCTCCTGTTTCAATCAGAGGTCAGAATAATGGGTTATTAAAAGCACTTTCACTTCCTCTACACCAAAGGGCTGCCTGCAGGCATTGGCTTCTACAAGCAATTTGTCCGCCTGCTGTCTCCATGTCTTCTCCCTCCTGCCCGTATCTACTTGTTTGGGGTTAGGGCATGTCGAGCCAGCTTGAGAGGCTTCCATGAGAAATCTCCGTCACTTCCATGTACAGGCTTAAAGGGTTATAGGTTAGAAAAAGTCTGATATTCTATTTATCCAAATGGACAGTATATAAACACTCACCGCAGGAAGGGCTAAATGACTCTAGAAGAAAAAACAACAAGTTCCGGCCCAAGGCTGAAAATCAATTAAGGTCTCGTACAGAAGCTGAACCAAAGCACAGAGCCCCAATTGCCTGAAATATTTCTCGGGACAGAGAGTCCAAGCAGCTGTATCATATGTGAGTGGTGATGGAACATCCAAAGGAAATACATTGTGCATCTGGGCTGATACCACTTCTTCTTCACTGCTTCAGTTGCAGCTAAACTGTAACATGAAACATTCACCTTAAGACTTGCAGATGTCCTTCAAATGTGGCCCTTTCAGTCTTCTTTAAGCAGGGCAAATGTAATAGGTCAATCCTGGATCAATCGTGCTGTGCCAATCTGTCTCTCTCCAAAGGGTAAGAGCTATTGGTCAATGCCAGAGGGAGCCAGAATGGGATAAAAATGAGAGGCTGAAACTTTAAAAGGCAGTTCACCTTAAAATGAAATATTAGTGCAATGGAGACAATGGTGGGGTTCATTTAAGAACGCTAGGTCAATTGTCACATGTCACATGACATGGAAAGATTTTTTGCTCAAAGCCCAACAGTTTTGCGGTTATTCTCCGTGTACCCAGGACTCTACCTTGGCCATGAGATAACTTATCCCAAGTTCATTGTTTTCTTGTCAATATCTTTCTAGCCATATCTTTCTGTTCAGAGTCCCTCCTATTATTTTGTCTGGCACACAAACCACAGAACGATTGCTAGGGTTACTTGGGGCCCTAGAAACCAGACAACAGTTTTAGGAGAGCGGTAAGACCAAAATATGAAGACCAACTGCAAAAATGGTTAGAATGCCACTGTCATATGTTGTACTAAAGGTTCATTTCAAGCGGAACAGCCCCTTTTGTCTGCCAAGGGCACCTGTCATTTGCCAGGTATGTAGAATGAGAGTTTAGTTTCTCATGCCTTTATTTGTCCTTTAAACGGAATTATGAAACCTATAACATATAACTAATTACTTGTCTCTTGTGCAAAAACATTTAATGTCAGTGTCCATGTCATCATAATGTGCCAGAGCACAAGCTGGAGGGAATACAGAGTCCACATAGCAAGTATAAAATACAATGTTCATAGGGAATGTAAACAAATTTACCATATTGATAAGCTGTGTGTGAACAATATCTTCCACCAGGACGGCGGTTTCATGTAACGGGCGGCGGGCATCACCCAAGGAGAACCTGCAATGCAAACATAAGAATACCCTTTAGTAACATTGTAGTAACAAAGCACAACAACTTGTATCACATCCTTCCAATACAGCAACCTCCAACTCTCCAACTCGTTCACCCATAGCCAGGCACAATGGCAAAAGGAGAAGTCTACTTGTATGTTACACCCAACTTACCACTAGGTGTCTCTGTTCTCAATCTATTGAAATCAGTTAGAGCAACCTACCACTTGGCCTTTTTTAAAGCCCATTTCTAAGTAGGGTTTATATCCTCTCTAAATGAGATGAATATACAAAGAAGGAAACTTCAGTGCACACCAACAGCTATACCTACAGACTCAATTGGATGTTCACGATAACTTAACTACTGGTTTGCAGTCAGTCTTTCTATTTAAGCTATCCAGTTGGGCCTTTAACAAACCTCTTTCTTTTTGCAAAGACTATCCACCTGGACATTACTTGCCATACAAGGGCAGACCCATACAATATTCCAGTTGGTACCGGTGGCCAACTTTGCATTGTTTTGGCTAATAACCTGAACAACCAGAACCACAGGAAGCGAAGAAAAGCCACAGATGTGTCTCCTCTCAACTTTCTTTTGGCCAATTGACATTTTCCTTTAAGACTACCATGATTATCAGACTGAAGGCCCCTGTAGAGGCCATAGATGCCCAGAAGGTTGGGCAGTATGGTTAAAATTGACCAAATCTTTAGCATGATGGACTGCAATAAGCAAAAGTCGCACTGCCCAACTCATTTTATGTTTACTGGGTCAGTTAGCTCACATATGCAATGTTCCTGGGCTGGAATATATCACACTGATAATGTCCTACTTCTCAATCTGTGGAGCCCACAGATAGGTAGGGGGATCATAAATATATATTGGAAGGCCACATCTGGCCTGTGGACCTCAAGTTGGACAACACTGGATTAAAATGAAAGTGCAGTTAAAAAGTTAGATTAGGTACATATACAACATACTATACCACAAAAACGTAAAGTTTCCCTTTTATATAAATGGCCAAGGACGAGAATGTTTCTGCACTTCCAGATACCATGCAAAATAAATACACATTCTTGGATTTCAAGATGAACGTGTACAGCTTCACCCTGATCCTCATCATCGTTCAAAAGATATAAGGGAAATACTAATGTGAAACAGGCAGCAGGTCCTTTCATAAATATACATCACTCGGCTGCCATGAAGCCCTCAAGCATGCAAAATATGAGCCCCGTCTATGTATGATCTGATCAGCTATCTGCTATGTATTAGTCTGGATGACACTGCAAAGAGAGAAAGCCATGCAATATATGCTGGAGGATTACGGCGCCAGGCTAGGGTGGCCAGTAGCACATGCCATATACTAGACTGAACTTGCCTGCACCTTGCTGGATATGGGAAACCCTTGCGTGACCATAACAGTGTTTGATTAGTTGTGAAATGTCTCTTCATTTCTCACTTCCCTTATGGTTTCCTGCCTTTTGGAGAGAGCACCATTATTTGTGAATATCTCAGGGCCTACTATACTTCTGGAACCTCTAGCACTCATGAGGTACAGTATATGTCCTCTATTTTTACACACCTACATGTTAACATAGTTAACTGAAAATTGGGAAGTTTGTAGTCAGTAGGGCTGGGGATTTTTTGAGAAAGAAAAGCAGTAATACTGATGGGAATGAAAGAAAGCACAAGCCAGGGCCCACTTGCGATTTTCCAGGTACCCTGGCAGGCCAGTCCAACCCCACTTTTAGACCATGCCCCTGAAGTACCTTGGCCCTGTTTAGTTATGCTCGTCTCCCGGAAAACTATCCTCATCCAAGTCCCAACGCTAATGGTGTCTTCAAATCTTGACTGGCACTAAATATAGACAGTTTTATTTATTGATATAAAGATTTTTTTTTTTAAATTGACATTATTGTTGTTAGATCAACAACCTATTCTTGGCAATGCCTATGGATTTTATGTTTTGTGCACACTTTGTAGGTTGTTACAAGAGTGCATAGCAGTAGTAAACAAGAGTCACATCTTTTTGTTCACATTTTAGCTATCTTGAAAAAAAGATGGAGGGAAGCTGATTAGTAGCTATTTCCAATAGAAAGGGGGGGGGGGGGGGACTTTTCTGACTCAGTCCCTGGATAGACACTGCACTAAGAGCAGTATTAACAGTGGATACTTTTATGTACTGTATTTTCTCACAGGCTAAATTTGCCTTGAATTGAACTATATGAATATTGTGAGTCTGTCAGTGGCTAAAAGTGTTTCCGCAACCTAGAGATTAGGGTGGATTCAGGGGAAACAAATACAAGCTAAGCCACAATTACCTACCTCCAGCTAGCATGTGGCTGCCTAAAAATATGTTGTTCTGGTGTTCTCGTTATTGGAAAGACATGATGTATGTTCCACATATAGTCACGTGCCTTATCTTTGGTTTGTGCTTCGCATTGAAATACCACTAAATGTGAGCCGAAGATGCAGCTCTGAGCAGAGACCCAGGACGGAAGCATTAAAGGGAACACTGGGCAAAAAGTTGCAACAAACTGTGTATTTGATTTATTTAAATAAAGCTCATTTGTAGCTGTGTAGGCAGTCCCACAAACCACAGCAAGTAGCAAGTGCAGTGCAATGTGTAAAGTCTAAAAAAGAGGCCACCCAAAGGTGAACCAGTTGGTGTTGGTCACAAAAACAACTTTCTGTAGGCTTATAAAATATGGCAATTGAAGAAAATGATGTATGTTATTGACCTAAGGTGGCCGGTGGCCATATGCTGGCTGAATCTCCATGGTTAAAAGGGTTCTAGATCAGTACACGTCAATGCCATGCATAGAAGATCCCATGGTCACTGCTGGGAACCATTTTTTCTCTGCAAACAAAAATAAAAAACTAACATTTGGGTGCAAGTGCACTTCTAAGATAAGGCCCATTTGCTACAACTGTGACTAAGACATTTCATGTCGACTGCGCTTCACACTTAATTTTCCCACACTCGACCTACCAACTTCTTCCCACACACAAAGGACCATCGTAGACATCAGCGTAGTGGTTTCTGCAAATAAGATGTGAAAAACCACGCAAGCTAGCCACAGACACTTCCTCTTCGGTGTATTCGTCATTTTCAGACTCTCTCAAAGCGCCGTGTGACTAATTTCTGTTATCATGTCTCATGTAACGGTATTATGCTTGTGTATTCCCGATTCTTAGCTCCACAGCGACCGAAACCAGCTGCACCCACCAAATGAGAACCACTCCAATCAATGGAAATGTTTAGAAGTGGCGATTGCTCTTGGGACTACTGTATTGAGGTATTAAAGTACCTAAATGTCAATGTATGAGTCAGATAAAAAATAGTACAATGTGATTTTTTTTTTTAAATGCCACCTAGGTGGACCAGCTCGCAGTTGGTCTAGGTCACACAAGCAACTTTCTCCAGTCAGTTCATATGGTTTTACTAGGGTGACCACTTGGCTGATGCGGTTATAACCACAGAAGGCTATGTCCAATAAGTAACATTGCACACTCTTGACTTGTTCAACTTGCATGCCTCACAACTAATCAGAAAGGACTATGGCATCCCATCTCAATTTATATGCAAGTTTCCATAAAACCAAAAATGATATTGTACCCATTTTCCTTTAACATGCATGGAGCTTGTATCAGAATAATTTATACATATATTTAGTTCAGTTTAAAAAAACATAAAACAAAAAGATTAGTCATCCTATCACAATAACCATCACAAACCCACACAAGCAAAGAGAACCTCCTTCCTTCTTGCTGCAGTCTATCTCAATGATCTGATATCTGACTGGCTTCCACTGTAGAAGGGAACTGGTCCATCTGCAAATGTGTCTTTAACTAATGCAAGAACAGTAGGGCTGCCTTGCAAAGAAGAAGTGGTGAAACGAAGATTTTTCTCAACACCGGTTACTGCATCTCAAGTGAAGCAACCATCACAGATTTTGAAGAACACGCCTATATTTAAGCAGATGTTCAAAAAAGTAGGAATTAGCACTGCAAAATGTAAAGGCAAAATCAACGTCATGTTTGTATAATGTTTCGAACCGCATTGATGAATGGGTTTCACAGACCCTTGTTTGCCTAATAAATCTGAAATGGAGAGAAGATTCCTCACCCAACAACGATGTGCTTAATTCATTTTTGGAAGCCAAGGCTGACTGGGAGATAAGTCGTACAGAACAATGTAGGAAGAATGCAGTAGATACAAATCCCACGACAGTCGGCCTCAATGCAGTACCTGCATCTCACAAGGGTTCCTGTGGGGCTATTCTTCTGGATGATAACCAACACACATTAGAATATCTTTATAAACCCATCTTTCAATTTCACTAATTAGACCCAGAGTTCCAGATAACTGCATTCAATGTTACTTTCATGTGGGATTCCCTAAGGGGCATTTTTAATAAGTCACAGGCAAGAACTGCATTTGTTCCTGGAAATGTCTCTTTTTATAATTGGCCAACTGCACAGTGTTCTGCTAACCAGAATATCAATTCCCTGTACTTAAGAGTTAACGTCAATCCATTGTGTGTGGAAAGTGACAATTAAAATATATATAAGAAAATTGAAAGACATATCCATAACCATTTGGCCTGAAATGTGTGGCGTAGAGCAAAACTCAATCCGATATTGCTGTATACTGTGAATCCTTACCTTACCCAATCCACAAATCCTAACGCATTAAGAGTATCTTAGTCTGTTTTGTGTTGCCTTTCCTGCATTGCTCTAGTATGGGGGACCCCTTCCTTTTTTACACATGAGCCAAATTCAAATAGAGTTGGAGAATAACGCAAGCATTGACTATATGGCAGAGTCTATGTGGAGTGGTAGGCTACAGGAGACTGTTTGGCAATACACCTGCTTTTTAAACAACCAATACTTGCCCCCAAACCGAAAATAAAAAAATAAGCACCTGCTTTGAGACCACTGGGAGCAACATCCAAGGGGTTGTTGAGCAACATGTTGCTCATGAGCCACTGGTAGGGGATCACTGCTCTAGTATATTCTACTAAATCTCTGATCTTTCGACTACTTACCCCTGTTCCTGTCAATTGTGTTCTATGGTCATCAACATCACCGCCCAGTTCCAATTTTTGCCCTCTCTGGCCAGGGCAGGAAATATCTCTAGGAAGTCAAGGAACATGCGTCATGCAAAATTGGTGGGGAGAGATATGCAGGGGCCAAACATCAGGAAAGTTTGTGCACCATGGGCGCAAATAATACTTTACTCGGCGCTATCTGTTCTTTACCCATTCTGCCCTAATTCAGTCTGTCTAGTATCTTTTTTTGGCACCTGCTGTCTCTTGCCTGAAGAGCTCACCGCCTTCCAGGATTCCCTTTAGTCCCTTTATAAGCTTTCTTATTTTAAAGCTAAACTGCCTTGTTTTATTCTAATCTTAATAATTAAGACCTACATAGGCAAATACAAAGTGGGTTTCAGGAAGGATCTGTGACAGAAAACACCACCGGCTGAACCCTAATGATAGAGAACGAGGAAGTTGTGATGCTTGAGCTGTTCGTACAGTGTGAGAGATGTGGAATGTACATTTGTTGGTAAGATACTAGAAACCTTCAACAAAAAGAATGTTTATTAATATAGCGCTGAAGCTCCATTGTTCTTAACACGGCCTGTGTTCCTTGTAAAACAGATTCACATAAATCCTCAGCTGTTGAAAGCTGTTCTATTGTTCCTGCAGGACACCTTCCAACGCTCTGAGTGATTATGGGACTGGGAATCTTCTTCTCGCTCTTTGTTTCCAAATCTGACCACAGTGGTTCAATTTGATTCAGATCTGGAGAGCCTGCCGGCCACAGAAAATGCTAAATCCATCTTACTCTCTAGCCTGGCTTGAGCATGATTTGCTGTGTATATGTCGCCACTATCTTTAAAAATGTCAACTCTTGCTTAAGGGCAGTGGCACACGGGGCTACTGGGGGAGATTATTCGCCCAGCAACAAATCGCCTCTTCTTCGGGCGACTAATCTCCCCTAAATGCCTTCCCGCCGGCCAGAATGTAAATCGCGGGCGGGATGGCACTTGGAAAGGCAACTTCGGGCGATTTTGTAAAACGAATCATTCAGAGTGCCAACCCGCCGGCGATTTACATTTTAACCGGCGGGAAGGCATTTAGGGGAGCTTAGTCGTCCTAAGAAGAGGTGATTTGTCGCTGAGCGACTAATGTCCCCCAGTAGCATCATGTGCCACTGCCCTAAGGGCAGAGACACATTGTCAGATTCGGGGGAAATCAGCTTAATTTTCCAAAGTCGCCTGAAGCTTCAACTTCGGGCGACTTCAGAAAACTAAGTGCTCCGAGTGCCATCCCGCCGGCGATTTTCATTCTAGCCAGCGGGAAGGCAGTTCAGGAAGATTAGTCGCCCCTAAGAAGAGGAGTTTTGTCGCCCAGCGACTAATCTCCCCGAATCTGACCATGTGTCTCTGCCCTAAAAGTGTATTTGCACCACAATGATGTTCCTAATCACCTAAGCCGCAGTTTTATTTTATCCAGAGACCAACTGGATTACTGCAGGGAGACCAATAACACTCTTTTTATATAAGCCTTTCCATGAAACAAAAAAGCTAAAAAAGATGCTGCTATTTACATTGGTTGAATGAATTAGATGTACCAGTGCCTACTGATGGTACATGGACAAATGATTTAGTTTTACTCTCTCTCTCCCAGTGCAAGAAAGAATAATGTAATCCTTTCTTGCCCTTTCCAGTATTAAGGGTGATATTTATTGCTTTATAATACAGAAACAACCAAACTGGGAGAGAGAGTTTAATCAAATGCTTTCCCTCGCTTTATACCTGGCATTCCAAGTGGAGTCAAGTGGGAGTGAGAACACAGGAGTTCCAGAGTTAATGTGGCAAGTGTTTAAACGGTAATGGATTCCAGGAATGTTTTTATTCTCAGGCTTATGTTAAGGCTAGGTGTATACCGCTCCTTTAAGGCCCTGCAGTTCTGGAAGCAATTTGAGAAGAACATTGTGAAATCCAAAAGATAGGAAGTCACTTCAGGTGAAGCCACTAGAAAGGTCTTGTTTTCAGGAAACCGCTGTACAATCACCATGTAAATAAATAAACCCTGGGTAATGGTTCTCCTCATTTCATCTACTTTTTCTTGTTAAAAAGAGAAGAAAAAAAAAAAAAGACGTCCATCAGCAGCTTAGACAGAATACAGAACAAAGCGAAAAACAAGCAATAAAAGTCTCAAAGCTGGTCTACTTGCCAGGAGGAAGAAAGGCAGAGATTCCTGTAGATTACACCCATCCAGTGCCATTCTTTAAGGCAACCGCATGATTAGAGGAAAGAGCATATACATAGAGTGTCATTCTGATACCAGTACCAATCATTTGATTAATTCATTTCACATGTCTATTCTTATTCTAACAATATTCCCCACAAGCCATTGGCATACAAATGTTGATGATGTCCATTTCCTCCTCTTGCTATTAATAACTCGCAAGACAGAATAGGGCTTTAGGTAAATGTTTAGAAAACACACACTCTCCTTTAATCGCCTTCTCAATGACTGCATTCAGGGTGTGATCTAAACAAAAGAAATATAATTCCGAGCCTTCAGACGTCAAATGAACCCATTCAGAAGGCCTTTCCCGACTTCTCATTATAACACATCATGCGAGCTGTGAAACGGTCCCTTGTAAAATGCATCCATTCATAAACAGTCGCACATGATGGAATTAAAACACTGCCATTCTCTATTAAAAAGTGATTAGCTGTAGATCATTGAGCATTCACAAGGGCTCATTGACTTGCTAATTTCATTGACCTTGGACTTGGGTGAGGTGACAGAAAAGAGGAAACCGCAGAGATATGTGGGGCGGCTAGACATAAGTAAATGATTTTTATTATAGGTGGACTACACTCAGGGTGGCAGTTATAGAAGCAGAGGGCCCTGACCATGCCAGAAGTCTGTAGCACCATCTAATGGGGAAGTGCATAAAGCATGGGTGTCAAGTCTACAGGGTTGGACTGGGCCAGAGGGAGAAAAAACTTGGTGGCCCCAGCGACCCAGACTCACTCCCGCTATGCGAGAAGAATCCGGAAGAGGATCTGTACAGTTTTCTGTTGATAGGAGCCCGGGCCCAGGGTTTCAGGTAAGTCAATACAATCACTTGGGTGCCTAACATTTGGCAGCCCCAGGTGCACAAAGCCTTTCCTTCTCCTTTAAGGGGAGGGGGTGTGGCACAACAAGTAGGACTTCAGGACCCCGGGGGTATGTGGGGACCCAGTCCATCGCTGCAAGTCTATTCTCAGGTCCTCAGTTATCAATGGGAAGTAAATACATCAAAAGGGTCATTTATGATTCCTAGTGTAATTTTATAAACTATTTGCCATGTTTTTCAACTAGAGTGTAGAGTTCTCTTTTTAATTCAAGCAAAATTGCAGACATGATGGGTAGTTGCGTCTGACGGAATTATGGCTGTTGCTTCAAAATAGATGTCATCATTTCCCGGTGTCAGAATTAAAATTAAATCGGTGTATCATTCTTTAGGCTCAAGTACTCTGCAGTCATTGATGCTGCCCGTTGCAGGAACGCTAGAGCTACTTTTAGGTGGGATTTAGAACAGAAGGTAGCACCAGTGCAGAACACAATTATAGTTGTGACTTTGGGGGTGGCGCTATGTTATCAGGGGGCTCTGATCAGCCACAATTTTGGAACAGTTTGGAATAGGACAGTCTCTAGAAAAACTGGGCTGTCGAGTTCAAAACTGGACAGGAGGCAACTTTAGCATAACCCAAGGTGGGTAAAATGTGCACCTCCCCGGGTCATGTTGGGTCTCATCTTCAACTAGGCCTCCTTGTAACCACTGGGCCTTCTTTCCTGCTTTTACAACAATGGTTGGGAGATGCAGCCTCTAAAGCAGGGGTCTCCAACCTTTTTTTTACACCTATGAGCTACATTCAGCTTCAAAAGAAGTTGGGGAGCAACACAAGCATGAAAAATGTTCCTGGGATTGGACATTTGGTAACCCCTATGTGGACTGTCAACCTACAAGAGGCTCATTTTGGTTGTACGCCTGGTCTTTATGCAACCAAAACCTACCTCCAAGCCTGGAATTCAAAAATAAGCACTTGCTTTGAGGCCACTGGGAGCAACATCCAAGGGGTCAGAGAGCAACATGTTGCTCACGAGCCACTGGTTGGGGATTACTGCACTATAGTAAAGGACAATCATAACAGCAGGAACTGGAGGAGCTCTGGCCTCAGCAGAAATGGAAGTCCTGTTCTCACAAAGCACTACACCCTGGCCAAAATGGAGCACCTAAAGATAACATTTTCAAACCTGCCTCTGCATTGATGCAACAGATGGTGCGTACGAAATGTTGGGCAAATATCCATCCAAGAAGTGTTTATTTTTTTTTTTTAACATAAGTTGCATTATTATATTTGCCCCAAGCCAACAAATAGGTTCCTGCATAGAGTCCAGTACAAGTAAAGATGAGCAGGTTGTCTCTGCTGTATAAAATGAATGGTGAGGTTGGTTATTGTTCATGAAAGGAGAGGGAGAGACAAGTAAATATATAGGTATATTGCTAGTGACGGTATGGTGCCACAGACCTGCTACAGGCAAACAGACAGCAATAACACCTATACAAGGAGAGGCCGGCACCCACTAAAGGCCCAAACACAAATGTTTCCGCGAGTCCCACATATTTGGACACTGTGTCATCCCGTTTGATGATGTAATTCACAGACCATTTCTTAGCTGTTGTTTTTTTTTTTTTTTTTTTTTTAAATCTTTCCCAGAGTTCTGAGACCCGAGCTGCAGGGTCTGTTCTTGGTTCAACAGTGAATCCAAAAACATATGGTGAAAATGGAAGCTAACTATCCAGTGGTTTTTATATTATTAAACCAATATTTTATGAAGTTTTTCTAATAAGGAAGTGATTATATTGTTTGAAAGGCTGCTCTATACTTTTCCTCCATCCCAATGTTTTCTCCATATGCTCCTTCGACATACAAAAAAAAAAAAAAAAAATACAGTACATTGGACTTTTTCCCAAAAGTCTTTAAATTCTCTCTGGTTTTATTCACTCTGACTCAAACAAGAGTTTGGTATCTAAATGCTTAATTTATTAGCATCTAAATATGCAATAAAACAGGAGCAATACAATTAAATATGGGCTCTGCCTCTATATTAAGTGCAATTAAATATCCTTAATGTTTTTATAGTATGGCAACCAAGGAGATCTGCCTGACGTACGGGCCAACATCCACACATTCTGAGACAAGGCCTCTACCAAGTACAAGAGACTACTGTTTCAAGTACATGAACAGATGGGTACAGTGTGTAGATCTGTTCTTCAGAATGGATGGCCAAAAATGGCAGACCTGCATAGCGGGTTTGGCAGCCTCCATGTTTGGACACTTCACTTTGCCTCCATTGTTCCAATCACAACCTACAAGCATGAACACTGGAAACCAGGACTAGATTTGCTTCTAGTGAGCATGCTCCTTTCCAACGATCAGCTACATGGAGCAGAAGTGAGAATCCAAACTTAGTGGCCACAAATGTAGCTACACAGCTATGCCTTAGGAAGATATGGAGCATAAGGGATTTTTGGCTGCAGTTCAGGAAAGAGGCCTGTGGAGAGGGCTCCATGATGACTAGGTTTAGTATTCCTTTATATTTAGGTGGTTATACATGAAAAGATCATCTTGTATGGTGAGGTCGCTAAACAAGCCCAACTTGAGGCAGGCGATATTGGGATGATCCAATCCAGGACCTTAGGGCCCAACAATCTATCTCAGTACTGATAATGCAGGGGGTCGGACCGAGGGCTGCATAGACTACGGCAATTTTAAGTCTGCCCGATCAACTTCTGCCTGATTTCAGCCAGTATATGGGGCTGCCACCAGCAGCTTTTCTTGGCCCGTGTATGGCCACCTTTAGGGTCAAGTGGGGTGATGTGGTTCAGGAAGGGGCAGGGAGAACTGCACAGTGGCCCTAAAAGTAAAGGTTTGGTCGGCTTCTATTTATGGTGTATTTTCCAGTTATTATTGAAGCACTCAAATGATCTGGGAGAATATGATAAGATATGGTGCCCACGGCAATGCTTGAATAACACAAATATAATTGTTTGATGGTAATGGAACGCCCTCAACCTCAGTTTGACTCACATTCAGTCCATATGGGGGCGCTATGTTCTGAAGGGACCCAGTTGCCAAATGCTTGTTGCTCTTCCTTTTCTTTGTTCTTTTATATTTTTGTTCACTTTAAAGTCAATAGAAATTCAGTCCAAATAAAAACAACATTGAACCACCAATTTTCTAGTCCATAAAACAGCCTGATTTTTGGCAACGTCAAGAGGTCTATAAGGGCAGAGACACATGGTGAGATTCGGGGAGGTTCCCGAACTGCCTTCCCCTCGGCTAGAATGTAAATCACGGGCGGGATGGCACTCGGAGCGATTTGTTTTCTGAACTCGCCCGAAGTTTCCTTCGGGCGACTTTGGAAAAAGTAGTGCTCAGAGTGCCATCGCACCAGCGATTTACATTCTAGCCGAGGGGAAGGCAGTTCGGGGAGATTAGTCGCTGTAAAGAAGGAGATTTGTCACTGGGCAACTGATCTCCCCAAATCTGAGCGTAAGTCTCTGCCCTAAAACAAAAAAAAAACAAACAAACAAAAACATGGCAAAATGAGATGTAACCTTTCATTGACACAGCTTACACAAGCATGTACCGAGTACTTCTCAGGGTTCCTTCCTCATTGTTTGATTCCCACGACACTTTCTGCAGAAGTAGAATGAGAAGTCTCACACCATGAAACGTGTTTTGTCTGGGCCACAGGAACGGAAAACACCAGGAAGCACTTTCAGTCAGACTCCCTTGTGAGACTCGAATAAAGGCCTCACTCAGATCACCAGTTGTCTAGAGACCAGGCTGAGAGGCTACTTAGGGTGAATCAAAGGGGAAGTGTGCTCTGCTCTTGAAATCCATCTGCAGAGCCTTTGTAGGAACTATTTATAGGCACCCTGGTGATCCCTTATGCAAACAAGGTCTGTTGATTGAGCAGATAATTGTACAAGGAGAGGCTGCTATTAGCACCACATCTGTTGCCTTAAAGCACCCCCAGCCAGGCTGCATGATGGGAGTTGCAGTTCTACAAAAGCTTAAAAGCCAAAGGTTCCAACTTTTTGCATCTGATTCACTGGGTACAAGACTGGGTGCTGAGGGAACTTTTGAGCTTCCGTCAGAAGAGGGTGGATGGGCCCATTGGCAACTATGTGGAAGTGTGAAACGCCTTAATGAATTGCGTCATTCTGCCCTCTCTATTGCACCCATTTTTGAGCACCTGTACTTGGGGATCTATTCTTAAAGGAGAAGGAAAGGCATTTTTACTTGGGTGTGCGAAAGGTTAGGATGAAAACCAATTACAAATTATCTCAGAATATCACTCTCTACATCCTACTAAAAGTCAATTGAAATGTGAAAAACACCATTAACCAAAACGCTCCCTTTTTGTTGTGCTGTTGGTCCTGATGTCTAGATCAGCTGAGACGCACAGCAAGCAACATGCGGCGCACGTGGTAGGGAGAGTGAGGCATGAGATCACAGCACTTACTGTACGTGTGGGACAAAGAGCACGGCTGACAGATGCTGAGCTGGTTTTGCATAGTTCAGCAGCTTCCCCTGTGCTCAGAACTGACAGCTCGGAGAAAAGCCACTTCCTCAGCCACAGAATGCGGCACCTGCTCTTGCTGCACTCAATGTGCTCGTCTCGCTACGCTACTCTTCCGATTTGTATAGCAGCCCTTTTAGCTAAGGAAATTTCTCTAGATCCTTCCTGTGTTGTGTTTGGTACTGTCACAACATGCAAACCCAGTCGGTTATGCAGCACAGAATAACAAAACACACAATATCCTCTACATATAATGTGGCTTTTGCTGACAGCCAGCTGCATGATGAAGGCTGATGTGCTATGGAGGGTCACAGGGTTATAATTATAAGCCAAGAGTTCCCATACGTTACTAATGTGGGATCTACGTTTTGTGATGTCCCATTATGATCTACATCCATATTATCACTTTGGGTCATTTATTAACACTGGGCAAATTTGCCCATGGCAGTAACCCATGGCAACCAAATTGCTGCATTCATTGTTCTTTCTGCAACTGGCTTTAAAAAGCTAATCACTGATTGGTTGCTATAGGTAACTGCCCATGGGCAAATTTGCCCAGTGTTGATAAATGAGTCCCACTGTTGACATTCTGTTCCATGGAAAATATTACTCAAATATTATACTGATTTAGAAGAAGCTCAGAATTACACAAAGGCCGTCTCCCATGTTCTCCATTTTATTCAGATAATTTTTTTTTTTAATGATTCCATTTTTCTGTGTAGTAATAAAACAGTAACTTGTACTTGATCCCAACTAAGATATAATTAATCCTTATTGGAGGCAAAACTAGCCGATTGGGTTTATTTAATGTTTATATGATTTTCTAGTAGTCTTAAGGTATGAAGATCCAAATTACTGAAAAATCCCTTATCCAAAAAAAACCCTGGATAACTGGTCCCATACCTGTATTACTATTTCTTATGTAACCTTAACAGAATAAATATCTGAATGAAAATAATAAGACAGAAGGGTCATTTAGACAAGCCGTTTTTGGCAGTGTATTGAGATCTACTGAACAACTAAAGGTCTACTACTAGATCCTGATCTACCTTTTGGACAACCCTGATATAAGCCATTATTCATATAGCACCAACAAATGCCCCAGCAACGCTTACAATGTGGTCTTTATTACAAGGGAACCCACAAAGGCACGTGGAGAACATACAGCCATTTAAAACCCTCCCATAGTGCTGGAACCAAACAAGTTCTTAACTTTGAATGGCCCAGTGCAGTTAGAGCAACGGCATGAAACCTTAGAGCTTATGTCATTACTTAGAAGAGGATGAAGCCTGGCTCGACTGATTCCTGGCTGACACAAGACACAGCGGAGGATGTTGGTGTAACCAAGCCTACATTGGGTTTTGCTAACCACTCTTCAGCCACATCATTTGATTTTCAAGGTTTTACAACACAGGAGCACACAAGTTAAAACAAAGAAGACAATTTAGAACACAAAGGAGTCACAGGGTATGGTTTGGATCAGGACTGGTGTTAGGTATAGCAGGGCCTTGGCCAATTCAGTAAGACTCGCCATGATCCCCAACCAGTGGCTCAGAACCCCCTTATATCACTCTCCACCAAATTTGCTTGAAGCACGTGTCTCAACAGTCAACAACACAGTCAAAGATTGGAACTGGATTGAGATGGTGATGATCAAAGAACAAAATTGACAAAAAACAAGAGAAACCAGGCAAAAGATCTGAAAACAGAAGATACTACAGCAGTGATACCCTACTAGTGGCTCATGAGCCACATGTTACTCACCAACCCCTTGGATGTTGCTTCTAGTGGCCTGAAAGCAGGTGCTTATTTTTGAATTCCAGATTTGGAGGCAAATTTTGGTTTCATAAAAATCAGGTACAGTATACTGCCAAACAGAGCTTCTTGTAGGTTGACAATCCACATAGGGGCTACCAATAGCCAATCACAGCCCTTATTTGGCACCTCCAGGAACTTTTTTTCATGTATGTGTTCCCTCCCAACTCTTTTTATGATTGAATGTGGCTAACGGGTAAAAGAGATCTCATTTGGTGACTTGCCAGTGGAGATGACCTTTCATGTCAACTTTACGATGCAATCAAGTACAAGGTAAAGGTATTGGACCTTTTATAGAAAATGCTCAGGACCTGGGGTTTTCTGGATAAGGGAACTTTCTGTAAATAGGATATTCATACCTTAAATCTACTAGAAAATCATGATCTTAGTTGGGATCAAGTACAAGCTGCTGTTTTATTATTACAGAGAAAAGGGAAATCATTTTTAAAGATTTGGAGAAAATAAAGTTTATGGGAGAAAGCCTTTCCGTAATTCAGAACTTTCTGGAAAATGGGTTTATGGGATAACGGATCCCATATCTGTACAGTTTTATTATTACAGAGAAAAAGGAAATAATTTTTTATTTTTTATTTTTTTTAAATAAAGTTAATGGGACATGGCCTTCCAGTAATTCAGAACATAGATAACGGGTTTTCTGGATAACAGATCCCATACCTGTATAGGAAAACTCTGGTGTATCAGTCAATATAAAGAATGTCTAGGACAGTAATAAGGTCTTCACTTTAAATTATTATTAACATATTAATAAAACGCTTGGCTTTCAGGATAGCAAATAGGCACTCTCCCCAAAGCTCACTCTAACTGGCCAACACGACGAGCCCTCCTTGTTACTGCTCCACAGTTTGTGACCAATTGATAGTGATTCGGTCATGATTTTTGCGGCGTAGTTTTTATTCCTAAATTATAGTGTTTACACTGCAAATAATTCATGCAAACATGTAACATTTTATTCCTGACCCAACAAGTGTATTTTATTTGTAATATTGGTGTGTAGGTGCAATCTCACATCATTTTGCCTGGTCATGTGCTTTCAGAAAGAGCCAGCACTTTAGGATGAAACTGCTTTCTGCCAGGCTGTTGTTTCTCCTACTCAATGTAACTGAATGTGTCTCAGTGGGACCTGGATTTTACTATTAAGTGTTGTTTTTAGATCTTCCAGGCAGCTGTTATCTTGTGTTAGGGAGCTGCTATCTGGTTACCTTCCCATTGTTCTGTGGTTAGGCTGCTGGGGGAGGGGGGTGTTATCACTCCAACTTGCAGTGGAGCAGTAGAGCACAAGGCACATCACTGGGAGAACTTGGGAAACTGGGAATATGCCAAGCCCCATGTCAGATTTTAAAATCAAATATAAAAAAAATCTGTTTGCTCTATTGAAAAATGGAGTCAGTGCAGAATTCTGCTGGGGCAGCACTACTAACTGATGCATTTTGGAAAACAAAAAACATGTTTTCCCATTACAGTATCCCTTTAAACTAGTTGAGCAATTGAATCAGTGCTGTTTGGTCAACCACGCGTAATGATAAATTCATAAAATAATCAACCTATGTACAATATGGCCCTGCTTTGCCTTGGATTGGGCAATCTGAAGCCTTTCTTTCGAAGCGCTCACTTTATTCTTCAATGGGATCCTGAAAGTCCATTTATTGCACTGGGCAGATTTAGTCCCCCCCCCCCAATAAGTCTCCCAGTGCAGAAAGTTCAGAGCCCTCACTTGCCTCTGTTGCGGCTCCTCAAACAACAATAAAACGACAAAGGAACAAACAGGAGCCAGCTGAGAGCATTAAAGCCATGTCAGTGCAAGACCTTCCCGAACACGCTGTTCCTACACATTTACAAGCGAGTGCGATGTTAGGAGGCTCGGCTGCCCATTCACACCAGCACATTTCACAATGTTCCCAAAACAAGAACAAAAAGCTTCTAGACCTTAGGTGCAACTTACTAATAAACACACCGAGGACTGCAAGAGACGACAAGAGATTGACAATCTCAAAACAAGTAATAATCTGTAAATCTGCCTAGAAAATGCTCATAAAATACGGTTCAGTGAATAAACCAGGAACAGAGACGGGGCAGCGAACGAACCCCCCCCCCCCCCGAGCATTTCTGCAAGCTTAGCATAAGGCAAAAAGTGAAAATATTGTTTTAGCTGCCTAAGGCAACTTTTTGCATGTGTAAGTCAATTATCACGGGTTTTCCCATTGCTTGTAATTTAGGATGTGTCGTTAAAGCCGCCGGGGAATGGAATCCACCTCTTTGCTTGAGCTCGACAGGAATGGAAAATCGAATCAAACAACTCAAGGCGAGAGAGAAAGAAATATTGTGTAAATAAGATACAGAGAGGAATGCAAGGGGATGTCAGAGATGCCCACCCTGCCGGCTTAACTACAACTCCCATCAGCCTTTAGGGAACGTACTGTGAACTCTGATCTAAAGAAAAGGTTTAAAGGAACACTCTTGACTTTATGTTTATAAAGGGATACGGAACATAATTAGTCTGTGATTTAAAAGTCACATTTCCAGACATTTCTTTTCAGAAATTTATATAAATTTGTATAAACTGTAGTGATGAAAACACGAAACGCGTAAGGCTGTATTTATTTGGCAGAATAAACGATTTAACTCATATGCCTTTACTCAAATGCCTGCTCTACAATTTTCTGGTTTTAAATTTGATTTGGATGGGGGGTTCACCCAACCAAACGCTCCTCAGATGCGTCATGGACCTGACTTCCCCTACTCCATCCCAACACCCTTTATGGCAAATGAAAGTCTTGTTCTGGCTTGGCTGCCTCACCTGTGACATCATAGATGTTGGGTCACAGGTTCACCCAGTGTACTAGGGCATGCTGGGTAAGGGAAAGGTCAGCACATGTCAAACGTTTTTCGACCCATGCATCACTAATATTAAACACAGCCCACCATACGAAAGCCACAACCTTTTCAGATCCAAGAAACTGCATTGACCTTCTTATAAAAGGAAAACTGGGCAATATTTAAAAAAAAAAGCTCAAAATTAACGATAACAATTGAAACTCATACGGGGGAATGTAATAAAAGTCGGTAATAAAAAAACTATTTGCAATGAGAAAAGTTACGCCTTTGAACAGACAAACTTTACTTTGCGCAAATTTAATACAGCATTTGCGTACCGGGAAACTGTTTAGCGACCACTTCCGACTGTGGAAGACCGTTTGTGAATTTTATAGTTTGCACCAATGCGTAAAAGTCGTTATGTTTGCTCCAAAAGATCCCGACACCTTCAAGCACTTCTTAAGAGTGCGCAATTAAAATTTGCAATGTTCAAATACAATTCGCAATGCAATAAGAGTTTAAGGAACAATATTACATTGCGAGATGTGGATTTTTATTCTTATTGGTGCAGATTGTTTTTTTCTTTGTGAGTTTAATTACATTTCCCCCATAATCTGTTATCTAGCTAGTAACTCTAAGGGGCTTATTTACTAAAATTCACATTTCTATTTTTTTTTTTTTCACAAAATTTTCTCTATTCATTTTTTAAAATTTCTCTAAAACTCTAAAAATTTGCGATCAATGAAGTGTAAAAACCTCAAAAACCTCTCATACAACATTTTAGCAAGTAAAAGCAGTGGGAGACCTATAGATGTAAATTGGATACTACTAGACCTTTTTTTTTTTAACCATTCAGAGTTTTAGAGGTTTTTGGATTTTTTTCCGCTAGTTACACATACCTCCCAACTGTCCCGTTTTTAGAGGGACAGTCCCTCTTTTGACAGCTCAACCTGCAGTCCCTCGTTTGTACTGGAAAGTCCAGTTTTTCTCTGCACTGAACAGCCAGAAAAAGAAACAAAGTTTCTCACTTAATTGGCTTTTGGCAGCAGCCACATAAGAAGTTAAGATACTTTTGTTACAATTTTGAGATAAGCAAATAAGTCATTGTAACAATTTAGATAACCTTGGGAAAAGTTTGACATCTTAAAGGTTAACTTACCTTCATTAGCAAAACTGTAATAACTGAAAAAAACCAGAAACATGTTCAAACATCATAACCTGCCAAATTTTGTAAAATGAACATGGTAATTAGGGGGTGTGGTCACAAAAAAATGGGCATGGTCAAAAATTTCACCGCAATTTTCCCCCCTCTTTTTATTTCCAAAATGTTGGGAGGTATGGTTACTGTCCAAAAAACGAATTTTTAGAAGCTATCAAGGCTTGTTGATTTTTTACTGAAACCACCTAAATGAGAATGTTAATAAATGGGTCTCTAAGAATCATGTTGTACCTTCAATTTCAAATTGGAGAGAGAATAAGTAGAAAGGGAATAGTGATGTGCAGGAGTGATGTGCGGGTCAGGTTTTTCCTGACCTGCACACGAGCCTATCCCACCCAACCTCAGCCTGTCCACATCTGACTTCCGGGTTCCTTTCATAGAGTCGCCCGCCGATTATGTCACAAAAGGGGAGGGGTAAGCAGGCGCATCTATAAAGCCGGCACTTGAAGGTGGCGGGTAAGAAGAGCAGGAGAAGAAATCAACCCACACCCGCGAAGGTTGGCCCGAACATCACTAATGTGCAGGTTAAGTGGGTTCAGGGTTCCGGGTTCAGGGGTTGGGCCTGACTCTCTACCAGCTCAGTCCCTTTATCTTTCTCCACCCATCACAAGCAATTTTTTTTTTTGGACAGTCAAAATTTTGTGCCGCCATTATTTATAAATCCATGCCAACACCTTTCCATCTGACGACATCTAGTTGGGTGGGTTGGTGCGAGTACATAAATAATTGTGACGGCCAGGTGAGGGCAGGTTACAGTCAACGTGGCTCAAACATTTAATCAGAATTCAAAAAAAAAAAAATAAACCCCAGTTACTAATTCCTAAAAGTAAAATAAAAAGTCCACTTCATACATAAATTGCTGGGCAGTCATTTCCAACAGCGTTGTCCAAGATGTTCTATGTGGTGAGTTAATAATCTGTCATTTCATGTGTTTTTGGGGCCAAATCATTATTATGATGTCAGCTCAAGAGGCCTATGGAGATCTTGGTCATAAAGGAGGCCATAAAAATCTCTTGGAGGGTCCATCCAAACAGTAAATCCAGGCAAAAAGCAGAAAAGCAATTTCCAACAGGAAACTGGAATAGGGAATGCTCTAGCATTGAGAGCATTGCATGTTTTAGAAAATTCCTTCAGCAAAGTCATTTGAGTCAGATCCTCATCATTAACTGCAGTCTATGCACGATAATTAACTACAGGACCTTCTGCACTAATACCCACCTCCTTTCTTTGTGTTTGTTTTGTTAAATTGAAGAACTTTGATCTCGCCATTAGAAGAAGAAGATGAATTTGTCACGGCAACTTACATTGGACATTAGGAACATTCAGTAGTCAGAGTTTTTAGAATTATTTAGATTCTTTGTGTAGATGTTTGTTATTTTAGTTGGGATGAAAAGCGTGGAGGGGATGCGAGGACCCACTTACTGTAATCCAGTCAAAGATTAGGCGCCTCTTATTGTGCTATGGATTGTGTTTGGTGTGAAGAAATTACTGCACTCTGTGTCCTATTTGAGAATCTACAGTCTACTAAACCCTTAATCACAACAAACTGGATCTTTCATTTGGATTATCTGACCCACCGACCCAAGTAGCAGTGTTGATATGTTTTACATCTACATTTCTGGCATTCAGATCCCAATTCTGTGTCAATCTCCAGGTGCTGTGCTCCTCATGGGAGGGGCAGAAGTAATTTCTCCTCTGGTCTTGGTTTTGAGATCTTCTTCGACCCTGGGTGGCAATATGTAATCCCACTTGGCTTATAATTGACAGTTTAGAGCACATTTCTTAAGGAACCCGCAGCACCTGTTTCTGTGACTAATCCACCCTAGAGAAAAATGTGTGGGTGAAAGCAAAAGTAGCCTAAAATTTTAAAAGAGGGGTTAGCCTCAAAGACACCACAGGAATTCAGGTCTACAGGCATTTTTTTTCCCAAAGTTATAATATCATAACTGCTAAATAAAGAAGAAGCATTGTCCATGACTTATGGACATACTCAAGATCAACAATATGCAACAATGTCTCTATCCTTAAAAAAAAAATGTTTTCTTGATAGCTCCAAGAAAGAAAGTTACATAAAAAGATCTTATGGTCTTCACAAAAAAGTGTATCATAAGAAGGGCAGACATCAACAGGACGATGCTTCAACCAAGGAGTACATTGCTCTCTCTCTCTTTTTCCCAACCATGAAGCCACAATAACAGGTGCTGCAAACGATTTATTTTTGAATAGCAATTTGGATGCCATGGTTCGACTTACCCAAGCAACCAGGAAGCAGTCTCCACATTAAAGGCATCCAAGAAAAAACAATAATGCATTTTTTGAAGACCCGTTAAAGCATTGGACAAGCAGTGGCCGTTGTGCAAAAGTACATAACTCTGTACTATGATTATCTATAAATGCCCATTCAGCATTTTTCTCTTCATCTGACCCAACCTGCCCTGCATCGTAACTCTACAGCTCCAGTCATGAATGATCCCTGAAGCAGTGGTGGGGTATGAATAAGTCATCAAACTGCTTTCCTACAAGCAAACCAAATCTTATTTATGGCTGCTTTATCCGCCAGCCTCTCTAGGGTCACCCGATACCAAATGTTAAAAGGCTAGCTCTGCAAATTAGTGCACTCCCGAGGCTTGTTTGCTTTTCAGCATTGGAACAAACCACTCTTTATAAATAAAATCCTGCCACCCTCACTGCAAGCGTTCATGTTCCTTAGCTGGAGGGAAAAGAAGAATTTATCTAAGAAAAAAAAAAAAAAAAATCAGAAAAATGTTGTATTGTTTGAGACACATTGGAGATTTGCCATGGGGGCTTTAGATATCCAGATGAGGATGACTTGAGACTCTACAACTCCCTGCTAAGAAAGGACATCAACTCCCAGAATCCTCTGCCGGCCATGGCTGGAAAGTGTAGCTCAAACCCACCAGGAATCGACATCTCCTCCTGGGTGGCACCATCCCAATTACAATGAATAGGTAGAAAGAGCTATTTCCAGTTGACGTTTAGCAACTTTTTTTTTTATAGGAGCGATTTAGAATACCTAATTATTTTCTTACACCATCAACAGTGCCAGCAGTGTGATAGGAAGCAGACGCCACTGGCAGCCATAGGTGTTATATCATTTCAGCGTTTCAAGAGGGAAAAAAAAAAAAAAAGAAGGAAACCGGTGAACATACTCACGTCCAAATACAGAGGCTGCTCTTTGGGGTCCTTTAATGGATCCGAAAAAAGGTCACAGAGCGTTAACAGCCACTAATTTTTCCCCGCGTTGTGTATCCTAACTGTTATTAGTGTAATTTAAACCTTTAATGCTTTCAATCTCACCCTCCAGGCTGCCTGTACACCTCGTCTTTTGCAGGCTGAATATTTATTAATACTTGCTTAGCCTATAACGCAAAGAGCAGAACGAATACAACAATGCTATATAAAGATATACACGCGGACGAGCATCTCATGTCACAATCAATTTCGTTGCCCAACATCCACGCTGAGCGAATTAAATATTTTTAGAAGATTGCCTTGGCTCTGGCATAAAGACCAGACACATACCGAGAGGAACGCATACCCAACGAGCTCACACAGCCAAACTTGTTCGGGACACTAGCGTCGGCCCAATGTCAATGTTTTTCTTACTTTTTTTAGGTCACAGCATGTTACACCTTCTGTCAATGGGTGATGACAAATTTATTCTACCCATCCGCTTTGGTCTCAGAACATGGCAAAGGTGACCACATCAGTCACCGTGATCCCAAATAGGACCCTCTCCCTGCTGCAGCATTCCTCATTAATATACCCATTTGATATTGGTTGAGGTTGGCTTTGGCACCCAGGGATCGTACATACAGTACTCTACAGACAAAAGAGATTTGTGTTCGCCAAACCCTTTGCTTTATATCTATAGGAAGAGACAGTTAGCTGCAACCCTATGCTGGATTAGTGCAATCTAGCAAGAAATGTATTATTTGATACAACATAAACCCAATAAATTGGTCTGATGTTCACAATGTGCTCTTAAATACAAATAAATTATATACTGATGTCTTCATATCTATGTGTGTCTCAATATAAAGTGATGATATATGAATGCACAAAAAAGTGACATATCGGCCAAGCTGCAATTCATCATTCCTAGGCTATGGACATCATTTTGATATTACTTTATTCAAAAATTCCTGTTTTTAGGGCTATAGCCTTTTCTGTGCAGCATTGGGAGTTGTGACCTCTTTATCCTCTATGGAAAAGCAGAACACCCTTAAATCATTAGGTGCTCTCTAGTGAGTCAAACTAGGATTTTAGGCTGCCCTACAGTTGAAAAAAAATCGCAATTCGAAATAAATATAGTTATTGGCCCTGTTATCCGGAATGCTCTGGACCTGGTGTTTTCCAGATACGTGTACATTTCATAATTTGGATCTTCATACCTTTAGGGGCCGATTCATGAAGCTCGAGTGAAGGATTCGAATTAAAAAAACTTTGAATTTCGAAGAGTTTTTTGGGCTACTTCGACCATCGAATGGGCTACTTCGACCTTCGACTACTACTTCGACTTCGAATCAAACGATTCGAACTAAAAATCGTTCGACTATTCGACCATTCGATAGTCGAAGTACTGTCTCTTTAAGAAAAACTTCGACCCCCTACTTCGGCAGCTAAAAGCTACCGAAGTCAATGTTAGCCTATGGGGAAGGTCCCCATAGGCTTGCCTGAGATTTTTTGATCGAAAGATATCCCTTCGATCGTTGGATTAAAATCCTTCGAATCGTTCGATTCGAAGGATTTAATCGTTCGATCGAAGGAATAATCCTTCGATCGCAGGATTTGCGCTAAATCGTTCGACTTCGATATTCGAAGTCGAACGATTTTAGTTCCTAGTCGAATATCGAGGGTTAATTAACCCTCGATATTCCACCCATAGTGAATCGGCCCCTTAGTCTACTAGAAAATAGGGATGTACCAAATCCAAAAATTTATGTGACTTTTCATCAAACACACACACAAGGAAATACAAAAATGTTTTACACACAGTTCTCTTTCTTCTGTTTCCCTAATTTACATATGCAAATTAGGGTTTGGATTCAGTTCAGTTTTTTTTGGCCAAATCTTTTACAAAGCATTAGAATTAGAAATACATTAAATGCAACTATTAATAAGAATAGTTCTTGAAAATAGACGTGTTAGCCATGCAACATCCGTTGAAATCTATTCTACAGATGTAGAAAAGAACAAACATATTGCGGCACATTGAACTAATTATCCAAACAAAGTGATCTCTGGGAGAATTCTGTTTTTATTAAGATATTTCCTACAAATTTTTGGGTCAAAACTCAAAATTTAGTTGTTGTTTTTTTTTAAAAAAAAACTGCCCGATGCAGAAAAAAGACAAATCCAAAAAAAAAAAAAAAAAAGCACCATCTCAGACCTGCCGAGGTTGTGTATAAGTCAATTGCAGAGATTTGGGGAAAAAAACCCAGAAAAATGCAGTAATTCGGGGAAACAAACTGGGAAAATTGTACAATTCTGTTTTTTTCGCCCGCTTTTATTGAGTCTTTACCCGAACTGATTAAATCAAGTTTTTTTTTAATAATAAATAAGGTTCAATCGGGTATAGGAGTTTGGTCGTGTTTTTTTTTTATTAAAAAATTATTAAATTAATAAAATGAATTTGGATTGGAGTAAATAGCCCTCCCCGTTTGTATAATAAATTTGGTCAGTCTAACATCTATTTACTTGCAAAAGTCTAAATGTAACCGAAAACCGGCAATTGGAAAGGATTGGATTTACTGTATAAACCAAATCTTCCAGAAATTATATGGTTTTCAAACTTATTTTCCCGTCCCACCAAAAAGCTAAAAAAACGGTGTCATCGGGTTCTGGCAGGATATGTTGGCAGTGCTTTCACACAAAATTGGGGACATCCTTCCACTCACTAAACCACAAGCAGAAGCAGGTTTGTGACTCTCAAACTCGAAAGTCTCAAAAATGCCATACGGGTAAATGAAAAACTCATGTTTTATTTCATTAACTGAATCATAACAGGGAACACATATGGTCAACCATATCTTGGACTTTGTGGTGCATGACACATGGAGGACACGATTGTAGCAATAGTTATATTTAGGCAAGAATAACCCCCAAACACATTAACCACCAATAACCCAACTTGCATCAATTCTTAACAATAATAAATGGTCAGGAGAAAAGTGTAGAAGAGTCGCAGGCCAGATGCAGATACCACATCCTCTCTCTTTATATAGGAAACTGCACCAAATTTGTTATTTACTCATGTCCCTTATAATCAGAAAGATAATGATCCACGTCTGCTGACATGAAGCACTTTCTTCTTCCAACATGAAACTCTTACAAAGAAAAAATGACTGCTCTAAGAAGCAAGATTGTATCTACAAATATTTTTTTCAACAAGTCTAAAAAGTGTTGTGTGTTTGGGGTTTTTTTTTTATTTTATCTTCACTTGATTTCAATTGTATCGTAGGCTTTCTCAGAAAATGTATTTTGACAGGTCTGAGGTGGGGAAATAAACAACATAAACCTTTGAAAAGTGTTGAAAATGTTAAATTGACCCAGGCGTAAAAATAATAAATATGCTAAAAATGATTATTACAAATTATAATTTCCCTTCCATTTTTACCCAGTTATCTACAGTAGAACCTACATTTTATGCTTTACAGGGGACAAATAAAAGGGGGAAAATGCACTATGCATAAAATATTGGTGGGACCACAAAAAAAAAACCTGTATAAAACGAGGGAAGTGTTAAAATTAGGGGATGTAAAATTGAGATTTAACCGTATTGTAGCCTTACATCCTACTCCCTTAGCTTGTTATAAAGATTTTACTGTTTTCTCTTCCAAGGTTTAAAATTATGTTGCACCAAGATTACTCCTTATTAGAGCATCAAATTATATATATTTGTTTTGGAATTAAATCATAGTTACATAGTTAAATTGGGTTGAAAAAAGACAAAGGCATCAAGTTCAACCCCTCCAAATGAAAACCCAGCATCCATACATACACCATAATCATGATGATTATGGAAACGTAGACATAATGGACACAGAGATGAAGATCTATCTGTTCCACCTAGAAACCAAACAGGCTAATAACTCCAACTGGATTTCAAAAGTGTGCTAGAATGTCTAATGGTTTGGCGTTGTAGCCTGCTGGTGTAAATCTAGAATAAAAATAAAAAGTAAAAAAAAAAAATACAGAACTCATGGTAGGTAGAGTGGGAGAAGTGTCAATGATGTCAAGGTAAATTCTGGGTGGGGAATATAATTATTTGTCTCACTACATGCATGGCATCCGATAACTGAAAATCAGTTATCCAGAAAGCTCCAAATTATGGGAAGGCCCTCTACCATAAAAGCTCATTTATTAACACTCTGATTTTAGTGGTTTTAGAGGTTTTCTAAAAACACAAAAAAAAATATTTTCACTAAAACCTCAAATGTCATGATATTTATAAAAAGGTCCAAACCCATAAAAAGGCAAAACAATCCAAACAGGAAAATGAAAACCTCAAAAGTCTCTACTTACTCAAAATTTTTAGTAGCAAAAAAAAAAACCCAAAAACCTTGATTAAAGTATTAAAGTAAATCAATACAATTGGATAAGGAAAGCTCCCACTGACAAAAACCATGATTTTTAGTGCTAAAAGCAACAATTTGTGTAAGATAAAAAAACACAAAAGTTAGTAAATGTGCCCTATAGACTCCATTATAAATGAATAACTCAAAATTTTAAAAAATATTTTTATTTCTTTCTCTGTAATAGTAAGTCAATACCTTGTAATTGATCCCAACTAAGATATAATAAATCCTTATTGGAAGCAAAACAAAGCATTTAATGATTACATGTTTTAATGTTTTTAAATGGATTAAAGGTACGGAGATCCAAATTACAAAAAGATTTTCTGGAAAACCCCAGGTACAAAGCATTCTGGATTCCATGTAACAATTTGATAACTTTGCAATACCAATTCCAAAAATAAATGTATAAAACTATTTTTAGAAAATCAGTTGCACTTTAGAAAATAATAGCATTGAGCATTGTGCTTTCAATTGTGCCTGAAAATGGTTGAAAATAGATTCGTTGGTGGAAAAAGTATATGATTAGCAATTTCGCTTCTAATTTTTCCATTGAAACCATTTCTGTATACATCCCATGGTTAGGGCATGACTCAATAAGAAAGTTGTCTCGAGGGTTCCTTTTCATCAGTATTTACACTGCTCGTACCTTTCACTGTTCTCCAAGATGCCACAACATGGAGAGTAGAAGTGTGGCTAGAAAACATTTAAAAAAAAAAAAAAAAACGACAAGCACAAAAGGCCATGTTTAGCATTAAGACATCATGTTTCAATAAGAGGTTCTGTTTCGGCTGGATATGTATAAGTGATCTGTCATAATGTCCATTTTCCTTTCTCTCCCCCACCCAACTTGCTTTGGCTTGAGTAGCTCTCTCACCGACTATATGAGGTCTCATCAAAATCACCTTGTGTATTTATGCAGCGTTCGCCGGATACATTCCCTCTGTGTGACTGCTGGTGATAAATGTATTTTTTCCTTGTGTCTATGATTTGCTGTGACATTAACCAGCACACAGCAAGCCATTATACAAAGGCAAAAGATATTTCTCTGGATTTCTGGATTCAGTTGCGGCACCGGCTTATCCCGTTCTGAGCTTTCAATCACTGCAGAGGAACTGCACGTTACGTGTGGTTATAGAATTCCACACATCAATCCTGTTAGATCAGAGTCTCCAGATGGTTTTAACTTTGACCCTGGCAAGCTGCACAATTTAGCCACAACTAAAGATGTTAGTGTAAAATTACATAACAAGCTCAAGGTAGTTGGCAAACCTACATGACCTAACTTTGCTTGAAATGGTAAAAGTTTATTTTTTTTTTTCTAAAGTTCTTCAACATGAACGATGGACCCTCAAGGGAAGGGTATCAACGTGATCAATTGATAACGGACCACAGATAAGATATGGCCAGAGCTCTCTGTAAAAATTTCCATGAGTTAGGCATGTTGTATTTGTGACATTATAAACAGATGGGGCCTATAGTAACATTGGAGATAATAGTCTCTGGGAAGGGCTGTAACTATGGGATAGAAGATAAAGTAGGGATAGATGGTGTCTATAGTAACATTGGGGATAATAGTCTCTGGGAAGGGAGTGTGAGTGTGGGATAGCAGGTATAGTAGGAGAGATGGCGCCTATAGTAACAGTGGGATAATAGTCTCTGGGAAGGGAGTGTGACTGTGGGATAGCAGGTATAGTAGGGAGAGATGGTGCCTATAGTAACAGTGGGATAATAGTCTCTGGGAAGGGAGTGTGACTGTGGGATAGCAGGTATAGTAGGGAGAGATGGTGTCTATAGTAACAGTGGATAATAGTCTCTGTGAAGGGAGTGTGACTGTGGGATAGCAGGTATAGTAGGGAGAGATGGTGCCTAATAATAAGTGTCTCCAAATAATAAGCATTTCTCTCATGATTTAAAGAATTATGCCCTTCAAAGGAGAGACTGTGGCTGTGGGTATAGTAGGGAGAGATGGTGCCTATAGTAACAGTGGGATAATAGTCTCTGGGAAGGGAGTGTGACTGTGGGATAACAGGTATAGTAGGGAGAGATGGTGCCTATAGTAACAGTGGATAATAGTCTCTGTGAAGGGAGTGTGACTGTGGGATAGCAGGTATAGTAGGGAGAGATGGTGCCTAATAATAAGTGTCTCCAAATAATAAGCATTTCTCTCATGATTTAAAGAATTATGCCCTTCAAAGGAGAGACTGTGGCTGTGGGTATAGTAGGGAGAGATGGTGCCTATAGTAACAGTGGGATAATAGTCTCTGGGAAGGGAGTGTGACTGTGGGATAACAGGTATAGTAGGGAGAGATGGTGCCTATAGTAACAGTGGATAATAGTCTCTGTGAAGGGAGTGTGACTGTGGGATAGCAGGTATAGTAGGGAGAGATGGTGCCTAATAATAAGTGTCTCCAAATAATAAGCATTTCTCTCATGATTTAAAGAATTATGCCCTTCAAAGGAGAGACTGTGGCTGTGGGTATAGTAGGGAGAGATGGTGCCTATAGTAACAGTGGGATAATAGTCTCTGGGAAGGGAGTGTGACTGTGGGATAACAGGTATAGTAGGGAGAGATGGTGCCTATAGTAACAGTGGATAATAGTCTCTGGGAAGGGAGTGTGACTGTGGGATAGCAGGTATAGTAGGGAGAGATGGTGTCTATAGTAACAGTGGATAATAGTCTCTGTGAAGGGAGTGTGACTGTGGGATAGCAGGTATAGTAGGGAGAGATGGTGCCTAATAATAAGTGTCTCCAAATAATAAGCATTTCTCTCATGATTTAAAGAATTATGCCCTTCAAAGGAGAGACTGTGGCTGTGGGTATAGTAGGGAGAGATGGTGCCTATAGTAACAGTGGGATAATAGTCTCTGGGAAGGGAGTGTGACTGTGGGATAACAGGTATAGTAGGGAGAGATGGTGCCTATAGTAACAGTGGATAATAGTCTCTGGGAAGGGAGTGTGACTGTGGGATAGCAGGTATAGTAGGGAGAGATGGTGCCTATAGTAACAGTGGGATAATAGTCTCTGGGAAGGGATGGTGGCTGTGGGATTACAAATATGGTAGGGAAAGATTTTGCCTATAGTAGCAATGGATAAAGTATATTAGTATGAGCTGCCAGTTGTGTATAATAAGTATATCATCAATAAATTGGCCTATGCAAAAATCTTACTCATATAGATAAAAATACTTAGCTATAATTAATCAAGAAAAAACTGCCACTCTATGAATTTTATGACTAATTCCTGCCTTGTCATATTTATGTTTTCATCCTTGGTCCTTGTTTAAAGGTATCCCTTGTTGCCTGAGTAAACTGTCCCAGCTAATGTAAACGCAGTATAAAGAAGAGCGAGTCTGTGCTCAAGAAGGCTGGGCGGTTGTCTAAAAATGTATGTATGTTTTCACAAGTCCGGGTGACAGTTGCCGACGTAAAATATTTACAAGAGCTAACTTTATCAGAACCATCACATTTAGGGAAAAAAAAAATAAATACAAATAAAAAACAAGCCAGTGTTTGTCTTCTCTTTAACCCTGGACAGTATCCTCATGAAGCTTTGAGGCCGAATACAAAAATGATGGGTTTGGTGCATCTCTATTGCACATTTTTTTTCTTGTTATTTTTTCTTGTTTTCAAAGAAACTAAAACATCGCATAAAAAGAGAAATCTGTGTATTCAATGACAGATTTTATTTTTTTAGGCATATATTTTTTTTTAAAGAATTTTACTATTTCATTTATTGTTCCTATTCATTGGATTGAGGTAGGCGTTTCATGTTTTATTTTAGTCCCTGGGTCAAATAGTTAATCCGTGCAATAACTGGTTGAGGTTTGAAAATAGAGAACGATCTACATAAATTATCAAGCCAATAAAACGAAACTATTGAAGCGAGAGGGTCTCTGATATTAATGAGTCGCTCGTTGGTATTTGCAGTGTGTCACTCTGCAAATAAAGGTTATTTTTGAGCTTGGAACATTTAAATAGGTTTCAACCAAAGGTGAAGAAGAAGCTTCAGTGAATGAGACACTTGTATATTTCCATCCTGTGTTATCTGAAAAGCGGTGAACCCCAAGGTTCCAACCCCGAGGCTCCAACCCCGAGGCTCCAACCCCAAGGTTCCAAACCCGAGACTGCAACCCCGAGGCTCCAACCCCAAAGTTCCACCCCAAAGTTCCAAGCCCCAGGCTCCAACATACTGGGCTTGGAATCTGTTCTAGTATCATGCAAAAATACACAAAACTTCTTTTGGTGTCTAAAATATTTTCAAAATTAGGTTGATGTACTTACCCTTATATGTCTTATGCGTCCCTATTCTGTGTCATCGTATTTTAAGGTTCTACTAATTGGGTAGCCGCCATGGCATGGCATAATGGCAGAGCTGGGCCAAGGAGCTTACATTAGTTTGAAAGAATTAGGGTAGACACAGAGGAGTCACAAAGGCTGAGAATAGACAAGGAGTTGGTCCAATGATGTCACGTCAACAGTGACAAACAAAAGCTGAAGTTTTCTAAAGCTGAACCCTATGTTGATGTCTCTGTTGCCTATCACTAGTTCTAGACCTTCGTACTGGAAATGGAATGGCTAAATGTTTAACACATCAGATTAAATTAGTTATATCTATCATCTTGCGGGAATTGAAGCCAGTTCCTCCTCACAAAACAGCTTCAAGTTCAAGGGTGAATGCCCAAATTCTTTCTGCAGAATTTGCTGGTACAGTTCAAAATTCATATTTCCATCAATGATGGCAAGGTGTCCTGGTCTAGAGGCAGCAAAACAGCCCAATCTATGATACTGCACCACCAGGTTTCACAGTTGGTATAAGATCTTTATACTGGAATGCAATGTTTGCCCTTTGCCAAACGTAACACCTTTTATTCAATCCAAAAAGTTCTATTTTAGTCTAATATGTCCACAGAAAATCCTTATGATAGTCTTCAAACAATCTAATTTATTAGCGTGGTGTTTCGCAAACTGGAGGCAGGCATCTATGTTCTATCTGTAGAGCAGAGGCTTTCTCCTTGCAACCCTGCCATGCATACCATGTACAGTGCTCTGCTAATCTCTGAGATCTCCTACATGCATTGCTCTTGGTGTAATCTTTGCTGGATGACCAATCCTGGGAAAGTTACCAATGAAGTTGAATTGCCTCCATTTGTCCACAATCTGCCTGACACTGGACTGGTGAAGTCCAAACTCTTAGACCAGTTTAAATGATATTTGGGTTGCAAGGGGGGCACAAGCCAATGATAAGAATAACCCAAGTTCCTAATTACCTTAGTAGGTTAATAAAGTTCAAGAATCCCTGAGCCAGAAAAGTCCTGAGACTCAACCATTGAACCAGTTTTAATTTCCTTGAATTTTTGTTCCCAAGCAAATGCAGGTCTGACTATGTGACCTGACCTTTAAACGTTTAAATCCAGCAAATCACCTCTCAAACAGTTTTGATCTTGTCCAATCTGAAACTGTTTTTCAAAGGGGTCCAGGATTAACTCTAGGGGGCCGATTCACTCAGCTCGAGTGAAGGGTTCGAATGAAAAAAACTTCGAATTTCGAAGTTTTTTTGGGGTACTTCGACCATCGAATTGGTTAAATTCGATCGAATTCGATCGAAGTCGAACGAAATCGAACGATTCGAAGTAAAAATCGTTCGACTATTCGACCATTCGATAGTCGAAGTACTTGCCCTTTAAAAAAAACTTCGACCCCCTACTTCGGCAGATAAAAGCTACCGAAGTCAATGTTAGCCTATGGGGAAGGTCCCCATAGGCTTGCTAAGCTTTTTTTGATCGAAGGATTTTCCTTCGATCGTTTGATTAAAATCCTTCGAATCGTTCGATTCGAAGGATTTAATCGTTCGATCGAACGAAAAATCCTTCGATCGTTCGATCGCAGGATTAGCGCTAAATCCTTCGACTTCGATATTCGAAGTCGAAGGATTTCAATTCGAGGGTCGAATTTCGAAGTATTTTTAACTTCGAAATTCGACCCTTCGTGAATCGGCCCCTAGGAGTCGGCTTTGCCTCGCAAGAATGGGAGGTTATGAATCCCTTTTCATCAAAAATAAATTAACAACTGAATGGCTATGTCAATTGTCCGAGAGTGACCACAGTGGCCAACACTGAAGATTGCTGTAAAAGCATTGCCAGTGGCAGGTGAACCCCGAGTTATACGTTGTATGGGGAAGATGTACACTTTGGCATATGCCTTTAAATAGTTTATTTTGGCAGAAACTGCTTACAAGCTTTGAGGGGAGCACTCTCTTTCTCAGTGCTCGATTTACATAGCAGGTGCCCCTAGGCCGGTTGTCATTTGTCACCCCGTCCCCTCCCTTTTATTTGCTCAGATTTTCATCCTTCATCATCTTTCATCATTTTCACCAGAGCAATGGGGATTGGCACACAGGTAATTTAAAAACTATTGTATCTCATGCACATCCCCAATGTTTATGAACCTATGTGGGTGTGGTTGGGCAGCATACCGCCCCTTAAAATCCGGCCGCCCTAGGCCTGGGCCTTTGTGGCTTCTCCACAAATTCGGGGCTTGCTCTTTCTCAAGGACAATGATCAAGTAAGTAGTGTGATGAAGAATAATCATTCTGGACTTTGAGGTGCACCCCAAGATCAAAGAGAGAGAGCATTGTGCCTCCTACTACCTGTGTTTTAGTTGTACCTCCTTACTATGATCCAATATATGATGTTATGGTGACCAGTTTGTATAAGAAACACACATCAGATTGAATATAAAATAGGCAACATGCTATTGGGGGATTTGCAGCTCATCAGTAGATATGTAGCCACAAATAAGACACCACTAGTTTATGCCTGGGGTTCCCAGATGGTAGTTATGGACCACTATGACCTTCAGAGGGATTATGTTGAGTGGATCTGTAGACCTTGCATGACATCATAATTTCACTTTGATCCAGCCAATAAACATGTGGCTTATCAGATTATCAACCCATTACACGGAAGAGATTGTTCTAGCCAATCAGCACTAGTCATAGACTAGTTACACCATAAACCCAACAACAACTCCAACCAAATAATAGAATGTGTTGCTGCCTCTCCAAACACGAAAAGACAAACTCTTGTCTTATGGAAGGACTGTTCCTATTCTAAAAATACTGCCCCACAGCTGTTTAAAATTTATTCTTTTTTTTTTAGACCATAGCAACACTGTTTAGTTGTTTCCAATTTCTAAAACCACAAATAGTAAAAGTGTACTCAGTCTACTGCAAACATAAATAGCAAATGCACGCTTCAGCACTTTTAAAAGGATATGGAAATTGGCAACAAAAATGCAATTCATGTTGAAAATTTACGAGCACCCAGCCATATTTCTAGAGAAATACAATCAGGTAAAAATTAGGAAGATCTCTACCAGCTGGGTGGCATTTTTGTGTTTTTATACTTACATTTTTCCCCTAACTGAAAGACTCTTATTATACACGTTCTGGCACTTGATTAAATAGCCCAATGGTACCTTTGCTAAAACCACAGTTTCATTGGTTATGTTTAGCTCTATACAAACATCTTTCACCTTAGATATCCTTTGGAATCAGAATGTTTTATTTCACATTTTTCAAGCCATCTTACAGTAGCTTTCATGAAATTAATCTTTCTTAAAGCTTTAAGGCTTGTAGCACAAATTAGATTTAGCATCGGATTCCGTTCCCCTATTCCCCGAGCAGTATCTGTCACATTAACGAGAGATTCTCTGTGCTCGGGGCATGTCTATGTTAAACACGTTTTTATCCTAGAATATATTACGGATTTGTCATTCCATAGCCCGGATCATTTTTCTCCAAAGGTGAAAATGTTCCAGATCCGTATTAGAAGCTGGCTGGTCCATTACATCATTTAAGTGCTAGCGGTTATGAGTCAGAAAATCTAGAATGAGTGTCTCCAAATAATAAGCATTTCTCTCATGATTTAAAGAATTATGCCCTTCAAAGGAGAGACTGTGGCTGTGGGTATAGTAGGGAGAGATGGTGCCTATAGTAACAGTGGATAATAGTCTCTGGGAAGGGAGTATGACTGTGGGATAGCAGGTATAGTAGGGAGAGATGGTGCCTATAGTAACAGTGGATAATAGTCTCTGGGAAAGGAGTGTGACTGTGGGATAGCAGGTATAGTAGGGAGAGATGGTGTCTATAGTAACAGTGGATAATAGTCTCTGGGAAGGGAGTGTGACTGTGGGATAGCAGGTATAGTAGGGAGAGATGGTGCCTATAGTAACAGTGGATAATAGTCTCTGGGAAGGGAGTGTGACTGTGGGATAGCAGGTATAGTAGGGAGAGATGGTGTCTATATTAACAGTGGATAATAGTCTCTGGGAAGGGACTGTGACTGTGGGATAGCAGGTATAGTAGGGAGAGATGGTGCCTATAGTAACAGTGGATAATAGTCTCTGGGAAGGGAGTGTGACTGTGGGATAGCAGGTATAGTAGGGAGAGATGGTGTCTATAGTAACAGTGGATAAAGTCTCTGGGAAGGGAGTGTGACTGTGGGATAGCAGGTATAGTAGGGAGAGATGGTGCCTATAGTAACAGTGGATAATAGTCTCTGGGAAGGGAGTGTGACTGTGGGATAGCAGGTATAGTAGGGAGAGATGGTGTCTGTAGTAACAGTGGGATAATAGTCTATTGCGGTTGTGTAACAGTGGGTATAGGATTTTATATGGTACCTGCATAGTAGCCATTTATTAAAGCAGAAAGAGAACACAAGACAAAAGGTTTTTTGGTTTTCCTTTTCTACATTAATCTGTTGGGTATACTACAACCAAGTCCCCAGTTACAGAAAATTTGAGCAAAACTGTTTAATTGTGGCTAGTCAAAGTAATCAGAAAGTGATGTATTATATTATACACCCTTTATTGCTTCACATGCAAATGAGAATTTTAGATTTTTTTCTACATCTGCCCTATCTATTTCAGCAATTCAAGAATAATTTTGTTTTTTTCTATAAAAGGAGCATTATTACTTTGCATATTCAATTTGCAAAAAATGGAGCCTATGGGAGATGGCCTTTCCATAATTCTGAGCTTTCTGGATAACGGGTTTCCGGATATCATATTCCATACCTGTACAATGGAGCACAAAATAATTTAGGTGTTAGACAAAATCTTAGAGGTGAATTATCAAGTGTTATTAAATGCTGGAAGTGTTTTTTTTTTCTCCAAATTGTAAAAGAGTTTTAAGAAGGACAAGGTCACTGCAGGTATCTGGAAATCCTCTATCCAGAAAGCTCTGACTTACGGGAAGGCCATCTCCCATAGACTTTTTAAGACTTTCCATCTTTGTGGATGAATATGTTCAGGTATGGAATCCGTTATGCAGAAAACCATTATCCAGATAGCTCTGAATTCTGTGAAGGCCCTCCCATAGACTCCATTTTAATAAGTTGATTAAAATTTTTAAAAACAAATTCCTTTTTCTGTGTAATAATAAAACAGTAGCTTGTACTTGATCCCAACTAAGATATAATTAATCCTTATTAGAAGCAGAGCAATCCTATTGAGTTTAATTTATGTTTAAATAACTTTTTAGTAGATTTAGGGGCAGATTTTCTAAGGTCCGAATGGTAAATTAGAATTTACTAATTGGTTTTCTGGTCAAAACTCACAATTTTCGAGTTTAAAACCACCACCTCGAATTCGAATCCTAGATTTATCACTCCCCTACCCTGGAAGTAACCCGAAAACCAGCACCAGCGCCTTAAACCAGCAGAGTTCATGTAGAAGTCAATGGTTGAGGTCAGCTGACCTATTTGAAGTTAATCCTTCCCGACATTCGAAATTTTTTAGGAGAAAACTCGTGCAAATTAAATTCGATTTTTCCAGTCTAACATTTTTTCGAATTTTAGACATTCGAGATATTATATATATATTTTAAAAATGCATCAGTTAATAGTGCTACTCCAGCAGAATTCTGCACTGAAATCCATTTCTCAAGAGAGCAAACAGATTTTTTTATATTCAATTTGGAATTCTGACATGGGGCTAGACATTGTGTCAATTTCCCAGCTGCCTCTGGTCATGTGACTTGTGCCTGCACTTTAGGAGAGAATTGCTTTCTGGCAGGCTGCTGTTTTTCCTTCTCAATGTAACTGAATGTGTCTCAGTGGGACATGGGTTTTTACTATTGAGTGTTGGGCAGCTGTTATCTTGGGTTAGGGAGTTATCTGGTTACCTTCCCATTGTTCTTTTGTTTGGCTGCTGGGGGGGGGGGGGAAGGGAGGGGGTGATATCACTCCAACTTGCAGTACAGCAGTAAAGAGTGATTGAAGTTTATCAGAGCACAAGTCACATGACTTGGGGCAGCTGGGAAATTGACAATATGTCTAGCCCCATGTCAGATTTCAAAATTGAATATAAAAAAATCTGTTTGCTCTTTTGAGAAATGGATTTGAGTGCAGAATTCTGCTGGAGCAGCACTATTAACTGATTCATTTTGAAAACAATTTTTTCCCATGACAGTATCCCTTTAAATAAGATCCCATTTGAGTTTCGAGGTCATTCGAGGTAAAAAAAAAAAAATAAAACCTCTAACATTCGACCTTTGATAAATCATCCCAGTAAGGCATGGAGATCAAAATTACCGAAAGATTCCTTATCCGGAAAACCCCAGGTCCTAGGAATTCTGGATAACAGGTCCTATACAGCAGCCTTAGTTCATAGATTGATGTGAATGTACAATAAGGACACACACTCATTCCACATTTACAACTTTTCCGCCCAATATTTCATAAAAACTTTTCTTGGATGAACTACAAGCAGTTTATTACTGTCCTAAAGAATTCCCATAAAGCCCTCACATTCTGCATTGAAACATAATTTAGGCTTTTTACACCAATGTTCTTGGCTTAGGGTTTTGTCTCGTCAAGGATCATAATGTACAAGGTATGACATTTTCATATTTTCAGTTGGGCAGAGGAACAGCTCAGGAAACGAAGATTTACAGAGCCGACGCTTGTTATTTCATACTTCCCGAATATCGTACGTCGCCATGTTCAACAGGGAGTCTGCTGGAGGTGGAACCACCCAGGGACAGGGGTAGAAATGCAGATTATTATTACCTGGTACCTGTTATCCAGAATGCTCGGAACCTGGGGTTTCCAGATAATGGATCTTTCTGTAATTTGAACCTTCATACCTTAAGTCTACTAGAAAATCATGTAAACATTAAATAAACCCAATAGGCTGGTTTTGCCTCCAATAAGGATTAATTATATCTTAGTTGGGATCAAGTACAAGCGACTGTTTTATTATTACACAGAAATGGAGTCTATGGGAGACAGGCATTCCGTAATTCAGAGCTTTTTGGATAACGTGTTTCCAGATAACAAATCTCATACCTGTATTATCGTTACATACCTCCCAACATTTTGGAAATAAAAAGGACAAAAAATTTGCCGTGCGTAGCGTGGCAACATTTTTTTGACCACGCCCATTTTTGTGGCCACACCCCCTACCATGTTCAGTTTTCAAAATGTGGCAGGTTATGAAAGTTTGAACATATTTCTGTGTTTTATTTTCTCAGTTATTACAGTTTTGCTAATGAAGGTGAAATCCCCTTTAAACGGTGAGTCTAACTGTTCCCAAGGGACCTGTTATCTTATATTGTTACAATTACTTATTTGCTTATCTCAAAATTGTTACAAAGACACGCTGTGATTCGGGGAGATTAGTCGCGCGGCAACAAGTCTCGTCTTCTTCAGGGCGACTAATCTCCCCAAAACTCCCTCTCCGCCGGTTAGAATCGAAATCGCTGGCGGGATGGCACTCAGAGCACTTTGTTTTCCGAAGTCGTCCAAAGTTGCCTCACGAGGCAACTTCGGGCGGCTTCTGCCAAAAGCCATTTAAGTTAGAAACGTTGTTTCTTTTTGACTAAGGGGCATGTTTACTAACATTGGAGATAAATATCTGGAGAGATTTCTGGAGATGTTGCCCATAGCAACCAATCAGATCTTTGCTTTTGTTTTCTAACTTGGCTGTGGCTGTTTAAATCTAATTGCTGATTGGTTGCCATGGGCAACATCTCCAGAAATCTCTCCAGATATTTATCTCCAATGTTAGTAAACGTGCCCCTTAATTTTACACCTGATCCTACCCTTTTTTTTTTGTTTTCCAGAGTAATTTTTGGGGAGATGGTATTTAATCATTTTTTTCATTGCTGGTTAATTTACCTACATAATGAGCTCCTCCTTATCTGTAAACCTGAGACACTCATTCAAAGAGTATGTCTGAGGACTGTCTGCACTCCATGTACTTCATGCCGCACAGATAAATCCAGTGTAAGGCAAAACGTGCAATGGTGGGTGGGCAATAAAAAGCCCTTTTCTTACCACCTATCATAATGTAATGTAGAAAGTACCTGCCAATAATAATAATGCAATGATGGCAAACCCAAGCAGCTCTGCTATTCAACGTGAAATTAAGGGGGGTTGTTCATCAAAGGTCGAGTTTTAGAGGCTTGTGAGATTTTTTTATACCTCGAATGAACACAAATGTTTTCTAATCTATGAAGAAACATGAATGGAAAAAACTCGAATCAGTGAATTCAGGGTTAAAAACCCAAAAAATCCAAAGGAAAAGACTCAAATTGCTCAAATTGAAACCCGATGAAAAAAAAACTCGAACATCATGAAGGCTATTAACATCTTGAAATGGTTCAAGGGACCTCTGCCATTGACTCCTACATGATCTCGACTGGTTTTAGCTGGAGTATTATCCAGGGTAGGAGTATAATAAATCTTGAAAAATTTGAGTTTTGGGGGGGGGTTTGAAGAAAACCTTGAACATTTTGAGGGTTTTTTTTTTTTTTTTTTTTAATAAAACCATGAAAAAAATCAAGTTTTTTTATCTCAAACAACTTGAGTTTTGGACTAAAAATTACCATCTAAAAACTCGGGAAAACACATATCGACCTTTGATAAATCTGTCACTAAACTGCTACTGATCCCTTTTAAAAACCTTGAAGGAGCTTTCCATGCACTACATCCATTTTTGACACAAATTCTACCTCTAGGTATCAGCCACTGAGACAAGGGGTCTTTACAGTCAACAATTGGTAAATATAATATTGCGCTGCTGTGTCAATACAGAATATCTCTGATGGAGCAAGTAAATACGGCAGCTCCCACTCAAGAGCATAAAAGAAAATGCTCACAAAAGTCAAAATATTTTAAGATTTTCCCTTTTCATGAATAAATATATACGGGTATGGAATCTGAGAAACAATATCCAGATTGCTCTGAATTCCATCTCCCATAGACTCCATTTAATGAAATTATCCAAATTTTTAAAAATTATTTCCTTTTTCCTGTAATAATAAAACAGTAGCTTGTACTTGATCCCAACTACGATATAATTAATCCTTATTGGAAGCAAAACCAACCTATTGGGTTTATTTAATGTTTACATGATTTTCTAGTAGACATAAGGTATGAAGATCCAAATTACAGAAAGATCTGTTACCTGGAAAACCCCAGATCTCGAGTATTCTGGATAACCAATCCCATACCTGTACCTTGTAGATGATCCAGACTAAAGGTTGTCATAGACGCACAGATAATATCGTACAAAACGAATTTTCATACTATATTAGGTGAGTGTATGGTGGGAAAAAAGGCAATCGATATTGGCAGAAGACTTGAATATTGGTCGGCTCGTTGATCAGAAAATTTGATCAGGTGCCTTTGAAGGGACCCAAACATCGGTCATTGTTACTACTGAATCGTCAGATACAGGTAGAATTCTATTGTTTCTATCTGAATATCTGACAATTCAGCTCTACACCTGTGTATTGAAACAAACGATATTTCTCGGAAAGATCTTTTCCAAGAAGGATCGTAATTGTTACGTCTATGGCCACCTTAAGATATACTTTATCCTTATTGGAGGCAAAACAATTCTATTATTTCAATAATTTTTTTTATAAACTTAAAGGGGAACGCCACAAAAACATAACTTAAGCTTTTTGAAAAGTAAACATAATTTCAAGCAACTTTGCAATATACATCAGTTAAAAAATATGCAGACTTTTCATGATTTTTAATGGTTTCTGACAGTTCCCTAAGCCTAGTCCCCTGCTCTCCTGCTGATCTGTCTGACTACTTTGCTGAGCTGACTACTGTTACTTTGTATCAACTGCCATCTGTCCTCAGCCTGCATCCTCCAAACCCCACAATTCCCTGCACACGTGATTTCAATAAGGAAAGGAACATCCCAGTGCAATGCATTGTGGGTTATGTAGTTCCTGCATGCTGTCTGTAAGATGTGGAGAAGTTGTTACAATTTGTAATATCAGTGTTTAGTCCCTCCTTCCCTGCCAGGATTTCAAATGATGTAGAAAGAGAAGAATTGTTAAACAGCTGGATTTCAGCATAGAAAATGGCATTTATTCATAATTTTTGAAGAAACTGGTAACAGTGATGGGTATTAGGGGTTTCTGTGTTATGTGGGCACATTTTGGTTTGGAAGCTGGAGTTCCCCTTTAAATTATGGAGATACAAATTACAGAAAGATCCCTTATTCGGAAAACCTCAGGTCCTGAGCATTCTGGATAACAGGTCCCATAGCTGTATATATATATATATATATATATATATATATATATATATATATGTGTGTGTAAGGTATAAATAATAAATGCAGCTTGTTCCATCTCGCGTACAGAAAAGTTGGACCAAAAAAACTAAATACAATTCTGCATTTCTTCCACCACCGAAATGTGCTCAATTGAAGGACTTAGTCATTCAAGGCTGCAACCTTGCCAAGGAATCTTAAAATTAGGTGATAATATGACTACGTCTCGGAATAAAAAAAAAAAATATTAAAAAAAAAAAAAGCTATAATTACAAGACATTCCTTTTTGCTGGTTTTGATGAAATGAATCACGCAGAAATATGTGAAGTATGAACAGTAAAGAAAGTAACGACTGGAACATCAAAGCCAACGTATTACCCAAGATGGCACGGGATGAATAAAATAAAAGATGGAAATATTCGGCGAGCCCTTGAATGTGTTTAACATGACTCCTGTAAAGGCATTACCTCGGCGTGTTGCTCTCGGGTAGAAGTGAGCCGTTTATAACAGGCCGCTGTAGATCAGAGCTTTGTGCAATTAAACAGGAGCTGCCATGTGGGAAGCATTAAAGGGGCCCTTTTCAGTAGAATCAAATATAAATGAAAGGTTGGGGTTTTTTGTTTTTTTTTTAACAGCAACGTGCAGAACAATGGAATTCTCCTTTATCTGCAGGGTGAAGGAAGATGTGTGGTCCTAGCAGGGATCTCAAAGCTATCTTATTTTCAGTCAGATATTTTAATATACAAAACTGGGGTACATTTTACCTCTATTTCTTTATTTGAAGTTTTTTTTTTCTCTTTGTAAAGTCATAACAGAAAAAAGAAAGTGACACAGGTTACCCAGAAAGTTGTAGCTCCATGGGCAGTCTATGGAGATCAACAAACCATGATCAAATGCATCAACGCAATGGAACCTCAAAATGATGATGAATACAGAGTTGGTAATTAGTGCCCAAAAGGGGCTTGGATGGAAAAAGGAAATTACCTTCACTATATTACAGTGGAATTGAAATGGAGCAAGAAAGGTTCTGCTGTGGGCCCAATAACCTATCCATTAAGTCAGTGGTTCTCAAACAATGAAGTGATCCTTGGGGGGGTTCAGCCTAAAGTCCACTTAAAGGGTTACTGTCATGGGAAAAAAAAAAAATTCAAAATTAATCCGTTAATAGTGCTGTTCCAGCAGAATTCTGCACTGAAATCCATTTCTCAAAAGAGCAAACAGATTTTTCTATATTCAATTTTGAAATCTGACATGGGGCTAGACATATTGTCAGTTTCCCAGCTGCCCCAAGTCATGTGACTTGTGCTCTGATAAACTTCAGTCACTCTTTACTGCTGTACTGCAAGTTGGAGTGATATTACCCCCCTCCCTCCCCCCCCCAATAGCCAAACAAAAGAACAATGGGAAGGTAACCAGATAACAGCTCCCTAACACAAGATAACAGCTGCCTGGTAGATCTAAGAACAACTCAATAGTAAAAACCCATGTTTCACTGAGACACATTCAGTTACATTGAGAAGGAAAAACAGCAGCCTGCCAGAAAGCATTTCTCTCCTAGGGGCAAATTCACTAAGATTCGTAGTTGCGCCAGGCGTAACTTCGCCGCACTTCGCCAGGCGTAGTTTCGCCAGTGCTTCGCAAATTCACTAAAATCCGAAGTTGCACTCAGGGGTAGCGTAAAGTTGCGAAGTTGCGCTCGCGTTGATTCGCTAAGCGAAGCGAAGTTACGCTAGCGATGGTTACTTTACATACGGCGCCAAATTCAAATTTCAATGGAGGAATACGTACAATCACTACAAATGCCTGGGAAACCTTCAAAACATCAAATAAAATGTTTATTTTGCCCTACACATGTGCACACTGTATAGTTAAGTTGCCATGAGTTAGGAAATGTAGGGGGGAAGGAGGGGAGCCCCAAAAATTTTTTCGATCTTTCTCAGCCTATCACCCATAATATAGAAACGCCAGCGTTTTTTGGGACTTAGAAAAAAAATTAACTTTTTTTGAAGAAATCCCTATTTACTCTATTGCGCTTCGCCTGGTCTGAGGTGGCGAAGGAAGTCTAGGATAAAAGGTAGCGTTCAGAACAATGCGCGCGTTAGTGAATTTGCGTAGTTACATCCGTTGCACAAATTCGCCTAGCGGTTACGCCAGCGTCCGTTAGTGAATTTGCAAAGTAATGAAAATGGCCAACACTAGCGAATTGACACTAGCGTTAGGCGCTTCGGGGGATAGTGAATTTGCCCCTAAAGTGCAGGCACAAGTCACATGACCAGGGGCAGCTGGGAAATTGACAAAATGTCTAGCCCCATGTCAGATTTCAAAATTGAATATAAAAAAATCTGTTTGCTCTTTTGAGAAATGGATTTCAGTGCAGAATTCTGCTGGATCAGCACTATTAACTGATTCATTTTGAAAAAAAAAAAAAAAATTCCCATGACAGTATCCCTAAGGTGAGATTTGGGGAGAATGACTATTTGTTCTTCTAGATCAGGTCCCTGACCTTTTTTACCCATGAGACACATTAAAATGTTAAAGGAACTGAGGAGCAACACGAGCATGAGAAAGTGTCAAGGGATGCCAAATATGGGCTGTGATCGGCAATTTGGTAGCCCATAAGTGGACTGGCAGCCTACAGGAGGCTCTGTTTGGAGTACACCTGGTTTTGAAGCCACTAAAACTTGCCTCGACAGAACAGCACATTGATGACGGGAAACGAGTCTTATAAAAGGACAAATAAAATGATAATACCCTCCCCCAGATGTGATAGAGGGATTAATTGTGGCTTAATTAAGCCATATCAAAGTGTGCTTGTATAATACAAAGGCCTTGATACCAGAGCTCAGAAGGTTAATTCCAACAAAGCACGAGGTAGGACTGTTGCCATAGAACTTCACTATATCATTCCTACAGTTGGTAGTTACTGACCGCAAAGGCTAAAACAGTTCTGGGCTGAGGAAACCATTATTTGCGAAATGTTTCTTCTAGTAATGCTTGCGTCTGCTCCTATGTGACCATGCATGGTTTTTCCTGTAAGGGGTTTCCATACTCCCTGCAAGGTGCTTCCATGCGGTACTGGTCCTGACAAAGGTATAAAAACTCACGTCAATAGGTGTGGCTTTGGAAGCCCTCGTGTCTCACCTAATTGCTACACTGCCGTGTAATTGCGACAGCTTCCCAGGCAAAACTCTTGTATTGTTTTTCTTTGTCTAATAAATTACCTCACTTATTTTGAATAGCCTTCTCTCAGAGTTTTGCTTTATAACGAGGTCTTGGTAATAAATTACCAACAGCCTCCAATCCAGGAATTATAATAAAAATAAGCACCTCCAAAGGGTTGGTGACCCCCCTGAGCCTGCCCGCACACACCTCCTACCCTCTATTTATAGGCCTGTGCTGGCCCGCCGATGACATCACAAAAGGGAAGGCCCGTGGCAAGTGTGTGCCTACAGAAGCCAGCAGTGTAAGGTCAAGGGTGGGAAGAGCAGACAGAAGAGCTCAACCAGAAACCCGCCCACGAACCGCAAAGAAAGTGCTGAGGTCAGCCAGAACCCCCCTATATGCGGGTAAACCTGTGGGTCCCACAGGTGTCGGACCAGCCAACAAATCACTAATATATATCTGTAAGTTTGCTATAAACTGGGAGGCAGGGAACCTTGACTAAATAGAATACACCAAAGGGGTGCTGATCAGAAAAAGACCAACTGCAATAAGTCACCATTTCATAGTGCTGAGAGAGGATTATCTCACAAGGTTCAGAAGGGGTAGATGGGTTTTAAGAGGAGGAAAAAAAAGCATGATGGGGAAAAGAAATAATGAATGGCTCGATATGAACATGCAAAACTTGGAAACCAATACAGGAATTAAGGAAACTGCAACAGAAATAATAGGAAGTCAACATTAAATTCTATAGCTAGGGTTTCCACCCGTCTACTGGTTTTGAACTGAACATTTTTGCAAGGGCTGCCTCTCAAGAAAACCGGATAGGAGTCTTCACTGAATGATGTGGCATTCAGCCAATCGATGCGCACCATGTCATAGCCCTGCCCACCGATGACACAAGTGCGCCCCTAAACTCCTTAACCCAGACCCCAGACATCACCAACCTGCCACCTCTCAATACTTTTAGCTTCCATGTCCCAAGAACTCAACATTACGCTACAAAAATCATTGCATATTCAGACAAATTTCCCATATTTTACTTCCCAATGATTACACTAGGGGTCATGGCCAGTGGGTAGAAGGGATACTCTACTGTGGCTAAACACCTACATGTTCCATTGGCTGAGCATTCTGGGAGTTGTAGTATTGAAGTATGGAAAGCCATAGGTTCAAGCATATATGCACCAAAAAATATTTTCTGTGCAAGAAGTATCAAATATCTCCAATGGTTGCATAACCAGAGCAGGCTAAGTAGGGCCAATGCTTCAGAAGTTAATTACTGTAGTATGTGTATCCCATGAACCTTGGGGGCCTAGTCTCTTAAAGACAGACAAATTGCAAGCAGCCGTCCTTTGTCAATCACAGCAGTGAGGGCCCTGCAGCGCGGAAGAGAATCATGTACAAAAGCAAATAATTAGGCACGTCTTGTAGAGTCTACTGTACAAATGACAGAACACATGTTCATCGGCTCGAGACTAGTGGCAGGAGGGATTAATAAGGCTCATGAGTATCCTTCTCCCCATACAGGTTTAATCTCAGGATGAGGACAAGCAGAGGGCACCCCGGGCTTTCCTTTGACTGAATCATGATATTTTATCCCCTTGTGTTTCCTAATATCTTCATTATCTTTCCTGAATCCAATTTATACTGTAGCCGTACAGCAAAGTCATTTTCCTGGAGCCTCAAATGTAAAAGCAATCATTAATTTTTCAAATTATCCACACTCCAACTTTCATAGATTTTTGCCTGGCTTTAGGGAACCGCTACTGTTTTAAGCAATAACCACAGTATCTTTTATCCACAGTCTGAATCAGATATATTATTGGTGACCTTTATTTTGGCCCATGTTCAAGAAATGTCCCTCGCCTGTAGGCTGACATTGTGTTCTAGTCCTGCCCACTGGATCAGTTAAAGAGACTCTCCCACTGTAATCTGCCAAATTAGACCTGCCCTCTGCTTAATTTCATGACTGCCTTGAACCCATAAACTGCCATAAAATTAGGGTTTCCACCTGTCTGGTTTTGACACGGACCCCCACGTTTTTGGAGAGGCTGTCCGAGTCAAAACTGCCTGCGCGGTTTTCCAAATAAGGTATATGAGACAGGATTCCCTGCGATTGACACGACTATCAAGCAATCACTGATCACCGCATCTGACCTGCACCGTAACATCCCCACCCACCCTGCCCAGAGTAAGTGACCGGGAAGGTGGTAACCCTACATAAAATGGTACTCGAATATGGTTTACTGCTTACATTGAAGACCCAAACTCAATAAGTTCAATTAGATTGTTCTAGTGGAGTACCAAAGGTGCCATCATAGATTTGTTTTGGCTGGAACCATTCTTCAGTGATAAAACTGCCTGTAATTATAACATCTCACTGCATCTTTGTCCCTCAACCCATGCACAATGTTTGCATCTAAGGTGGCTGCTGCTACATCAGTACTAAGTTCCTTCCCTTGTGTTAATTTATAAGGAGGGTCTGATGCTCATAGTATAAGAAAACAAACTAATTCCCAACAAACTAAATCCATTTCAAATTGTGCCTACAACATTACAAGGAGGCACAGTAGCTTGTCCTCATTAATGTCTTAAAGAGATGGCCCCAGTCTCATCAGCCTAGGACTCTATAAAGCAGTCAGTTAGTCAATTACAAGCAAGGAATTGACAAGCCATATCTCTGAAAGCTCCACAGCTAACACCCCATATAAGTGTATGAACATTTCACTTTAACCATCAGAGCAATTCTTCCTGAATCATCAAAGCTCTGTTCCTCCAAATGTTCCAGTGAAATTATTGCAACATAAACCCCCCTCCCCAGTGTCAAAGAAATTCATATTAACATTACAATTGCAAGCATCATTATCCTACCTCCAAACATCTCTGCCAAGGTGATCCTAGTCAACAAGGACACAGCCAAACATAAAGAACTCCGAAGACCCAAATTATCAAGAAGAAAGTAGAATTGCCCAGACATATGTCTAATGGTGTAAATATTATAGATAACTAACAGCCTTATGCTGCTGAGGACACGGTAGTGCACCCTCTGAGACATGCCCATCCCTAAAACTGTCCCTTCCCCTACCACATTTTGAGGTGGTATAACATGACTTTTGAGGCAATAAAAGTTGCAAAGTTCACACCAGGTCAAGTAACCCATAGCAATAAATCACTGTTTACCAAGATCAGGGTTGTGGGTTACTAAACCTGGTGCACATTCTGCAATTTTGGTTACCTTGCTAGTGTTATCTGCTGAAGCTACAGAATGGTGAACTGGGCACCACCAATCATGTCTGATCATCAAAGAATTAAATATATTCCGTTGGATGACAATGCCAGAAAATATTGCAGTCCAGGGTGCTTCATCCCTGCATAACTTCTATTGTACGGATAAGAAATCTATTATAGTGAATAACTAAATAAGATGTCTTTAGGCTGTTTGAAAGAGAACTCATGAGTGGATACCTGATTTGGAAATCCAGATGACCAGGGTTTCCATGGGGGCCATTGTGTGAAATCTGTTAAGGTGGCCATAGACGCACAGATAATATCATTCGAAACAAATTTTCGTACAATATTCGGTGCATGTCGTGGGAAAAGAGTCGACCGATATCAGCAGAAGACTTGGATATCAGTCGGCTCGTCAATTGGGCTGGATGGAAAATTTTGATCGGGTGCCTTTGACGGCACCCAAACATCGGCCATTGTTAGTGCTGAATCATCAGATACAGGTAGAATTCTATTGTTTCTATATATATCTATATATATATCTATATATATATATATATATATATCTATATATATATATATCTATATATATATATATATATATATATATATATATATATATATATATCTGACAATTCAGCTCTACACGTGTTTTGAAACAAACTAACAATCTTTCTTCAAAAGATCTTTTCCAAGAAAGATCGTAATTGTTACGTCTATGGCCACCTTTACTTTCAAACACATACAGTATGGTAGAGGCATGCTGCAGCAGATGACCACCAACTCTAAACCCTGATTTTTGCCATACTTAACAGGAGAACAAAAAAAAAAAACATTTTAAGAAGGCAATGCTTCTCAACAACTCAGAAAAATTAAAACACGTCCAAGGAACGATACACATAGATTTGTGGCAAATAAACAGGCCAAAAATGAACTAAAAATAATACTGCTGTATTTGGAGTGGTTTACCTTGGCTTGTCTTCCCCTAAATACTAAGATTGCCAGTGATGTTTTAAAAAAAAAAAAGCCCTGTTAATTAAAGAGTTCACTTTAAATATTAAAAACACATTTAAAGGACACAGTCATGAAAAACATGATGTTCTATCTGTGAATATCATCAGACAGGTTAGTATACCAAACCTGAAATTTCATTTAATTAATATCCTTATAAAAGCAAGTGGAGGAAGGTGCTCAAAAAATAATAATTTAGTTTCATCAACCCATACTCCACTCTCACCCCACCCCCCAAGAAAAAGTATATACACTAACTATACTGACAGCAACACAAGTCAATCAGATATGTGCTATAGGCTCTCCAGTAGGGTTTGGGAATGCTGAAAGAAAAATGTGGGCAGAAACTCCACTGGAAAATATTGCACAGAAAATGTTAAAATATTGCTCTCTGCACATGGGATCTTATATCTACTCTAAGTGGAGGTAAAATAAAAGATCTGGGGATAAAGAAAAAAGATGGGTATTAAAGAGACAGGAAGAATTTTACCAGTGAAGTATTCTGACCCTATCGGTGGACTTTCTCTACCTCATAGAAAGGATATGTATCAATCATTTTGGATTGTTTTAAGGAATTGTGAGGAACTTACCTGGTGGTCTAATGGTGCGGCGGGGACACCCGCCGCACCTCTTCGGCTACTTAGATTGCGCGCGCCCGCGTCTCATGGGCTTTATAGACGCGCGCATAGGATTTGTTCCTGGTGCTTCTGAGCTTAAGCTATATCTGCCTGAACCTGTTTTTGATTGCTGTTGTGACCCCTGCCTGGCTTTTGACTATTTTGACATCTGGATCCTGACCTTTGCCTGAATACCAACTACCTCTTCTGCTTAACCCTCTGATTGACTTCCTGGTTTGACCCTTGCCTGCCTGACTACGTTTATTCTCTGCCTGCCTCGACCCGGCCTGATCTGACTACTCTATTGCCTAACGCCTTGTACTACGACCTTCTGTCCAAAGACTTTGCTCTACAGTCGTGCCCCTCTGCCTATCCAGAACTCTCATCTTGCACCTCTCGTTTAAGTCCTGGTGGCATCCAAGTAAGCCAAGGGCTCCTCCCGAGGCCCAAAGGCGGTATTGGTGAAGCACGAGCCGAGACCAGGGTGCCTGGTGTTTGTTCTGGTGTTGGGTGCCGATGTTACAGGAATATGAAGGACAGTAGGCCACCTTAAGTAGCCCTCCTCCAAAGTCTGGAACCTCTCCAGTGTCAAAGAAAATACATACAGTAAGAGTTTTAAGTAATATCAACATGCTAACTACACAGCAGATAATGAAGTTCACCAGCTATTGATGATCCTCAATAACTATAAACCATAAACAATAGCTATCACCATCAATCTCCAAATAATGTTTACAAACACACTCTCACAGACTTAACAGATGTGTACCAACCTCCTCATTACCACTCTGCAAATGTTTAATTTATGAATGCTCATCATGTACTGAACCTACAGAATGAAGGCAAAGCCACCAACAGAGGACTAATTTAATTACAGAGAAGATAATTCATCCCCATGTTTAATTATTTAGAAATTGCTCTTAGGGCATTGTTAAGATAAATACAGGGTTCTTTATTTTTTAACTGGATGGCACCTCTACCTACAGACCTTGGTTTAAGGGTGAACTAAAGCCTACAATTGAGTACTGTATGTCTAGAAATCCTCTTAAAACAGAGGTTCAGCAGTCCTATAGCAGTAATGAACCAGAACTTCAAAGTTCTTCACAGAAGCTCCCCATCTTGGATCTTGTTAGGCCATGTGTTGAGTGTCAGCTATACTGCACATATTCATGGTATGATCAGGTGTGTAGAGGCAAAGCACTGGGGCAATGGAAATTATCAAGCAAAAATGAGGTTTCATCAGTCATAGAAACTGATGCCACAGGTATAATTATTAAATTATTTTGCAGAATGAACTAGTGTCGAAGTTAGCATTTAACGTGGACCTGAATTTATTACTAATTAGGCTTGTATAACGAATGTTAAATTACTTGTTTGAAAAGCTTTAGTTATCCTTTAAGCTTGCTGGTGCGAGTTTCCTATTATTTTCACCTGCTGTGCAAAAGGATGCTCAGTGGGTTCTCTAAAATGTGTGGTTTCTTGCAGAGATAATCGGAAACACTGCAGAAACAGTGTCATGCAATGTAGCTCTTGTGTATTCCAGTTCATTAATATTATGAGTATGAGTGGTAATCTCAACACAAAGGTACCACTCGATTGCTTTGATTTCTTACCCAATTTCCCAAAAAGCAAAATATACAGCAAAGAAGGACGGCACCTATTATCGACACCTATTATTTTTTTGTTGCTGTTTGGGTTCCCCTTTAATGGGGATTTGAATAACAAAATTAGAACTTGTAAATCTTCAAATAAATTGCTTCATTTTATGCTTGGCTTAGCTCTCGAAGAAGAATTTGTAATAAGACTAAAAATGTATCATTCGCCTGTATTTTTCTAGATTGCCTCCCGCTCAATTTTCAGGATGTGGGAGGTCTCCAACACGAAAACACTGCCTTAACCTACAAATGAGATAAAATACAAAGCTCCACGCAGCCAGTATAATTTTATACCATGTTTAATCATTTCTCTCTGCCTTTTTATGACTCTATATGGACTGGATTATAGGAAATGTAATTCACACATGCTGTTTCTCATTCAGAAGGAAACACAGAATAGGATGTGGAATACAGCAAGCCAAATCTTCATTCAGATCCAGGATTCATGGACGCCACTGTAATTGAGAGACATTCCCAAGTAGATAACTACAGACTTTCATTTTCCTTTCAAATAATAGCTCTTCCGAAACGCTTCCAACTAAAACATTAATGTTCTCAACTGCCTTGAGCAGAGTTTCCAATAGATTACACAGTTTCTTGTTTTGGTTTGCCAGAGTATATTTTATGGAGGCATGTTGCTCGTAGCTTTCAAACATGTAGCTGCTCTCAAAATATTTCCATTAAAAACACTCGCAGTCTAATGAAGCGGGCAACAAAGGAACATGTTTTTCTATTGCTGCGTGCTCCTCTCCTCTTTATCTACCAGCTCGCTAACAATTTCTTTCACCATAGTTGAATTTGATCAAAGATAACTAGGTTGTTAATGCTAAAACAGCAAAACAAAGTTTTCCAGGAAACAGAAGTCAAATTAAAAAAAGAAAAAAAGTGGGTGTCTAAACAGTCCAGATAAGAAACCTGATGCTGTTTTTGTAAAATGTTCACATTTTGACTTTTTTTTAATTATTTCTTAGCAATCGTTACATTTATGTTTGATCATATTGAATTAATCCATTATAAATAATTTTACCTAATTTTTAAGCCACAATTTTCGATGACATTTAATCTCAATTTATTCTAAAAAAGGTTATTATTGTTTGTAAGATAAGAATGTCTTTTTGACAAAATGAGCAAAAAAAAAAAAACTATCTTCAAAGAGAGAGAGACATATATATTAAAGGTCAAATTTTAGGTTTTTGAAACAACGGTTAAACTCTATTTCTCTAAAACCACAAATGTCATGAAAGTTATAAAAAGATCTAAATATATAAAAAGTACGAAAGGAAACAGTAGGATAAGCACAGCTCTCATTGACTTCTATGGGCCTTCGACAGCTTTTACTTGGCACCGTTTTGTATTAGAGTTTTTAGTGGATTTTACCCTTAACAAATCTTGAATTTGTTTGAGTTTTAGAGAAATACAAAAAGCCACAAAAAAACAATTTGTAAAAAAAAATAGAAATCAGAATCAGCCCCATAGAGAAATTATGAAAATGGTACATTATAAACTCATGAAATGTAATTAAAGGTGTGCAGTTTGATGTGATCTTTTTTCTATCAATAACTATTTTACATTCTTCGAAATGTAACGGAAAATGTTTCAATAGTTTATAAAAAGTGAATTCTACATCTCAAAAAATCTAAAGGCAATGAAGCAGACACCAATTCTATTTTACGGTTTTATAAAGGTTCATATAATACATTTTGTCTGTACAGTGCTGAAAAAGAAACAATTTTGAAAAAGGAGGCGAAAAACTGAGGGGCTAGAAAAAAGAGAAGAAAAGAATCGAACCATAGACCAAATCAGAAAAAAGGGTAAGTACGGACAAGAGAAAAGGTGAACAAAGAATGTGAATGGAAACAGAAGGACTCTAGTGAGGTCATTGGCCCTATGATCTAAGGTCTTCTTGTGAGCCAGTGTTACATGGCCCAACAAAGAATGTTCAAACTATTTTTTTTTTCATGTGAAACAGGAAATCACCATTGAACATTTTCCCATTATAGAAAACAGAAATTTCCACAATGTTGGATTACCACCAACCTGTCACCTTTCTGGTACATCAACCTGCTCATGTGCCATTTTTCTCCATTGTAAATAAACATTTTAAAAAGATGGGACCGGCTACCCAAAAGCTAAATCTTAGGGCATTGAAAGAAAGGGTGCTTTTTTGCCCACTGGAAATTACCTCGGTTACCTTCCCGTCCGGATCTATTAAAATTACCGCACATATTACATGTGGCAATTCCATGTAATCTAACATAAATGTAGAAGACTGCCCAAAAAGTGTTTGTCAAGTGTTTTCCACTCCGACATGATTTCAATGGATCCTGATGGGAAGGTATATTTGTGTGACAGTTCCCTGTCTATCATTGCCCTGAGGCTTCTCACAGAAACCAGTAATGTGTGGCTTCATTTGGAGCTAGCTCCACCTTGCAAACTTCCAAATATATTTTTACGTATTGTCCAACCTATTACAAGCAGACACTGCAAGCCTACAACCTAAAGATCCAATCATTTGTGGCAAATAACCCAGCAAACAGATAAATAGAAAAAAGATGTATAAGAAGTTAACAGTTTAGCCCAGTGAATTTCCAAATATGTGCTATAGTGGCAAACAGAAAATTCGAGTTTATTGTGGTGGAGAGGGTTGTGACCTATATAATTGGAAGATGTTGGTGTTGGACTAATTGGGGCCATATTGGGAGATATGAGAAAGTTAAAAAGCTGTCTTCTAGGCAGGACAACCCAATAACTGCCCCTTCCCGCACACTGCTGGATAACAGTAAATGTCTGACTTTTCTTTTTAAAGTTAATTTACTAAATCACAAAGCATCTGTTGGTTAAGAAAAGCAAAACTATACAAGGTTCCAGTCTGGCTCAAACACAACTACTGAAAAAATTAGTAAACATGGGAGTGTTTGTAAAAAGCCCAAAAGAAGACAGCACACATCTAAAAGATGACAAGAAAGGATAGACATTCGGAAGACACAGTTTAACTCCCAAACACATTAGAGAATAATGTGGAAATATATCTGCAAGCTGTTATATAATTGCAGAGGTTATAACAGTATCAGATTGAAATCATTAGTCTACGAATAATGAGGTTAGATAAACAATATAAGTAATACAACATTATAGGGCTCATTTACGATCACAAGCGGGAGCGCGTTAGGCGCCATTCAAGCCAGTTCTTGCAGGCGTGCCACACACTAACATGTTGGTTGTTTTTTGCAGAATTACGGGCAAGGTGTAAAGGTGGCAAGGTCACCAAACCAGTGGATCTTTCCCAGATATGCACATCTAAGGCGGCCCATATTGGGCCAAATAATTGGATTACAATAGCAGGTATAGAGCAGTTGGAGTGAGGACAGCCATCAACTACCCAATGTGGTTACCGATTCAATGGGAAAATCAAACCTGCCTAATCGACATCTGGCCGTCGGAGGTCCCCATATCTACAGTTAGATAGTTAAGAAAAAAGAGTCCATCAAGCTCAACCGCTTCAAATGTCCATGCATACAGACACTCCCACGACCCCTCCATTCACTCACATAAACTATGTATATCAATATCTATATAATTGTAGATTTTATAATCACAATAGTCTATGATATTAAATGTGTACAAGAAAACATCAAGGCCACTCTTAAAAGCATTAACAGAATCAGCCATCACCCACCATTGCATTTCCCAACCTCACTGTGAAGAACCTACGTTGCTTCGAATGAAAGTTATTTTCCTCTTATATAAAGGGGTGGCCTCTGGTGCAGTGATCCTGGGTAGCAGATTACGGCTACTTTAAGCCAAAAAGGTGCAAATTGTCCAAATATAAATAGGAAAGGCCTGAAAATCCTAATGGATGTATAGAGCATCAAAACGGTGAAATGTTCCTCGTCTAACGAGTCTCAGTAGGACCTCTAAATAATTTGATTGTTGCCATGGGCTGGTTGACCCAGAATGTGGACGGCCAAATTGGGTCCAGATCCCTCTTTTAGAGTCCTTTCCAAACAAGTGGATCTGGCTATTTATGGCCAGCTTTACACAAGTTTCAATTAGTCACAAAAATGAACATTATGACATCAAAACCATCAGTTATAGTATATGATATGACATCACTACTCACCAAGGATATAGTTTCATGGTTATACATGGCTGTTGAGGATTTTATATACATATTTATACACATGGAGATGTTACGATAGAGGAAGCAAGATGTAGGGAGGACCCCAGATTGAAGAAGGCCCAGTGCACAATATATGCAAAACAGAACATTTTTTCAAAGTAGATTTTTCAGATATCAAATAAACCCTTAAAAAAAAGCAAGGTTTTCAGCAACTTCTTAAACCTTAATTATGGCTGCAGCCAATGGGCCTGACAATAAATTAAGGCAAAGGTTAAAACAGTAAGTGCTGCTCATTAACCATAATTATTATCAAGTAACCACCAGGAGAACACAGAGCAGTTACACGATTGCTTCTTAATAGCGACTGACAAGAGATACTAAACCTCAGGCAGCAGGAGAAGATCTGAAGTAGGACTGTGTTACTAATACTCTGGTCTTAAAGCCACCCTTGTAATTGCCCTTGCAAATTGCCATGTCCTGCAAACATTAAGGACAGGAAATAAGGAGCGAGCCTTTAAAGAAAGCTGCGGAGAATGTATGTCTAGCCAGCTGTTTCTCATCCCCTGCATTTAACTCTTGGGTGGCCAGGGTAACAGACTGATGGAAATTCAGCCAACGAAAAATGACTTTTGAATATTTCTTCCACTCTAATGCACACCATCGTACTACTATTAGGTTATATAACAATGATATTAGAAGTCCAGTATTGAGGGGGTCATCCAAGGGCATAACTACAGAGAAAGTAGACTTTGCGGCTGCCGGGGGCCCAGGAGTTATAGGGGGCTCCATGAAGAGCAATTACAAAATGCTAATAGATAGTGTAGTAAGGAAATTATTCATAGGTGTAGGTTTGCTGGCTGGGGCTTAAAAGCTCCCAGCTAGCCCACTAGAGCTCCTGAGCTAAGGGTTAGTGCACAATGGTCTTATTACTCGGTCACACTGGTTGCTGGGGGACATGAGTTTAAATGCACTACAAACTTATAATGCTCACAAACAGTGTAGGACTCACGTACAATGAGGGGCCTTCCCGTGGCACGTGAGCTTAAATATTTTGGCCAATGCGTGCTACTAACCCTTAATTTTTTGTAATTATTTTATTAAAAGCAAACCGAGCGCTAGTAAATGTTTCTCTCTTTGTGTACAAATATTGGCATTTTATCGTTTTGAGCAGCTGGTCAACTCCAGAATGTGGGTCAGACCGAGCACTAGGACAATGGTGTCTACGGCAAATATAGTGGTAGTGATGAACTTCAATAATACGCAGTGGGCTACTGTAAAAAGGTGCTGTTTATTTAAACACTACATGGTTCGAGCGTAGCGCTTTGTCAAGTGTAACCTTCATTGGACGGAAGTATTTGCGATTAAACTGAGATGTTGAATCCTACACTCTAATGGTGTCTACGGCAGCTGGTCAACTCTACAGCGTGAGTTACACCGATCGCTGACAATTTCTTTCTGTATTTCATATATTGGTAAAACTGGACAACCTCTGGATATGTTGGAGGCCATAAAATGTATTTGCTGTGGGCCGTAACATCTAGATATCATCCCACCAAGTTTTTGGGTGAGCTCCCAAGTCAATTGTATACAGTATGTAACATCTATGCTATTGCAAGTGCATTTGTGCATCCGACATGTGAGTCAATGGATTTGTGGAGAACGTTGGGATTCTACTGACCAGCAGCTTTCATAAACAAAAATTGTTAGAGAAGACATGTTATAATCAAGTTCATGTTTTAGTGGCAGGATTTTTTAAATATTTTATAACATTGTGTTTTGATTTCATGACAAATCAGTTTAACTCTGAGAAATAAACATTATTTTCCCTTCATTAATTGCACCCCATGGATTATTTTGCAACATCCTTCAGCCTCCCATGGAGAAGGACTTGTTTTCCTTATAATATAAAATACAAACTGAGGGCAAGTTGAGATGAGAAATTCATGTTGACGTCACAATAACCACACTCCTTTGGAAACGTCAAGAATTGCTTCTTTTTCCAAACATACAAACCTGGGAACTGTGTCTGAAGTGACAGCAGTGGATCTACCCCACCCAAAACTAGTAGCACAGCAGGAAATATCAAGTTACAAAAAATGAGAGGATGTTAGAAATAGAATTAAAGATGTTTATGCACAGTCTCGGGCCGAACGCTCACTTGTAAACAGCCACAAGACCCCTATTTAATGTGAAGGGTGTCTGTATTCTGGAATAACATTTGGCACGGTTTCCATCAACAGCATTAGAATATTCTCTGGTACACAGGTTTATAAGTTATCTATGCCAAATTATATTTAAGTTCTTTTCTAGACAAATATCTGTTAGGCTGTTTTAGATTTAGGCAATATTCCTAGAAGTTTTCAGAATATTGTGTAACATACATACACATTTTCTTTTGTAAAGCTCTTGCCGAAGACAGAGCATCTCTGTAATGACTGACTGTTTTCGAAGGGAAGTTCTGTGAACTGTAGTTTGACAATATCTGGAAGGCAACACATTGCTCAGTCCTGTAGTAGACCACAACACCAACCTTACTACCAAAAACAATCATTCTGGTTCAAGTAACTGCTACTTAGGGACTTGTAAAAATGCTTAGTTTTTAAAACCACATTTTTATATTAATGTAGGAGAGCAGGGCTTTTGTCCTTTCCTTATTAAAAGGCTCCTCCGTGAGGGTTAACTTCAGCTATAGGCCTGTTAAAGGAGAACCAAACCATTTTTATTAAAATGCTCTACCCTCCCTGCACCCCCCCAGCCTAGATGTTACCCTGGGTAAATGCCCCTAAATCTTTACTTACCCCTCGTTGCAGATTCAGGCATCAGAGTTCACAGGTGCAATCTTCTTCTCTTCCGTAATCTTCGGGAAGAGAGCGGCGTGTCGGCGCATGCGTAGTTGGTGCAATCTTCGGGTCCCAAAAAACTGTGCAGGAGCCGAAAGCCATGGAAGTTGCCAAAGCAATGGAAGACTCAAAGATTACCGAAGAGAAGAAGATGGCACCGATGAACTCCGACGCCCTGAATCTGCAACGAGAGGTAAGTAAAGAATTAGGGGCATTTACCCAGGGTAACACCTAGGCTGGGGGGGCATAGGGAGGGGGGTTTATGTAGGGTAGGGGGGTAGGAGATTTAATAAAAAGGTTTGGTTCTCCTTTAAAGTTGGGAATAGTGTGGAAGCCTCCATTCATTGGTTTGGCATGTCCTGGGGCACCCTATGTATTTCCTATTACCAAAGGGGTGTAAGATGGGCTCACCATTTTATAAAAGAGAGGCATCAAAGGTGTTAGCCTCCTTTTTTCCCTGAAAGAGAGTGGATGGTGCAAGAGAGCTTGAGGCAAGAGTGAGCTATATCTGTAAGTTGTAATTCTAGGAGTGAGAGTTAGGTTGAAGGTAGTTAGTTGAGCAGCAACAACAAGGAGCACAGAAAGGATAAGTAGCTTAGGCATCACTGATTCATATAGGTACTCAAGGAGAGAGGGTTAGAGAGATCCCGGAGAAATGAGCAACAGTTTGAAGGCCTTGTACTATGAGGACGAACAAATGTTGAGTAAGTAATACAGTTGGTTGTAACCAGTAAGATCTGTGAAACCTATTAAAAGAGAAGGTACAGTAATAGAAGTTTCTACAAACCACTGACTCCTGTGGTATCTGCACGTGAGTGCAAGGTTGAGTTAAAAGGAACAAATTTCTGGCATGTGGCTTTATCTTATTCAGAGCAGATGATAGTTGTGTTAATCAGTAAGAGGCTGTTTTTTTTTCTCAACAACATGCATACAGTACATGTACCTGATGTTTTGAACCTGCATGCACGTAATCAATATGACCAACAGCTAAAGGGAGTTTTTAAAGGGTGTAGTGAAAACAATAACATTCTGGCATAGAATTTTCTGATACTGTGCAAATTTTATTCCCAATATTATACACAATGCACTAAAATAAGAAAAAGCCACTTCCCATTCTGTTCTATTTTAACAAACAATTGTTAAAATTGGACCCATTTGTTTTCTGATTTGAGGAATAAATTGATAGTATCTGGTACCTAAGGTTAACTACGTTAGCAATACATAAAGTACATAGGTATTCCAAGAATTCTAGATAATAAATTATCCACCGATGTGGGGTTCCATGATTTGAATCTTCATTCCTTAAGTCTGCTAAAAATAATTAAACCATTAATTAAACCCAACAGGATAGTTTTGCCTCCAATAAGGATTAATTATATATTAGTTGGGCTCAAGTACAAGCTACTATTTTAATTATTACAGAGAGAAGGAAATCGCTTTTTAGAATCTGAAATTTGATTAAAATGGAGTCTATCAGAGATGGCCTTCCCATAATTTGGAAATTCTGGATAACAGCTTTCTATATAAGGAATGCCATACCTGTATCTGTAAGCATCGTAAAAAAACTTGATAACTATTATCATATAAATATGCCGCCCTTTCCCTTTTTAATTAAAAAAATACCCTTAGAGATTGTAATCAGAGATGGAACAAAATTTGGTTGTTTTTTTTACATTTTTAAATTTTCACTCCCCCCTATTTATAAAACATAGAAAAAAAAAATCTAATAAGGTTGGGGAGTGAAAAAGATGACTCTCTATGGCAGGTAATTAGAGCAATAAAGCCCATAGACACTGGAACTAGAAGTCTTGTAGACTCTTTTACACAAGGCAAAACTTTCCATTGGAAACATATACACATTTATATCATTTTCCACATGCATAATAAAATCCAAGTTGGATACTTAATTGTGTGTGATTAAAGGTCTTCTGAGTTGTTACATTTAATGGTGCTCGTAAAATTTGGCAAACTTTTTTTTTTCTATTTTTTTTTTTTTTAATCCAGGAAGGGACTGCAAACAATAAAGTCATATATAAATAAAAAAAAAAAAAAGCATAGCTTAAAGCTACAGTATCAAACCATTCCATGGCCACCCAAGTACAGTACAGCAACGGGGAGGTGGAGGCGGAAAAAGCAGCTCTCTACAACAATCTAGTATAGTCTGACCACACACAGGCTGTGGCAAAATATATATGCATATTAAGGGAAACTGTACAACAATATAGGGGCACGTATATATATAAATGAGTGTTTGTTGAATGTGTGCCATTTCCTGACTGATAGTTTTCAGGAAGGTTTCAGCAATAAAATCACAGGGAAGGAGAGAACAGGCTGTTGAAAAAAATGACAGATTTCTGTTTTTTAGGGTTTTTTCGTGGAAAGGTATTAATATTATATTGGAACAGAATGCTCTTTAGAATGATTTATCCAAAATTAGGTCTGCTTTGCCAAAGAGTTAATAAATTACATGGGAGTAGGGGATATTAAAGCCTCGTGCATAACAAAAGGCAGCTCCTCTACTGTTACAATGTGGGTGCGGAAGGTGCACAACATATAATGCAGGCTAATTAAAAAAATACAGAGATAATTTATTATGCACAATAAAAAAAATAAAAAAAACAAGCAGACCCTCCCGATCTGAATTTAAAGATGAATAAAGGGTGTTTATTGTACATTTCACTAGGAAATCGGTTTCATTTATAGGGATGGAGTCTGCTCACAAAGTCAAAATATTAATTGCCTGATGGATGCATGCTTTTCTCTAGACATACAAATTAAAGCTGATATAGGAAGCTTAGCATTTATGGCCGAATCAAGGCAGAGTAAGTCTGTAAACAGTAGCTACTGTAAGATGGAAAATTGTTTTATGGAAAATTCCTTTCCTGTTTTCTTCCCACAATATTTTTTTCTTAAACATATTTTTTGCTTTATTTAAATGAAATAACTCAATGTTGTCATCAGAAATCGTTATTAAAATAATACGGGCTTCTGTCTATATGTCAGAATGGGAATGGCGATGGGGAATAAAAAAGCTAATATCAACTAAAAAAGAAGGAATTGCTGTTTAAAAGAAATTATTAAAATTGTCAGTAGATGGAATTTAATTTTTGTTATACATAAATGAGCACAAAACAATATCAAGTTTTTTTTTGTCAGAAATGTATATAGCAAAAGTTAAGAAAATAGGAATTATTAATCAATGTCAAAAATAATTAGCATAAATATATAAAATTATATTTCATATTTTAATATATAGAGAGAAATATAAAATCAAGCCGGTAATGGCAGAGCGCATTTTGTGAAACATTTGAGAGCTTTTCTGGGCATCACAGACACAAATTTATAAAAAAAATTAAATTTTATATATAACCTTTTTTATATAAAATATTATTTCTCAATAAATGCATTTATTTAATTATTTCTACATTAAGAGGAAACATACTGAGAAATTGAAGGGGATGCTTTACTAAAACTCGAATGAATCTCGGGTTTTACCAAATTCCCTTCCATGAATTGAACTCATTTATCAATAGTTTGTCTCGAAAAAAACAGGGAAATGGAGCATCAATTCGTATTGTAAGACTGGCGCGCCGAAAACTCAACATTACTGAACTTTCACTGCGATCACGATGTCAAGAAACAGTTTCGGGGACATCTGCCGTTGACTTCTAAATGACCTCAACAGGCTTGAGATGGAGTATTTTCAGATTCAGGTTTTTAGCAGCTTTGGGGTGTAATAAATCTCTAATAATTTGAGTTCTTTTTTCCCCAAGAAAAAATAGAATTTTCACATTAAAATTATGGGCCCCTAAATGTAATGTCTAGAATATCTGCTTTTACATTCATTAGTATGGAGAGAACTATAAAACATTTATTTAAAATATGGAATAAATATTTGGACATATGAGCAAGGGGTTTTAATAATAAGGTAAATCACAATATTTATGCATCTGATACAGGTATGGGATCTGTTATCCAGAATGCTTGGGACCTGGGGTTTTCCGGATATCAGATCATTCTGTAATTTGGATCTTCATACCTTAAGTCTACTAGAAAATCACAAACATTAAATAAACCCAATAGGCTGGTTTTCCTTCCAATAAGGATTAATTATATCTTAGTTGTGATCAAGTACAAGCTACTTTTTTATTATTACACAGAAAAAGGAAATCATTTTTTAAAAGTTGGATTATTTGTATAAAATGGAGTCTATGGGAGACAGCTTGTCCATAATTTGAAGCTTTCTGGATAAAGGATTTCCGGATAACGGATTCCATACCTGTATATCCTTTTTTTTCTTCTTCTTGATTTTACCTTTCTATCTACTGTATGTTAAATCCTAAACACACACCACAATGCAGTGAACCAAGAATAGCAATAGACTAGAGTACCCCACCTTATAAAGTATTTTAATGACTATGGAACTTACTGGAATGCCCATACTAGTTCACTTAAACATGGAATGTGTTTAATTACACCGTGTATCTAATCTGTAATCTCTGTACATGGCCCAGAAAAAATTACTTTAATGAAGATCTTCCCTGTGTCTCATGTTTCCATTAAGTAAAACGGCACAGTCAAAGAAGTATTTATATGAAAATAATTAGACATAGTAATGAGTAAATAGTGAGAAGAAAGAAAAGAGGTTTCTTTCTCTCACATTACCAGTCATATCTTGGCCATGTGCATGCAGTATTAGAGGGACATTCCTTACTAGGTCTCTACAAAGCTGGAAGAGCAGGAAGAATTCTAGGACTTTCCAGGAATTTTCCATTTTCATGGCATACCCTATAGGTATAATACGCTTTCCAATAATTAACTGCAGGAATGATGGAGTGAAATATAGCCGAGAGCAAATCAAAACATTGATGGGACATAGACCTAAAAGAATCCTGTATTCAACAGGTGCTAAAGATGGTAGAATCTTACATGGAAACCAGACTCCATGGCTTTGGAAACCAAAAGGAACGAGGGAACGATTTATCAAAATCTGAGTTTACCAAACAAAAATGTATCCACTTTCTATTCATTCTTATTAACATTTGGCTCATTTCATGGTCATTCCCTATTTCTTTGAGAAAAAGAGACTAAATAGATGGATTATAGTATGTAAAGCAAAGAGACTAGGAAAATAGAGGTTGAGTGAGGAAAGGAAGAATATATTACTAAGAGTGGGCCCCTGGTCTACGTTTTTTTGATGGGTCCCTGGTGTCCCAATCCGACACTGCAAACACGGTTTAGTTTAATACTTGGTGCATGTAAGGGGGAGACAAGACAACCAATACCAGAAAAAGCCTTGGATATTAGTCATCTCCCCGATCGGATGGAAAATTTCGGACACCCAAATTTCAGCAGAACATAATTCTCAGATAGAGGTAGAATTCTTTTGTTTCTACCTGCATATCTCATGACTTAGATATCAAGAGCTCACATTTTGATAATCCTGCCCCTAAGTCTATATATCTTGATAAAGGAGCTCGACTATTTCCCACAAACCCGGTGGTCTTGAAAGGTTGCGCTGCACAAGGAGTAAATACAAATTTCTGTTAAAATATACCCTTATACAGAACTTCTAAAACACACTCGCATGTCACACATGCCCCAGATAAACTGCAGGCAAGCTTTTGTTTAATATGAAGGTTATATCAGAAACATTTCCAAAATTTAAATAAGAACGGTATCCACCTACACCTGAGTCATTATACAATGTTAGGTCAGTATTTTTTACCAAATGCCAACGATGCTTCCAGTACTGAATTTGTCTGAAACAATAACCCACCTATTAACTTGCACCATGGATTAGAGAACAGTGATGCCCCTAAGCGCCAACACCCTTGGGCCTTTTTCCTAGACCTTTGGCACTGTGCCTTTATACGGTCACACAACTTCTTAAGGCTTCTGATATTTTATAAGAATACAGAGGTGACTTTTTGCCTTAAAACACATACAAGTAGGTGTTGAGAGCCAGTTACTTTTCGTAAGTTATATATTCCACAAGCCTGCCAACTACAGTTTCCACCAATGTATTAATAAAACAGTAACTGTTACTGTATGTAAATGAAGGAAATATAGGCTAAAAGGGCAGCTTTGAGTTAATACATAGAATAAAAATAATAGAGCCTAGATCTGCAAAGGAAATGACCATTACTGTGGTCTACAAACCCACGGCAACTCTGTTTGCGTAAAAAATTCCAGGGTTTTACCTTGCTATCACCCGCATTAATAACTCCCACATCTTGTTTTTATATGTCCTATTCTGCAGCTATGTTACATCCTGCTTATTGATTTTTGGTTATTAAATGCAAGTGCCCCAACTGCTGTCCTGTTGTATTTTGTATCCCAACCTTCATTATATTATTACTACATGCAGCTTTCGATCCAAACTCTTTGTCTCAGCCTCTGCGGAACTCTGTAGAGAAACCTTTCCTCTGTAGATCTAAGTCTTAGCATTTTCTAATTTTTCCAAGGTTACTTTATATTCTAATTCCGAAGTCTCGTAAATCATGTATTTGCCCTGCTACTGCAAATGTCTAACATAAAAGCAGATGGAACTGGATCAGTCACACAATAACGTGCCGGCTATTTTCATATGATACAACTTAATCTAATATTTAAAGGGAAACACTTTCTAAAGTAATAATCATACCCAACAGGTTGGACCAAAACTTATCTTCAAGATATTTATAAGCAGATCTAAAGAGATGAAGTCAATGCAGGATCTGGTTCAGATAACCTTTGCTGAATGTCACAGTATACCTGGACCCACAAAACCCCCAAAAAATGAAGCAGAAACTAGTGCCTTTGTAATTTTAACGACTTTTATAAATTTTTGAGAATGCGGCTGGTAAATAATATGGAAAAGAGAGGTTGGTGGTATGATACACAGAATAGACATAGAGTTCCTGTTTTTGGAGATCGAAACAAGAGTTCCTGTTTTTGGAGGTCGACAAAGAAACGACAAGCTTTCTTAGATATTCCAAACGTCAAACTGGTGCCCAAACTAAGCAAAGAGTTCAGACTCCTTTCCCTCATACAGTACACGCTAGTAGCAACACGCTAAACCTCAATCCAAGAATCTTTTCCAGAACTAAGCAGGATTATCAAACCTCAAAAGACCAACCTGTGATAAGGCAGTGTCTGGGGCTTTATGTGTGAAAGCTGTTCAGGCCTTTGGGCTAAAGGCTTTGCTTTGTGGTTACAGCTAAAGATCTTTCTGACATTCTTTGTTGTAAAAAAAAAAAAGAAACCAGACGCAAGAATACCGTTTATAGTAGATTCTGCAAAAAAAAAAAAATCATCTTTTTGGATGTATTTAAGGAATACTTTACTGCATATCTTTATATACCTTAAAATATAATCCATGTTTCATACTGAATTTATATTTTCACAATACGATGCATTTTGTAGAGATCATTAAAATGACATAGAGCAACCATAATTTTATGTCATTCAAAAAAAAAAAAAAAAATATTGCTGAGAAGTTAAACCTCCACATTACAAGAATATAATTACAATTACAGCATTTTTCGCCAACTGTCTATTATTCTGCCCGTCTGTTCCAAGATATTTATGGGTGAGGTGCATAAATCTGTATTTGGAGTTACAGTGACTGCTATGTAGAAATAAAAAGGAACCAATGTGATTTGCATTTGTACATATAGTGGCTGATTTATGAAACGTTGAGTTTTCCGCGAGTTTTCAAAGGTATTTTTCAGTCAAAACTTGAATTTTTGGTTTAAAAAAAATTTTTTTTTGGAGAATTATTATACCCCGAAGCTGGAAATACCCTGAATCCAAAAATACACCATCTAAAACCTGCCGAGGTCATGTAGAAGTCAATGCAGAGGTCCCTTGAACCATTTGAAGATATTAATAATAGCCTTCATGATGCTCAGGTTTTTTTCGGTGGGTTTCGCTCTAAAACTCGATCAATTCAAGGTTTTTTTTGCCGAAAACTCGATCAGAGAGTTTTTCATACCGACTACACTCATTCAAATTTTCTTAAATTAGAAACCATTCGAGTTTTGAGTTCATTCGAGGTCAAAAAAAGCTCACAAAGCTCTAAAATTCAACCTTTGATAAATTACCCACTTTAACAAGAATCACGTTACCTCCATTTAACCTCCATAGTTCTTTTTGTAAGCTATGAATAGCTTTATGGAACAGATTTGCTCAGTTAGAGGTTTTTTTTCTTACATCAAAGCAGTACCCAGGAGGTACAAATATATAACAATATACAATTATTGTTAAAATAAACACAAGCAATTGGGCTTATGTTGTAACTCATCATCATGTTGTTACTCATCTGTCAACTGTTTTTATTATTAAGAGTTATATCTTCTCTATATCCACTCCCACCGTGAGGCTAAACCTTCCCCTTTTCTCGATCTTGCTTTCTGGGTGGAAAATAATTTGTGTTAAATAGGGTTCATGTTCAACACACAAATAGTGATTTATCAAGGGCAGGTCAATTTTAAAGCTAAGATCTAACTATTTATTTTCCACAATGAATAATATCGTCAATGGAAGAAGTATCAGCTCTGATAACTGTCAGTTGGTGAAGAAAATTGTTCCTGACACTCAGGAACTGGTTTGATAAATGGGGAAAATAACTGTTGGAAGTCAGTCAGAATTCCCCAGTTCAATATTTGAGAAATCAGCCCCACATTGTTTCAGTTCAATAGTTAAAGGTATGGGACCCATTTTCTGGAAACCCGCTATCCAGAAAGTTTACGAGGAAGGTCATCTCCCATAGACTCCATTTTAAACAAATAATTCACATTTTAAAAACGGATTTCCTTTTTCTCTGTAATAAAACAACAGTACCCTGTACTGGATCCAAATATTAGGGTTACTATGATTTTTTTAGTAAAGCTAAAATATGGAGGAATTAAGGAAACCCCAGGTTGTGTGCATTCTGGATAACAGGTCCCATACCTGTACTTTTACATATAAAACAAAAAGAAAGAGTACATGCACAACACAAGGCCTGTTAGAAGGGAATTGTGAAGACTTATTCAGCTAACTCCTAGACCAGGAGCCACCAACCTTTTTTTTACCCGTGAGCCACATACAAATGTAAAAAGAGTTGGAAAGCAACACAAGTATGAACAAAGTCCCCGGGGAGGCCAAATAAGGGTTGTGATTGGCTATTTGGTAGGCCTTATGTGGACTGGCAGCCTACAGGAGGCTCTACTTGGCAGCACATCTAGTTTTATCCAATTAGAACTTGCCTCCAAGTCTGGAATTCAAAAATAAGCATCTGCTTTGAGGCCACGGAGAGCAACATCCAAACGCAACATGTTGCAGACAAAATAGTATACTACTTTCTTTGTGCAATGTTCCCTTTTTAACAACCTCTTTTAATCTTCCCTCTCATTCTCATCATGTCTTCCTTTTTAGTCTCTGATCTATATCTAACTAGATTATGAAAGTTGGGACTGGGAACTCTTAATGACCAAGAGTCAACCGAGAAGGCCTTAAATCCTTTAACACTGATCTATGTTGAAGGTGCAATGTTCTTAATTGCAGAACCTCCATTTTGAAGGACAATAAAGTAGTCTAGGTTCTCTTTCTCTTGGGAAGTTCTGCTGTTTGAAGTTACTTTTGCCGCACTGTTTGACTCATTATGCCCCTAGTGACATCTGATTACATCACCTGGGCAGCTAAGCCCTTTTATTCTTTAGGGGATTATAACAAAACAGGAGGTTAACATTAACCATTACACAAAAGAATAAATTAAAGCAACAAAAATGAAAACTAAATGCTAATTTATCTTCAAATAATAGTCAGATTTATGGAAAATATATTTTTTTCAAAATCCTTTAGAGCAGTGATCCCCAACCAGTCGCTTGTGAGCAAAATGTTGCTCTACAACCCATTGGATGCTGTTCCAAGTGGATTCAAAGCAGGTGCTTATTTTTGAATTCCAGTCTTGGAGGCAAGTTTTGGTTGCATAAAAAACAGATGCACTGCCAAACAGAGCCTCAATGTAGATTGACAATCCACATAGGGGCTACCAAATGGCCACTTATTTGGCAGCCCAAGAACATTTTTCATGCTAGTGTTGCTCCCCAACTCCTTTTACTTCTGAATGTTGCTCACGGGTTAATTAGGTTGGGGATCCCTGCGTTCGAGGATATTCTGTAAAAAACTAAAAAGTACAAAGAGGAATTTCACTGTGAATTCCTCCCCCTGCACATTGTTCTGATATTAAAAAAAAAAAAAGGAAGACTTTCGAAGACTGACCCAAATACCAATAAACACATCCGTCGCATATGCAATTCATTCTTTTGAAATCCTAGATTCACGTTGATTTAGCTGGGAAAGTTGTCGCAAATTAAAGCTTGTAACACAAGTACCTGGAAGCAGTGACTTTTAGTAACCAAGCACAAAGAGACCAACATGATCAACAGGGCTGAATGTAAACAGACTTTAAGTGAATGAGTCTCCCGACATAATCACATTGATTGTATTTCTTAAAAGAAGGGAGGGAAAAAAATGTAAATTGTGACTTTTTCTTTCCGTTGTTTCATCAGTTCACAAGCCAGACAAGCTGTCTGAGTTAGTGTAATTTCTTAAGCATATATATATCTTTGGTCAAAAAATCGATTGTTCGGGGGGAAAAAGCTCAGATTTTTCAAGTTTTGGGGGGTTTTTTTGAAAAAAAATGTATTATACCCCGACCCTGAAAATACACCATCTAAAACCTGTCAAGGTCATGTAGAAGTCAATGGCAGAGGTCCCTTGAACCATTTGAAGATGTTAATAGCCTTCATGATGTTCAAGGTTTTTTTTTCTTCGGTGGGTGTCGCTCGAAAACCCAAACAATTCGAGTTTTTTTTTTCACCAAAAACCAGATTAATATGAATTTTCAGGTTGTTAAACCGGAACTCGCTTATTCAAGTTTTTCCATTATTTTTTTTTTTTCAATTAGAAACCATTCGAGTGGTGCGTTCATTCGAGGTATAAAAAACGGTAAAATTCGACCTTTGATAAATATCCCCTTTATTCTTTTCTTTCACTACAATTTGTATTATTACATTGTTGTTGGTAGCTTCATAATTAAGCTGGCCCTAGACTGGCTGCTGAATGGCTCATTCTTGAGTTAGCTGGTAGGCTCGTAAAGTTGGCCCCCACCCAACCCAGCATGGCAACTCTATTTTAAGACCCTACCTCCACCCCATATCTGATGTCACAAAGGAGGCAAGGTGGGCATGCAAGCGCATACAAATAGAGGTCTGGAGGTGGAAGCCAGGCAGAGTAAGGTCGCACGCAGGGTGGAAGTTTGAGCTCAGTCCGAACCTGCCCGCAACCCACAAATCCAAGTAAATCAAGTAAACCTGGGGTTTTTGGGCAAGCAAGGGATGTTGCTCCCAGTGGCCTCAAAGCAGGTGGTTATTTTTGAATTTCTGGCTTGGAGGCAAGTTTTGGTTGCATAAAAAACAGCACTGCCAAACAGAGCCAGTCCACATAGGGGCTATTTTGTACCACCCAGGAACATTTTTCATTGTTCCCCCAACTTTTTTTTACATCTGAATGTTTCTCATGGATAACGAAGGTAGGGGTCCCCCCAATTTAAAGCATAAGAGGCAGACTGGATACACAAAGTATTTAATGATGCCAATAGCCCAAGCATATTTTACGGCAAAGCTGCTGAAGAACACCACAGAGGACATGGTCAACTGAACAACCTAAAATTGGCTGACCACAACAGCATTTAGTGGTGGCCCCATCCATAAGTGTATATAATGGTTTTAGAGTGTGAGGAATAAGAATTGTATCATAATACCATCCCCAAGGGTGTAATAATTACCTAACAAGCACAGGTAAGCAAACATAGACATTCTACAACACACTTTATGTACTGTTTATGCACCACTGTGGGAGGCATGCCCACTTGGAAGATGGGCCTCACCAGATATACCCAAAAGATAATTAGTATTGCAAGGGTGACAGGGGTGATAGCTGAAGGAAACATGTCCAGAAGACATTATCCCTAGGGCCAATTTCACACCACCCCTTTTTTCTGATAGCAAATCTCAGCTGGGGGAGAAACCCATTTACTTCTGATCCAACATCAGTGTACACTGGATGTAATTATTGTCGTTTCTCCACCAGCCTTTAGATAAATGTGACATATCCCAAAGACTAATCAAATAATGCTATAATTACTCCTTAATCCATTGCAAAAAATACTTAGTGAGAATGCTGGGAGATGTAGTTATGTAACCATAGCTGTGGGAAACTAAAGGATTAAAAGATACATCCCCACACAATCTGCTGAATGTGGTTACCTAACAAGACCTCCCCACTCTTACTGCTGAATTACAATATTTTGTGAAGGCTGGGTGGTCTTCTTGTACTTTCAGCCCTCATTGAGCTTGTAAATATATTTTGCTAAGAGATGGAACGTTCTGCTTTTCATCCCGTTCTTGGACAAAAGCTCTAAATTCTGGCCTTTTTGCTGCAGAACCACAGCCTGAACCCAATCAGTCCTCGAATTTAAAGAAAAATAGGATGCTTCAGTGCACTTTCATAGAGCTGCGCCTCCTCAATTCAAGGGCTGCTGGTATTCCAGGAGAAATGACATTTACGAGCCAAGCATTAAATCTATTTTGTCAATACATTTTACTTTTACATTGTTGGGTGAAGTTCCCCTTTAAGAACTTTAGAGCAATTAGTAGAATGAATATTAAAGGAATAGTTCAGTGTGAAAATAAAAACTGGATAAATAAATAGGCTGTGCAAAATAAAAAATGTTTCTAATATAGTTAGTTAGCAAAAAATGTAATGTATAAAGGCTGGAGTGATTTTATGTATAACATATCAGTCAGACACTACTCACTTCTGCTTTTCAGCTCTCTTTGTTTACACTGACTGGTTGCCCTGGCTACCAGACAGTAACCAATCAGAGACTTGAGGGGGGGCCACATGGGTCATTTCTGTTGCTTTTGAATCTGAGCTGAATGCTGAGGATCAATTACAAACTCACTGAACAGAAATGTACCATGTGGCCCCCCTTCAAGTCGCTGACTAACTCAGAGTTATAGAGCTGAAAAGCAGGAAGTTGGATTCTGGCTGTTTTATTACACATCCAGTCACTCCAGCCCTCATACATTACATTTTTGGCTAACTAACTATATTAGAAACATTTTTTATTTTGCACAGACTATCTATTTACCCAGTTTTTATTTTCACACTGAACTATTCCTTTAAAGATGGTCTAAAGGGTAAAGGTACATTTTCTGTCAGTTTTACAATAAACGTAAAATAAAGGTTTATCAAGAAAACATGAAAAAGACGAATGTAAGGCACAACCCAAATAAACGCTGAATGCAACCCTTCAGCAACACAAACCAAGTGGTTTTCTCTAACCAGATGACTGTGGTCATTTCCATTTTGTAAGCCACAACAATAGTATTTTATAGACTAAACTTGTAGAGATTTCTAGAAATGCCAAGATCCCGACACAGCACGAGAGACAGAGACGAATGTGCCACGTATAGGGGACAAGTGGTTCTGGCTGTCTGGTCTGTGGTATCTTCCAAACTAGCGGGGAAATTGTCAGTCAGTTCAAGCCCACATGGCTCTCGGTAGCACCACCCACAACTTAAAATATACAAGCGTAGGTGTTATAATTGCCTTTTAGCAACTAAATGGGCATAATCAGCAAAATGATTTTGTGTGTGCTCTGGAATATCCTAAAAACACTGCCTTGGCTTAACGACTAATATTTTTCATTTTTTTGCTGCTCTGGATCCGCATATTCTCCAAGTAATAAAGCAGGGAGAGCAAAAAAAGTAATTCAATGACACATCAGCTATGGCTGGGTCTGCTGTGCCTACTGAGATGTGCCATCCTGGAACCAACTGCCATAATAGTTGAAAACCCATTTTTCTGTTATGCAGAATGCTGAGGTTTTCCAGATAATGTATCTTTCCGTAATTTGGATCTTCATAGCTTAAGTCAGTGATCCCCAACCAGTAGCTCATGAGCAACATGTTGCTCTCCAACCCTTTGGATGTTGCTCCGAGTAGTCTCAAAGCAGGTGATTATTTTTGAATTCCAGGCTTGGACGCAAGTTTTAGTTGCATAAAAACCATGAACACTGCCAAACAGTCTCAATGTAGGTTGACAATCCACATAGGGGAAACTAAATGGCCAATCACAGCCCTTATTTGGCACCCCAAGAACATTTTTCATGCTTGTGTTGCTCCCCAATTCCTTTTACTTCTGAATGTTGCTCACGGGTTCAAAAGGTTGGGGATCCCTAGCTTAAGTCTACTAGAAAATCATTTAAATATTAAATGAACCGAAAGGCTGGTTTTACTTCTAATGAGAATTAATTGTATCTTGGTTTGGATCAAGTAGAAGGTACTGTTTTATTATTATAGAGGAAACAAAACAGTTTTAAAAATTAAGTCTATTTGGATAAAATTTTGTCTATGGGAAATGGCCTTCCTATCATTCAAAGCTTTCTGGAAACCGGGTTTCCAGATAATGGATCCCATACCTGTACCAGATCAAAAGTCTAATGGTGGGCCCCCTGTCCTGGTGGGTCCAGGGTAAATGCCTTTGTCTATTTATTAAAACGGCTTTGATCCCGGGGGCACTCATATGCTTCCTACCTCTTTTATCTTCACTATGAAGCACTGCATACCAAATTAGTTGCACTCTTTTCTAGGAACTGTTTTTCACCAGGAGGCAACTTGCATTTTGGAAACAGGGGGGGGGGGGAAACAGTACCAATATTCAGGTTGCCATCAGTGAGTTTATACCATGGATGGAGTCCACTAAATTTATGGAATCTAACTAGAAATGACAGCAAATTCTTGTTGAGGAAGTAGAATATAAGGGGGTAATAATTATGTCATAATAAAGAAAAATATTTGCTGCCAAATTTATAACTTAAAACAAACAGTGAAGTCTATTAAGCTGGCCTCGTCAGGCCTTGGCATCCTGAATATATAAATATTACCATTCCCTGGAATTTTTTTTTTTTAAATTGTGAACCCCTGATTGGAGAAACTGCCCACTAATTGGCCAATACTGTTAAACAGCTTGAACATAAACCTCCTTAAAAACAACAGGAAGCCGAACGATTAAACTCTTGGTCAGCGATGCCTGGCCGAACAAGCGTATCTGATCCAAAGCTCATTATCCTAATGGCATAGTCACCATTTCTAGAATAATTTTACACTGTGAAGCAGACTAATTTCCTAAGTCCATCATGTACTTTTTTGTTTGTGTGTTCAAGAAAGAACATTCTGTTTAGTAAAAAAAAAATAGCACAGCCGCATTTTTCTGAGTACATTACTATAAAAACCTGCAATTGACTCTTTGGGTTAGTTTACATTATCTATTTTTGTCCACCCAGAAAACAGCAATGATGTGGTTGACAGGCCAAAATGTAGGTAGTATTGCCCATGAATATGGAGGTATCATGTTTTCTCTGGCAGTCGGACCTACTTTGTAGGTGGGAATGAAAAATAAAAGGATCCCTTTTTCAATAAGCTTAGCTCCCTCGACTCGTGCTTTTGGTACGACAAATTTGGATAATTTCAAAGGGGACGATTTGGACACACATGAAGATTCTGTAGTTTGGCTTTAAGTCAACAAGGACCTCCATGTGATTGAAGAAGGGGGGTCCTATTATCACCCAAATCCCAAAGTTAACACAGCTATGACAGTTGCAAACATCTTTTGACCATCATACAGACTTTTACATGTTGCTTTTGTTTATTCTACTTTGGGTAGAAAAATACCAGCCATATGCAGACCAAGCAGCAATTACGTTAGGCCACTAAGCCAGGTGGCCTGAAGCACCAGTATAAGTGAGCAACAGAGGCTTGTGCAGGTAGCGAGAGAAACTAATGACTTGTAAAAGAGATTGTTGATATTTTCCTGCCACTAGAACTTCATGTTACTGATAGGTAACCCTTCCTCTTTCAGATTTGTGTTCCTACTGAGCTCTGAGTATATAAACTATTAAATAGTAGTGACAAGTCTAATGGTCTCATATATTTAAATGGATATCGAAGTAGATCAACATTCAAACTGACCAAAAGTTTGGCCCAGCTCTGCCAACATCAAAACCTCGCTGGTCTGGTGCTTAGCAGTTAAGTTACTGAGCAGGCATGGCTCCATCACTTCAGTGCCAACACATAGAGGATCGACACATGACCACAAGATGCCAGGCGTTTCCCAGCAATTCCAACATAAAGCCCACTGATGCCAATGTTTGTTGTAAGTTGGTCAGTTCCATTTCCTAATGGTCACTCCTAAAGGTCTTCCTGATTCCTTTGCTGTTCTATCCATTATTGACCCTTGCCTGAAATATTTTAACCAGTGTCCAAAACTGCACTTGCAGCTCTAATAAGTGGGTTGGCAACTACAGCAAGCTGTCCTTTAAATACACTTTCAGGATTAATAGAGTCAGCTCGAATATCCTCCTATTTTGCAGTATGAGGTGCATGTACTATTAATGGCCACAGTCCATTCCAACAACTGTAAAAGTAGACATAAAGCACCTTATTCCAATAAACTGACTTTATTCTTAACACATGGCAGAACCCTGGATAATAGTAACATATCAGGCTGCTCTTGGCCTTTTATCAAGGTCATGTATCACCCAATTTTTTTATCCATACACTTGCTTCATGGTTTAGAGTAAAGCACTTTCCACTGACTCTGGATCACCATATTTGCACCAGAGGACCTTCCAGGTTCACAAGCTTTCTCTTCCCTCAGCTTTCTGCCAAGAGACGTCAAAAGCTGAACTTTGAAACAATCTCCACTTGTAAAGTATGTTGTCTAAATCTACCATGCCCTGTAACTGGTATCAGAATGGGGTCCTTGATCGTTTTTTAAAATCCTACCTGGAACCCGCAAATAAAGCTCATTAAAATACGCAGATGGAGTTATCTCAGGGAGGACAGACAGGGCAATTTTTTCAAAGACTAGCTCGCAGCAGGCAATCCTCTGATGTGGAGCAGAGAGGACAGGAACAATATTATTCCTGCAGTAATGCTGTTGGATAAACTGCTTCAGAAAACCTCTAGACATCGATCCAACTGGTAATAAGCCTTCCCCATGTTTGATGAAAGGAAGGCTTTCTCTGCGAGTCTGTTAAAAAATTAGCAAGTTTCCCTTGCCTGTAGAAAATAGACTTAATAAATACATGACTACATAAAACCTGACAGACGTTACCACTCATTGACCCAATGGGTTTGTCTTACCAAATTAAATGATGCTCATATTTAAGATAATCATTGCCTGTCTCCTTCAAGCATTGTTTTCTTTTTATACTGTGGTGAAAAAAAACCTTCTACTGTACTTCAAAACATAAAACATCCAATTTTATTAGGGATGCACCGAATCCAATTTTTTGGATTCGGCCGAACCCCCGAATCCTTCACGAAGGATTCGGCCGAATACCGAACCCTAATTTGCATATGCAAATTAGGGGTGGGAAGGGGAAAACATTTTTTACTTCCTTGTTTTCTGACAAAAAGTCACGCAATTTCCCTCCCTGCCCCTAATTTGCATATGCAAATTAGGATTCGTATTCGGTTCGGCCGGGCAGAAGGATTCGGCCGAATCCGAATCCTGCTGAAAAAGCCCGAATCCTGGCCGAATCCCGAACCGAATCCTGGATTCGGTGCATCCCTAAATTTTATATACCAGTGCAGGCATGTCCAAAGTGTGGCGCGGGGGCGAATTGTGGCCCGTTTTCAAATTTACACTGTCCCTCAGCCTTCATCATAAAATTAATAATAATGAGGCCCCCCAGCACAGTGCGATCAGGAATCCCATAGCAGTAATATTAAGGCACATTAGTGAAATGAAATAGGGCTGAAGGTGTCAACACCGGACGCGCCAGTACAGTAAACTATAGAAGTATGGCGTCACTACATTCCAGTACGTGTCTATTACTAACACCTTCAGCACAAAGGCAGCAATATAGACCAAGTGGCAGATCATTTCACTAATGTGCCAAAATATTACTGCTACAATTACTCGATTCCTGTAATTTAATGTTAATGGTTCAAAGAATGTTGGACTGAATGGTCGGGCCCCACACATTTTCACCTCACCAAATCTGGCCCTCATTGCAAAAAGTTTGGGCACCCCTATACTAGTGGTCCCCAAACAGTGGCTCCTGAACAAAATGGTTGTCACCAACCCCATGGATTTTGCTCCAAAAAGCAGGTGCTTATTTTTGAATTACTGGTTTGGAGGCAAGTTGTGGTTGCATATATAACAGGTTTATGGCCTCCTATAGGCTGCCATTCCACATAGGGCTACCAGATAGTCAATCATATCCTTTATTTGGCACCCCTGGGAATATATTTTCCTGTGTGTGTAGCTCCCCAAATCGTTTTACATTTGATTGTGGCTCATGGGTAAAAACTGTCAAGGGCCCCTGTTATATATCCTGGTTACAACTTGAGCAAAATTCAAATATGATTTTAGTTTCAGCAGCGATGTGTCAAATAGATGAGGCCTAGGTGTTGGCTATGATATGAAAAATAAGAGTTAGAACCTCTGAACCAAATGAACTCTCTCTGTTATATTTGAACTTAAAACCCTTAGATACAATAGAATCCAGGACAGATACTTTGCACCCATTAGTCTTTGACTGAAATGATACATGTACTCTTCAAGTAGTTGTAGCATAATTATAAAATTAGAAACAATTTGGGGGTTTTGGCCTAGATTTCCCTGGTTCTCACAAGTTTTCAAAATTAAACTCTTGTTTACACATATAGACTTCATTCTTCCCATCTGCCTTAGCATTACCTTAATTTCTCAAGAGACGAGATATCTCATGTACAACTTTGACTGTCGAGAGTCAGGAAAAAAAAAATATTTTCTTAGGGGTTGGGTGGAAGAATGAAACAGGAAAGAGATGGGATACTGACCTGGGAGAAACATGATTGTTGTTCTTCCCCGCTACTGAAGTTGTGACCTCGCAGGATATTTCCCATGCACAAAAGCCCAATGCAATAATAACTGTGCCCCAGGCCTCTTCCTGATCCATTTGTAGATATCCAACTATTTACTGGTTATTGTTCCTCAAACTTTTGCAAAAGTTAAAATCCTGGAATAAGGTTTTTTGGAAGTTAATGTGAACTTACAAAGGCTTTTGGTTTGGCTGAAAGGGAACATATTTTTATATAATAGTTGATAGTGGATGATAGGAGATTAAAAAGAACTACTAGTATTGCATAGGGATGAGAGAAAGAAGTCCTTGTAGTACAGTTATAGGATCTATTATCCAGATTGCTTGGGACCTGGGGCTTTTCCGATTACATCATTTTAATCTCCATACCTTAAGTCTGCTAAAATTCATTTAAACATTAAATAAAGACAATCAGGTTATTTTACCTCCTAAACAGATTCACGCATCTCAGTTTGGATCAAGTACAAGCTAATGTTTGCTTTTTTACAGAAAAAAAGAAATTTGCTTTTAAAAAATAGAAATATTTGCTTAAAATGGGTCTGTGGGAGATGGTCTTCCTGTAATTTGGAACTTTCTGGATAATGGGTATCCGCATTACAGATCCTACACTTGTAAACCTACATGTTCAGCTCAATATAATGTAATGGGAAAGAAATAACCTGCCATATGGCCACCTTTTAAAGACATCAAGAAAACCTGACATATGTACAGGGTTGATCTTGAAGGAATCTCTAAATAACGAATGTTTTCTCAAAACATATGGTAACCAACTGATCACAATCAGGCCAGGACAGGTAATCTTGATATACTGCACTAAATGATGCAAAATTCTTCTTCCTTAAAGCGGGAAACCATTTTTCCTGTCAAACTTCTTACTTACATCTTATTTACTAGTGAAGTTCCTTTAACCTTGAGGGTTTTTATTGTCATAAGTTATGGTGAAAGGGTGAAGGAATGGAGGCAGATATGATATAATTCACTAAAAGGCTGACATATTTAGGGGGTTATTTACTAAAACTAAACTTTTTCTCATAATTTCAATAAAACAAACTCGCCCAAACTCCCATCCACAATTTTACCTTATCTATTAATAAAATAACTTGAAAAACTAGGCTCTGGAAAAGTCTTGAAAAACCAGATTTTTTCACTTGATTATTTTCGAGTTATCACCCGTAAACCCTGAAATTCTAGATTATTGTAGGAAATCCATCACAGACCACAATATCTTCAAATTGGAAAAGGGACATCTGCCATTGACTTCTACAGGTTTGAGATGGAGTATTTAGTGATTTAGACTTTTAGCAGCTTTGGGGTATAATGAATCTCTTTAGGTTTTTTTACTCTTGAAAAAAAATTGAGTTTCCCCTTTAAAAACCCAACGAGAAAAAAACCCCTTTAATGTACTTTTAATTTGACAGTCTTTAAAAATACAATTTTTTTATGTATAATTTAAAATAGCATACAACTAAAAGAGTGTAGGCATGACTGATAAATAAGGCTACGTTTTCTAGAAGCTTGTGGTGCCACTGAAGTATTCATTTTTGGTTATGTAGTTTGGAACTTAACCAAAAGGAGGGGGAGCCTCTCTCTATAAAACAGGTATACAGATAAAGACAAAGAAATACAAAGCTCAAGTTGCAAGGTTCAAGTTATAACTGCTCAGTATTTGATTACAGAAAAGATAATAAAAGCTCTAGATGGGCAAGTCTGGAACCAGGTTGAGAAATGATTCAAAAGAGTTTTTGCGCTTCTTGGATCCAAGTTCAATAAGTAGTGATTCCAAACACAGATTTGAAGTGGGTCATGGAACAGAGAGACCCTAGACGTTTGCCACATAAAGGTGAAAATAAGGGTACTGAAGTTGGTTCTGAGCCTAGAAGGCTTGGGTGTAAGGAACAGAGTATTTGAGGAGGCTCATATTGATCTAATTTTCGAGGAGGAAGGAACAGACACTAAAATAAAATGTACGGTATTTGGGTAAAAAAAGATCATGTAGCGTGAAAGTCTAGAAATAATTCCTGTAAACTAAGGAACAGCATTTCCAGTAATACAAATTGTTTCTCATTGGACTACAGAATAATATGATCAACTCTAAAGCTATTAAAGTGTTTGTCCCCTGCAGGGTTATGTTAAGAAACTATTTCTAAAATACTCCTGTTTTCTAAACACACACATATAAGGGCAATAAATAAAAAATAACCTTCTTTACCCATTAGAAGCAGAACACTAGATAAAGGTCTGCAACAAAAAAATCTGTACCAAAGAGAAAACAACCCAAATCATATCAAGCTGGCAATTATATTCCCTTCATTAAAACTGGAAATAAAGACTTTACAGTCCATCTTTGAGTGTTTAGAGCACGACCTTTATATGTTCACAACTGAGGAAGTAATAATGGATTCTGTAGTTCAGAGCAGCTCTTAAAGGCATTCATAGTTCTTGACAAAGAAACGAGTGGGAGTCTGTTTATGGGGCCATCAGATCTGCCTTGTTTTCCTGGCAAATAATACTTCTAAATTTAGACCAAGAGTAGAAAATAGGCATCTCCTCTGCCAAATAAATGAAAACAAAGTTGTAAGGCTGATGATCTCACCTTTTGTCAGCAAAACAGCCCCGTCAGACACCAATACAACAATGAAGCCTCAAGAAACCACTAATGGACCTCCACAAACGCTCCTCTTTTTCCACAAGCTCATCATTCACCCTGCACTTCCCAGAATTGTGATGACCTCTAATAATAGGCCCTTGTCCTTAAAGGAAAACTAGATGGCACTATAAGTGGGGATTAGTAATTTTGACAGGAGGGAACCAGAAAAGACACAGAAGATCCCTTCAAAGATATTTTCTTGAAGGAACAAGCTGGTACTGCTAAAATGCAATGAAGTGAATCAATAAGTTTCCTCCAGGAAGGCACACGGGTCTCCTGTGCTTGTTGGCATGTCACACTGTTTAGGGAAGCAACATGAATGCTGGATCTTGTCAGAGGACATTAAACATTTCCACAGTTCCGTGGTCAGTAACAGCAATACCATGATAGCCAGCACACACATCATTCCCTTTTATCTGTCAGAAGACTGAGTTTAGCCATAACCTTCAACAAATGCAAGTAAGGTCACCATGCTTTTCCTTGGGGATATTATTCGCTTTTCCTGCTCGTCGGACACTATGAAACAGGAGCCACCTATAAAATTACTCAATCATTACAATATACCTGCTAAATATATAATACATTATTTACATGATTAGGATTTTTGTACAGAATGGTGGACTCCAAGGAAGTAAAGAAGTAAGTAGTGGTTCCAACCATTGCAGATATTTCAAGATGTTAAAACATAATCTCACCTTCCATACCTTCCAGGCAATCTCAACTACTCTCTCTTCCTTCATAAACATCATAATAGGATTGGAGCACAATCACCTAAAACCTCAGGGAGCACACTGAAGCAAAACATCAAGGGGCATGGCTTTGCTGGAAGAGTACCCTGCAAACTGTTTCAAAGAAGTGATGTGCGGGTCAACAAAAAGTTGACCTGTACCTAACTCTAACCAGCCCCTCCAACACTAGCACTCCACTCTAACTAGGCTCTCATCCGTATTTATAGAAGGCAGTGCTCACTGGAGGCAGAAGCTGACATAGTAAGGTAGCAGGTGAGGAGAGCGGAATGAAGAGCTCAACCCAAACCCAGGCCAGCTAATCGTGTGCGGAAGTCGGCCTGAATCTACCGATCCACAGGTCCCACGGATCACTACTGTACAGTCCGCTATGATAAAAATTAACTGAAATATCCATGGTACAAAGATATCTGTCAGAATCTGCCCAATATACATGTACTGGAAATTTCCTCAATGAGTCTATGGGCAGCTTAAAACCAAAAAATATAAATATAAGATTATCATCTTATGGGCTGTGTTGCCCCTTAAGTCCTGTTAACTGAAGGAAAGTTAAATAAGTATAGCCCTCAAAGCACAGCGTGTGCTAGTTGCCCAGATATACAGTATACACAAGGAAAATTAGAGGAATTTTTTGTTTTATTACAGAATTTATATTATCATTATATTGTACATATGCTTTAGCATGCTAACAATTGGGAGAAGGCAAAATGCAAAATAGACAAAACACAGGCAAAAGTTTTCCAGATTTTAGTTTAGTCTGGTGGAACAGATTATTTTGTACACTTTTGTGCTGCAGCATAGAAATGCACTTACAAAGGAATTCAGAAGTACTATTGACAGTTCTAAGTTAATACAAAAAAAAAAAAAAATCCACACAGACATTTTTTGAAAAAAAATTAAGCTCACCATAGATCTGACACTTCTCCACTCTGAATAGGCTTTCTGCTTTTTAGTGTCAAAACTGGGACTGCCTCTGTTCTGAAGACTGAAGATCGATAAATTTGATGCACCACCTGCCAATATCACTGCCAGTGCAAACGAAGAACTCCCATGTTTTGACAGCATTACAATGAAGAAAACATACACGGAATGAAAAAAATCAGATCGGACAGCGTTTTACAGAGTGTAGTGCCCTGGCCAACATTGACGCCAACGCCTCTGCCTATTTAAGGACACTGGCAACTCACTTTATTGCCTGGTTGTCTTTATTGTTTCCTAGAATCTTAGCTTTGTGCGTTGATTTGTTTGGATTTCTGTTTTGCCCGATTGATCCTGCAGTTCTCTGTCTGCCCTGACTTCAGCCTAATCTTTGATTTCAAACCAGTGTTGCGTGTCTCTGACCTAGACCCGTTGAGTCTGATTTTGTCTTCTCTCTGGAAATCACACTTTCAGCTTCACTCAGCATCTACTCCAAAGCAGTGGCTCATGAGCAACATGTTGCTCACCAACCCCTTGGATTTTGCTTCCAGCGGCCTCAAAGCAGGTGCTTATTTTTAAATTCCAGGCTTGGAGGCAAGTTTTGGTTGTATAAAAACTAGGTGTACTGCCAGAGTCTCCTGTAGGCTGACAGTCCACATAAGGGCTACCAAATAGCCAATCACAGCCCTTATTTGGCACCTTCAGGAACTGTTTTCATTCTTGTGTTGCTCTCCAACTTGGGGACCCCTGCTCTAAAGAAAAGGTGTCACACTTGAACAAGGGCATCCAGAGACCTGGTGCCACGCAGAAATGAAGCAAATAAAAGGTAAAACAGCTCCTAAATGTTGGCTTTAACCCACTAGGAAGACACAACGCTTTATATGGAGGGGCACCTTAAGACCAGTTATGTTGAGTGTAACTTTATCCTATAGTTATGAAACAACAGCAGGTTGAATGAGAATTTTCCTACCTTTTTATGAGCAAATAGGGCTGAAGTCGCACATATGGGCCGATAAGGACTGGGGATGCACTGAATCATGAGAGATCCAGCCATATACGGAACACAATCCAAACCCTTATTTGCATATTCAATTTCAAGCATATTTTTAAATTGTCATCAATTGCTGCTTTGAAATCACATGACTACAAGAGTTTGAATTTGGTTTAGGCATCAAGGTTTTGGATGAATCTGAAACTTGCAACAAATGGTAGGATTTGATGCACCTGTAACAAAAACCTCTGCTCTAAGGTGACTATTAATTAGGCTGAGATTGCAATAAAAATGTTGTTGCCCCTTAAAATCTGTGAAACATGGGGAGAACCGATATTGATATTTTTAAATAAGTGGGCAAATAAAAATAAAATAAATAATATTTTCCCCTGAGTTTACAGTGCTTTTACGTGCTATAAAAGAAAGTTAAAAAAATTATATTTTTTCCAGAGAAGATTTCTTGACAGGGAAATGGAAAACCTTTCCCTGAATTTTTGTCAGTTATGTATAATCATAAAAAGATGGTCAGAAGAGACTGCCGCAACTGCTTGCCTTGTGCAGTCTCAACATTGTTGTGATTTTTTAACTTTTCACAACCTTTAAATCAGTTGATAGCACTCATGGCAGCTATGACTTTATCAAGACTGATAAACACGCAGCATCTGCATAATGTAACCAAAGCCCAAACTGATGAAAGTGGGTTCCTTCAAAGCAAAGCTTATAAGGAACGAAGAAGCAAAGGCAACTTTTCTAAGCTGGCTCCTTCCTGACTTTGACCTCGGAATGCTATTTCTTTGTACGACGCTTGAGCAGAATAATAATTTTATGAATTATGCCTGCCCCCATACAAGGTATGTTGTCCCATTTGTTGGGCCAGTTGACATTGGCTCGGTAATAAAGAGGAAGAACGCTTGGCTGCTTCGAATGGAGAGGTAGCAGTTGGACCATATGATGTGGCAGTTTTTGTGGTAATATCTCCTTCTTATTAAGTAAATAGTACAGTGAATACCACCCAACCTGTCGACATTTTAAGTTTGCCGCAGACAGATTCCTCCCTTTGGTGTTTTTTCCACTTGTATATATTGCTAATGAATATGAATGAGCTGGAGAGAAGTTACTTCAAACCCCTTATTTCCTTGGTGTTCTGAAAGAATCCATTAAAGAGCCATTATAACCTTCCTGCTGAACATTGCTTCTTGCAGAATACCTATGCATGCCTAGTTTTATGCTCTCTCTTATTATAGTCAATGGGCAAAAGTATGGGGGGCAGTCCCAGCAGAATTGTGCTTCATACAGTGTAATACTTATGTTGCCATATAGTTATGGTATCTCTCTGTATAGGCTATGGGCTTACTTAAAGGATGGTTCCTGCAGAATTGTGCTTGGCAGGTCGGAGCAGCTATTCTCTCTCTATGGATTCTCTCTGTACGAGCAATAAGAAATCCTAGGCAGTTGTACCTGTTACGAAGAATAGCATACAAATCCCTGTACAGATGGTCAAATCCACAATGATGACATACTATGATCCTTTGGATGTTTGTAATGGCATTATAACACAAAAGAAGCCACATGGGGACAAATATGGAGTTTTGGCCAGTCGGAGGGTCAACGGCTGCTTAGAGACAAAGCTACATGCTGAGCCAATAATACCTGTATAGTAGCCAAGGAAAATAAAGCAAAATGAAAAGAAATACATACCTTCAGCTTCTAATGGCAAGATAAAATCAGCTTTTAGTATGACGCACACAACAGTATTCCAATCTAATTTGCAAATGAATGGTATTTTGAGCCAGGTGTCGCCAACCTTTTTTACCCGTAAGGCACATTCAGATGTAAAAAGAGTTAGGCAGCAACACAAGCATGAAAAATGTTCCTGGGTGGTGAAAAACATGGACTGTGATTGGTTATTTGGTAGTCCCTATGTAGACTAGCAGCCTATAAGGTCCGGTTGGCAGTACACCTGGTTTTTATGCAACCAAAACTTGTCTCCAAGCCTGGAATTGAAAAAAAAAAAAACAACTTGTGACAGTGCCGATACCTGCACTTGAGGTCTTGGAGTTACCAAATGCCAGCAACTGAGATTAAGGGACATGAGAAAAGAATTTGGAAAGAAATTATGTGCTAAATTTTAGGACTGTATATTAGGATTTGAGCACAAGTCCATGATACAGTAGGAAACAACACACTGTAAGAAATCCACGATAGATATTATTGACTTTTCTAGCCAAAAAAAGCAAATTATGAGAGCAATAAGTACTCCTCCTCCAGCTGTTTGATGGGAGTATTTAGCTTAACGAGATGCCACCGGTCATTGGATGCAAACCAGCTCCCAAAAGGATGATGTTGGCTTTATCAGAAATTAAATCTAAGCAGACTCAATGCTTCAAACCCATATAAAGAAAGCCATCAGCTATAGCAAATGCAAAAAAAAAAAGTTTAAAACGATACAAATTATTTTAAAAAATATATATTTTCTAAAACTATAAGCCACTAGATAATCCCCAATTGATTTTTTTGGACTCCATACCAACAGGATTATTAGGCATTGGGAACACTTTTTGAAGTATTCCAATAAACCAAATACCAAATTTAGAATGGAAGCTAATTTTCTTCCAAAATTTAGTTTCAACGGAACCCTTATTCTAGTCTTAAAGGAAAACTATACCCCCCAAGCAATGAGTAAAACAGCTCATGTGTAAAACCCTGCTTCATGTAAATGAACCGTTATCATAATAATATACTTTTTTAGTAGTATGTGCCATTGGGTAATCATAAATAGAAAATTGTCATTTTAAAAAATAAGGGCCGCCCCCTGAGATCGTAAGATTCACTGTGCACACATACAAACCACATGTAAGGTCACATGAGCCAATTAACAGACAGAGTTGTGCCTTTTGCTTCCTCACTTCTTCCTGTTACAGTTAGTGTTGTAGTATTTCTGGTCAGGTGATCTCTGAGGCAGCACAGATAGAGTCACGAAATGGTGGTTCAAGGCAAGAGATGTAAAAGGGCAATATTTATGTAAATATATGTTCCAGTTTGGTAAGATTCTTTAATATGTCATTCAATTTGATATAAACTATCTGTTGCTTAAGTATTCATTTTGGGGGTATAGTTTTCCTTTAAGCAGGCCAGTCTTAGCTGCCAACTCTCCCACTCAAAACATAGTTTGGCCTGTGCATGGGGCCAAAGTGATGGCCTGCCCAACTGATATGCGATCTGGATATAAGGCATATTTAAATGTTCTGTCAAATGATCACCAGTTCAGGCTGTTGACAAGGTCTTCATCATTGACCTAAGAACCAAACTATCCAATCAGCCTGATTTGGACAACCAAGTGGGTGAACAGCAATTTAGATTCAGCTAGGATAACGTGATCCCAAAATTTCTCGTCTACAATAAATCTTTATTTACAGTTTTCTATTTTTTTTTTATTATTGCAAGGATTGTTAATATTAATCAGTTTTTAAATGAGAAGGAAAGGCATTTTCTACTTGGGGGTGCCAAAAGTAAGGCACCCCCTAGTGATTCTATTTACTTACCTCGCGACTGCACATGCGCAGTAGAGCGAGAAGCCAAACTTTAACGAAAAAGTCGCCTATTTCATTCTACTGCACATGCGTTGCTATGAAAAATTTGAAGCAGGAAGGCAATCACTCGCTAGTACAACTTCCAGACTGGTGCAGATCTGCTGATAGGAACAACGTCCTGGGGGTGCCTAACTTTTGGCACCCCCAAATAAAAACACATTTCCTTCTCCTTTAAAAATATATGCCTTAATATATGCCTGTGGATCTGTTTCCTTTGCTTGGCAAAACTTTCCTACTTTAATCACTATTTTGATTAATCCTGTTAACGGCTGAGATGAGTTTCGGAGAACATTTCTGGCCATCTCCTTTAATGGCTTATACACAAGTTCCTGTAGTATTTCCAAAATACAAGGAAAATTAATTTTTTCTAAAAACGTGAAATATTTCTACAAAACATTGCTCTTGCTGTTTTTTCAAACACAAAAACAATCTTTTTTTTCATATTAGTCCTGAGAATGCTCCTTCGTTCTCTAACGAAGATACTGTAACAAGAAACTTCATGGAAAACGTACAAAACCATAAGATTATAGGGTATATGCTGATTTTTGATGTGTGTCCTTTTGGGATAATGCATAAAAAAAGTTCTCTCTAATCAAGATGTATTTGCAGCTGGCATGGTCTGAAAACCACTGAGTTTGCAACAATATTTACCAAATTATAATACCATTGTGCAATGGTACCAAGCTGAGAGAGGCCGAGGGCATTCAGTATAACGGTTACCCTAACAACTAAGCACTTTGCAATTATCGTAGCGTCTTCATGGGTTGTCCCCAATGCCTAAAGATCAAAAAAGCCTCTACAGTTGTCCAAGCTGAAAAATCTGATGAGTGCTACTTTTTATGGGCACAAATGCAAAACCATGGTTAGTTGGTATCGAAGAATGAAAGAATATGAATCATTGAGGTTAGGCTGAGCCCGGAGAGGCAAGTTCAGTCTTAAAGACAAAACGAGAGGTATCAGCAAAACCAAAGCAAAAACCGGTCTTTTTTTCAATTACAGCTTATATCATATAGAGACGTACTGGGTTCCAAGCAATACTGTAGCCATATGCCAAATTAATTCCCAGCCTGGCAGTTCTTCAGGTGACAATCTCTTTAAAGAGCCAATAAGGCATCAATATTTATTTTCTTCCTGTTGTAATCTGATAATGAATATATTATTATGATATAATTATTTCCGCCTTTCTTTATTTTGCCTAGTTGCGATGAAGGATTGACCAACTCTACTTCCTTTACACTTCCCACTACTCTCCTGTAGTGTAATAATTTCAGCTGGAGGTGTAAGGGGGTGTGGCCTTATGCCATAGGGGGGGCAATGACAAAATACCAGGGACCTGAGGTTTTCTGGATAAGGGGTCTGTCCGTAATTTGGATCTTCATAGTTCAACAAGTCTACTAAAAAAACAATAAAACATTAATAAAAAACAATAAGATTGTTTTGCCTCAAATAAAGAATAATTATATTTTAGTTTGGCTCAAAAGCACAATACACCGTTTTATTATTATAGAGGACAAGGAAATCATTTTTTTTTTTCAATGTGAACTCTCTCATAATGTGGGAGATGGCTTTCCTGAAATTCTGAGTTTTCTGGATAACGGGATTCCAATGTAACGGGGTAGTCTATACCTGTATGTATGTATATATACTATATATGTTTATAGTCCTTATGCAGCCTACGAGGTCCTACCTTCACAACTTTTTAAACGATTTTATTTTGAAATATAAAAATTGCTGCCTTTCCAAAAATCGTATGCTTTATAAATAATTAATAGCTTTGATTGGATTGATTTAACACTGTTTAATGAATAAACATCCTGCCGCCTCTTTAATTTTTCTAGATTAGGGATGTATTTCCTATTTGTTTCCGGAGCCAGGATTATGGCAAAAGGTTACCTTTCAAAAACAAAAAAGATTAATAACTAAAAGCAGAATGCAGTAGCATAGCAGATACATTACAGAATACTTGCAAGGGATGAAACAACAGCAGGGTCTAGGTTTCAGAGAATCTAAAGGACAACTAAAGCCTAAAATGAATAGAGCTAGGAATACAGGATTGTATATACTGAACAGCATGACTATGAAGATTTTCATTTACCTATACTAGATATACTGAACAGCAATGAACCAGTATTTCCCCAGCAGCTCCCCATCTTGGATCATGTTAGGCTTCGAGGAAAAAATAGGCTCGTCCAAGCGGCTGTCTGGTTCAAAACCTCTTGCCCAGTTTTTAATGTTTTACAAATTGGGCAGATATAGCGAATGGTGGGGGTTTGGCAGCATAGCCACATCCCCAACATCACCAGTACCTACAATGTCACCAATCCCACCCCCAACATCACAGCTCCGCCCTTTGACATCACCAACCTGCCACTCCACCCCTCTGTCCATATTTTGATGACGGAAAAGGTGGCCTTACAGAATACTGAACTCTGACTCTCCAAGACACATTGCAACTTTGTATGAAGCCTTCTCCATAGTATCAGCTATAAACATGTTTTATTCTGAATTGAGTTATATACAGGAATGGGACCTCTTATCAAGAATGCTCAGGACCTGGGGTTATTTATTTTCTGAAAAAAACTCCAGACTAAATCCGCACTGGTTTTTGGGGCATTTTTATTAATACAATTTCCCAAAAATTTTGTTTGTGGGAAAAAATAGTGAAAAAAACAATTTTCACGAATTTTCAGATTTTTCATCCAATCTTCACGATTTTTTTTTTTTGGATTTTTCACCCGAAAACTTCAGGGTATTGCCAGAAACCCAGCGCACATCAGAAAATCATTGGGACTTCTCCAATTGAAGTCCGATTTTATTAAAAAAAATCACAGATTTTTGCATTCAGAGTTTAGCAAATAACCCCCTAAGTCTACTAGAAAATCATGTAAACATTAAATAAACCCAATAGGCTGGGTTTGCTTCCAACAAGGATAAATTATATCTTAGTTGGGATCAAGTACAAGCTACTGTCTTATTATAACAGAAAAAAAGGAAATCATTTTTAAAAAAAAAACGAATTTTTTTGGATAAAATGGAGTCTATGGGAGACGTTCTTTCCGTAATTCTGAATATTCTGAATAACGGGTTTCCAGATAATGGATCCCATACCTGTAGAAGGTACAGCAATTTGGCTAACCTTATTGCGTCTGGGGATGAATTAGAATGTCTGCTCCTAAAAATGTGTTAAAGATGGATTAACTGCCATCAGAGAATTTCAACCTGACCAGGGTCCATTATAATTTAAATATAAGGCCATTTTAAAATAAATAAATAAAAAAAATCATCTGTTAAATTCAGTCTACCATACGTCTAGTCAATAACTGGAATGCTGTACAATGCAACATAAAGTTTAAATAGTTTGAAAATATAATCGCTATATGATTTAGTTTGCTTCCTAATTACTTAACAATCCTTGTCTAATCAACATTGTAAAATACACTGGCAATTTACTGAGCAGCTCTGTGGTTAGCACAGTTGCCTTGCAGCACTGGGGTTCTGAGTTACACCGAGACTAGGGAACTATCGGAGTTTTAAGTCTGTATTTTCACCACATGTCTGCGTGGGTTTTCTATGGGTATGATGGTTTCCTTCCAGTCTCCACCAACATACAAGTCGGTTAACTGCCTCCTGATTATATTGACCCATGTGGCTTGTGTGTGTATGAAATGGCCCAGGTAGGGGGGATTGCTTTATTAGATTATTAAATAAGATGTACCTTGTATGCAAATTCTTTTTCAAAATGTTTTTATAGGTATGGGATCTATTACCCAGAAACTATTATCCAGAAAGCTCTGAATTATGGAAAGGACATCTCCGATAGACTCCATTTTATCGAAATAATCCAGATTTTTTTAAAATTATTATTTCTCTGTAATAATAAAACAGTAGCTTGTACTTGATCCCAACCAAGATATAATTAATCCTTAATGGAGGCAAAACCAGTCTATTGGGTTAATTTAATGTTTAATTAAAATTTAATTTATGTTTTTGTAGTAGACTTAAGATATGAAGATTTAAATTATGGAAAACTACAGGTCCTGAGCATTCATTCTGCATAACAGGTCCCACATCTGTATATTGATTATAATAGTTCATAGTTGATATACTCCAGAATTAATACAAATAATGCTCAGTGTCAGTCTTCGTGGAATGGGTAATGAAAAAAGGAAAAACCTCATCCCGTTCTAGAAACCTACATCAACCAATCAAACGTTTGCCTAGAAACCAGACAGCTCTTTGCAATTCACTTTACAAATGGGACCTGTAGTAAGGAATTAGTTGCGATTAAAACATTTTTTAAAATTGGAACCAAAAATCCAGAACTCTTCCCCGTGAATAACAGCGTTATAAGATCATTTTTAAAAATGTAATCAATACCATCTCCAATGAAATGAACATTTAGAATATAAAGGACCTCAAAATATCACTGATATTTGACTTACCGCACTTTGACAAATGACTCACGCTTGCTTTTAAAAAGAAAATCCCATTTGTCAGGACAGCAATGATCCAAGGGCACTGGAGAGGTTAATATTTTTTCGCGAAGTTCACTTAAGGTATCAGGGGAAAATTTTTAAGGAAAAAAACCCCTTTGAATATGCAATGGCTAATCTAAAAATACCTTTGAAATGTGTAAGTAGCTATGAAACTGCCAGAAATAAGAGAAAAAAAATACCTGTCAGGGCAGTTATCACACCATAGCTAATTGATTACAAATGTTTGAAGGTCTCAGCAATAAATCAGCACTTTAATCCGGCATTAGCCTCTCACCATCACCCACCCCTGAGCTACGCTGATGTCTCAATGAAAAGCACCGATTCCGCAATTCGCCTAATAATTTTCTCTGACCCTTGACATAACTCCCTTGTTGTATCAGGAGCCATAAAATATTAAGACGCTCACTAACTAAAAATAAGCTTACAATGACTATTTTAAAGGCTGTGTGTGGCCTTACCCATATATTTTTGGCAAGATGCTCTTTCTCCGACCACAGCTATATTCATCCAAGAGCAGTGGCACTGGAGAGTCTCTGTCTCACCTGTCAAAGCAGAGGAACTTTGTTCAGAAGACCACCAGGAGTCCATGGACTTGATCCATGGTTCTACCACAGTCAGTCTCGATAAGGAACCATTAGCAAGACCATAAAAGTCTTGGGAAGAGCAAAAGGAGGTCCAGACATGATGCTACATATTTGATGGTCTCTGTTAGAATAGAACTGTAGGAAATAACTGAAAAAAGAAGGGTTTACTATTTAGACATAGTCTCAAGGTACCCAGAATAGAACTAAAATCCTTTGGATTTTGAATGTTCTGTTACATAGTACCCACAGTATGGAAGGCTTTGCCAATAACAGTCCTAGAGGTATCTTCACTGAAAGATATATTTGCTCACCCAGAGTTTTTGATTACAATAAGGAGCATATCTTCATTCAATAATTTATTAAATGCTTTTAATTGTATGAAAATATTAATTATTATTATTATTATTATTATTAAGTATTAATACTTTTTCCACATAATGTATAAAAGTACAATTACAACAGGTATGAGACCAGTTATCTAGAATGCTCAGGACCGGTTCTTTCTATAGGTTGGATCTTCATACCTAAAGTCTACTAGAAAACCATTTAAACATTAAATAAACCCAATAGGCTGGTTTTGCCTCCAATAAGGATTAATTATATCTTAGTTGGGATCAAGAAAAAGCTACTGTTTTATTATTTCAGAGAAAAGGTCCAGAGCATTCTGGATATCAGATCCCTTACCTGTACAATTTAAGCAATATACCAAAAGTCAGACAGCCCATGTCCATCGTCAGGGCTACAATCGTTATTGAAAGTCTGATGACTTTTGATTGTGGTTTCCCCATACATTGGGATTCAATTTTGGAATGCTCACACTATTTTGGTACTAAAGCACAGTAAATTAGTGTTTTGATGTTGTTGATTTTGTACGACAAATAAGAAAACACATTTTTTTCTTTGAAATGAAACGGAAACAGGAAATTATTTATCTGAAACAGATAATTGAATATATTCTAGATCATGTTGCATGTTTTATTAATAAGCAAATGATATAATTTCCTTGTTCTTAGATGTTGCCATTGCATTAGGTTCATTTTTTATGTTTCTTTAATTTACTTTTTGTTTTGTTCAAATAAAATACAATGAAACCTCAATTTTCAACCCTGATTGGCCCCACCAATATATAAATATAAAAATGCCTTTTCACTGATTTTACATGTTCCCTAGTTTTGCACAATTTCTTTCTGGTCTCATGAAAAAAAGAAAATGGGGGTTCTACTGTATGCCCACTGTTCCAGCAGCTATGATTGGAAAATTTTGGGTTAAAGAACAAAAAAACAATTCACTACATTTTAGACTAATAACTGCACCATCTAAAGTAACATATTTTACTTGCCTTATATCTACTAATGACTCCCTTCAGGCTACAAACTTCAGCTATTTTTCTAGCTCTGTTTGTAGTATTACATGTGCAATGCAAAGAAGGAACCCAGGAGCCACTGGAAATGTACAATATTATCACAAATATTCATTATCAGAGCTATAATAAATTCTGCCGAATATATCATATAGCCAAATAAATGGCATCCCTGCTTGAAGTATTGGCAGTGTTTGTCATTGTGTAGATGTTACGTCTAATGATTCGGAAAGCTAAATATGAATTTAAGTAAATGTTTTACTTTGTAAAAATCATTTGTGTGTTGATTATCAACAGAATATTAGAACAAAAAAATCCATTACAATTTTTTTTTTTAAACAAAATTTTGATCAAAAAACTTAAATGTTAGAATATATGATTTCTAAAATCTTATAGTAAAATGATTGCTAAAGTACTCTGCATTCAAATGAATACCTTTTTCATAAATGGAAATTCTGGCTTTACAAATTCTCATTCCAAACTGATACACTGCGTCATTTATAATCTCCCTCTATATTGCTTATAAAATATATGAAGACTTTATGAAATAGATTACATATAAATTTATAAGTGTAATAAAATATAAAAGAAACTGATCCGTTATAGATTAGTACAGGTATGTTATCCATGATGCTCGGGACTTGGGGTTTTCCAGGTAAGGGGTATTTCCTTAATTTGGACCTTAAGTCTACAAAATCAGTAAAACGTTATATAAAACCATTAGGATTGTTTTGCGCCCCATTATATTTTAGCTGGGACCAGTACAATGTACCGTTTTATTATTACAGAGGAAAAAGGAAATCATTTCTTAAAATTTTTAATTACAGGATTCAAAGATGACCGTAATTCGTAGTTTTCTGAATAATGAGCCTATGGATAATGGGTCCCATAATGTAGAGATCTGTTCTATCCCTGCACATAATATGTAAGTTTTCCTTATATCTATAAATAAAAGTCAAATTAATTTTGCTCAAATTCTTTTTTTTTTTTATAATCCTATAAAGCTTTATCAACCCTGTATGGCTTTTACCTGATCCCTCCCAATTCACATGATATTTAAAAAGACCTGGGTTTTTGGGTAGAGAGTATCATTCAATGGCTATTAATATTCCTTTAAAAGATTTGACATTGATTATGATGATTATGAGAAAAGATTATGAGAAAATTGGCTGCTTTGTACAAGTAGAAAAAAGAGCCAAATTTGCAAAAGAAAAAAAAATAAAAAAATGTTAAATTTAAGTAACTGATTAAGGAATAAATGAAACACTACTAAAAAAAAACAGCTACTATTGATAAGAAGTCTTATCATTTTAAGAAAATTTATGAAAATGTGCAATTAAAGGACTACAAAATGTTACTACATGAAAAACGTCTGCTACACCAATATTCAAACGTTTGACGCTCAGAGTTTCTACCTTTTCATTTGAATCCAGCTTCCCTCTCGAGCCATGCCAAACACCTTGATCACATAAAATGCATTATTGCCATTAAAATGCAATCATGTTAAACAGCCAATAAAAGAACAGCCATATTACTGGCCAAAAAAAAGAAAAAAAAATGAATAATAGGAACTAAAAATGTTTTGCAAATTTAAAGCCCTAATGAATATATAGAAAGCCTCTAATGTAAATATTGTGTCCATACTCATAATATTAAAAATAAGGTGGGGGTATATATGACTACATCTTTCATTTAGTATGTATAATTTAGGGTTTTTGTTTTATTTATTTTTTTTTTTTAGTAGCAATCAACAATTTCCCTATTTAGCTGCTTAAATCCCCAGGGGTTAATATAAATCATATCAGCAGCACTGAAATAAAAGGCTGCATTATATAACCTTACTGTACAAGTTGTATGACATTTTTCTACACAAAAAAACAGGGTCTACCTCCACTGAGTACCACACCACCCTACCACCGTGGCAATATGTTAATTGTTTGCCCATTTCTCTCGGCTGTGTATATTTGTATGCAAAATGGGCAAATGCTGCAGTTTTCTAAAGGTTCCAGGTTGCAGAATTAAGTGAAAAAATATTTATCTAAGAGGTGTTTTTGTTCTTTTTTTTTTTACGTGGATATAAACTTTGATGAAGATTGGCATCCAAAAAGGTTTTTTTTTTTTCTTTTAATTGCAGAGGAGGAACGGCTATAATTTATTTTTCTCTCTCCAGAACAAATACACTGCAGACGGATTTAAAACAGCAAACGGACTGCAATAAAACAATTGTAAAATAAACGGAAAAAAGACGAAGTGTCTAAAACACATCAAAAACAGATGACTACGTCTATGATCCTCTTTTAACAACCGAAAATTGGGTCTTCCCTCCCTAGTATGGGCTCTGAACTTTGGATCTGACGGAGTTAAGAAGAAAACTCAGTTGCATGTGTTTCCATTTATCTAAAAAGCCAGTGAGCAATTTGAAGACCTTGAAAATATCACAATCATATTTGAGCAACTATTATCTTAATATGCAAAATGTTAAAAGCCGTCAAGATCCTATGTATATATACCCAATGGTGCAGTTAAGATTATCCAGCCCTGCTCCTCCAGCTTCCTTATAGCTGAGCTTGCACTCTTAGCTCATTTTAAGAGAATTACACAGTAATAAAGGATATTAACAACCCCGACATTTTTACTTTGAGGACGTAGACTACAAAAACTACTGAAATAATAGAGCAACCATATGTAGGGAGGCTTTTCTTTAAGGGTGGGAATGCATTCTCGAATGCAGAAGAGTCGATTTAAAAAAAAAAAAAAATTCTATTATTACAAGGGTAAGATCAAGTGAGATGCCTCCAGATTTTTAAGTACAATAAATAAGTTGTCTATTGGAAGATTTTTTACATTCTAAAGAAATAAAGCCTATCCCATATATCTTGAGAAGATATTGACAGCCAAAAAATCTTGATGATAGAATATGGCGGGTGACCGGCCCCAAATTAGGAGAAATCAGCATATAATGTTACATAGATGACTTTACATTAACCCCTTCTTCAGGGAAGGAACTATAGCATGATTTTTGACCACTGGGAGTAAGGGAGAAAGATGCTCAGAAGCTAAAGCATAATAGAATATAGAATAAGGATGGACAGTTGGATAGATACACAAAAAGACAGAGAAAAAATGAAGAGACAGATTTATACTTCCTACAGGTGATGTGGTCAACACAAAATGTCTCAGCTGAATTTTTTTAGCTGTGGTTATTTTAGTATTGAGAACTATATTTTTAGGTAGATTTTCAAATATCTCTTCAATATCTTCAACAGGAAATAGAAGGAATAATATTGACTTGAGGAATGATTTCATGATAAAAACATTGTTTATCAAGACAAATACTTTTGTCCGGCCATAAAAAGAACAGTTGCCCTATTGCTCATTGAAGTTCAGCCTTTGAAAGCGAGTTTGAATTAAGAGATTCTGGCAGTTAAGGGGTAGAACATTCAACATTGAAATCGCTCCCATTCAACAGAAGGGAGAGTGATTTATAAGGACAAAATAACAGAAGCAAGCTTACCTTCTTGACAGCCTTGTCCCAAGTTTAAATCCAGTCTCCACTAACCAAACCCCCTAAAAAACCCAACTTTTGGTTAACTTTCATCAGGAACCTGTGTGTTTAAATTTAAAAAAAAAAAAGGGTGTCTTTTTTTTCTCCTCTTTAAGCCATTTTTGTTTTGCAAATGATTTGTTCGGTGCTCGGTCTGAAGACAGGCACTTCCAGACTATAAAACATGCAATTTAAGGACACAAGGAAACCATGTAATTAAGACAAAGTGTTACTTTGGCGAGCATGGAATTTCACAGTGTCCTTCCATTTGCTTTGAAAGTTTTGGAACACAATAGTAAAATTGGTTTACAGAACCGAAACGACATTAGATCCTAATATAAAGAGCGTAACCACAGAATGTGAATGTGCCGACCCTGTGCCATTAACTCACGGGTTCACACAGTCGGCGGGTGTGCCGCTAAGTCACTGTTTGCTTATTTAGTCAAATACATACTTTAGTGCACATTTTCTAAGACACTGGATATGTCAACTGTGAAATTGTGCATCTTCTACTTTGCCTCGGAGTAACCAAATGACAAGAACTAAAAAGAATTGCTGCCTGTTATACTGGATGCCAACTGTTGTGCATCCATAAACTGGTACAGAAGGCATCCCAAAATACAAAAATCTACATTTTACAGCAAACTTTTAGGGTTCCATTCCCATCTGCGATCTGAAACTTGGATAGGGTAACCCCTACCATTTAGTAAGGCTACATATATGTGACAGTTTTGAGATTTTCAGTCATCCTCATTCTAAGTGGCGTTCAAGCTAGGCTCACATGGGGAGGGGGCAGCTCCGAAGTGTGGGAATCGGTGTCCTAATGAATGTTCCAGTTTGTCGCTAATGAAGTTTATTTTAAAAATGGTAGGAGCTACTTTGAAGGCAATGGATTAAATGCCAAGTCTAAAAAATTCCTCAAGGATAGGGATGATAATTAAGGCAGAAGTGATCAAACAAGTTTCGTCTTACAAAAAAAAAAAAAAACAGCACTTTGGTGCAATCAGCATCAGATTCGGAGAAAAAAAATTAATAAATTGCAACTGCCCCACTACTGTATGTCCTATAATAATTGACACTAGAAAAAAAAAAAAAAAAAAAAGAATACATAATTCCCCTAAGAATCCACTAGTTGGGAATAGAGATGGACGAATTTTTTCGCCTTGTTTCACCGCGGAAATGACGCCCATAGACTTGTATGGTGTTGTGCGACAAAAAAAAGACGCATGTCAAAAACATTTTGACGCCAATAGACTTTAATGGGCGTCGGTGATATTTCGCCGGCCGCAAATTTTTGGTGAAACGAAAGGGGTCAAATTCACCCATCCCTAGTTTTGAATAAGATCCATTGCTTGATCTGGACGTTTACCAAACGTGTACCAAATGTGTACCTTCTCCTGGCTCATGTCTCAAGTCCTCTGCTCTTGGTTTCATTTTTTACAAGTGCTTAGCGCAACTGTGGCAAAGAACATGGGGGAACATGTAAACATGAACTAGCACTGCCGTCCCATTATTCAAAGCACACATTCATCTTTTCCTCAAAGCTTAGGTGAAATTCCTTATCGTTCTCTATGGGATGCCTATCAAGGTAGTAGGGAATGGGGAAAAAAAAGCATTTAAATAAAAAGTTTAAAAAAAAAATGACCTTCAGCATGTTATAGATCGACCCATTCTAAGCAACTTTTCTGCTGGTCTTCATAATGTAGTTTGTTGTATTTTTGATTGATAGGCCTGTCTATATTGCTCTTTTGAGAATGCAACCGAATATTCTATCTGCTTTTCAGGGTCAATGACCCCGGGAAACCATAAAAACATATACTGACTGTGTGGCTTCTTTTATTGTTATACTTATTTTTTTATTGCTTATCATTTTCTGCCAGAGGTTTTTCACTTTGATTGTAAGCCCTATGAGTCAGGGACCTCTTTCCTCTGGTCTCCGTAACTCTTAGTACATAATCTTGAATGAAACCACATTTTTTACTTATTTGTATCTTATTGTTTTAGTTAGGGATGCACCAAATCCTGAACCCCTTGTGAAAGATTCAACTGAACAGAATCCAAACCCTACTTTGCATATGTAAATTAGGGAAACAAGGGGGAACTAGAACTGCACACCGTTAGAAATGTCTTTGTTTGTGTGACGTGAGTCAGTGATTTTTTGGATTTGGTTTGGCCAGGCACTTGGGCTCGGCCACATCTTAATCATGCTAAAAAAGGGCGAATCCCAAACCAAATCCAGGATTCGGTGCATCTATAGTTTTATTGACCCCAGATTGTTCTATTTACATATTATTCTCTGTATAGGGCTGCATGCACAAGTAGTGCTATATAAATATACATAGGTTATCTTTTGTCAGGCCCTCTACCAGCCCTTTAAGGTGTTTCTAAAGAGAACCTTTTTCATATCTTGATGTCATATTATTATGCTACACCCAACTTGAAATATATTGAGATATCCTCCCTGTTCCACAAAATGCAGTAATTCAATATCCAGTGGTACCCAAAGCTTGATGGTGGGTAGCTCATATTCATCTGACAAATTGAGGGCTATCATGGTGTCGCACTACAGCATCTTTCTACCTGTGCACAGAACAATAATTAAATATGACTGAGACGAAGCATCTGATGGAACGTTCTCACCATAGGTTCCTCCAATTGCGATTAGGAAGTGGACTCATTCCCTGAAGTGAAAAACATTCAGAATAATCATATATTTAACAATATTTAGGGAGATGTTTAAAAAATAACTGCTTAGCAAATATAAAGGACTTTGAGGGGTACTGGATTTCTGTGAGTCCTACGCTAGTAAAGCCTAGGGATTTGGGGTTAGAGACAGGGGAAAAGTTCACCTTTATCCAATAAATCATCAGGAAGAAAGCACATTTTAAAGAAATTAATATAAAGCCAGATACTGCCAGCAGTTGAATAAAAAATACCAGAAAAATGATTTAATGTATAAAGGGGATAAGTGTAGAAACTAATGAAGGGTTATGCAAAATAAGAAGGAACAGCACCAACAAGGAAAAAACTATATAAAAAAACATGACCAATGACAAACGGCACAAAGCAGTATGGTCAATTAAAACAAGGTCACTTTAGGTGAGCAGGTTCCTCTTTCTGTGCAAGAGATTCCCATATGACATTTGGTTTCAATCTTAGTTAATGCTGTGGTGAAGACAAAAAAACTCCATCGTTCGCCCTAGTCAAAAAGCCTAAACGTCATAAGGGAGGGGGGAAGACAATTCAACAGCTTTCTGTCTACTTTCTAGTAGAAGCTCCTCTGAAGGTAAAAGGTTACCCACCTTATAGCCTCATACATTTTTATACACATTCAAGAGACAAAACATAAATGCACACATTCTCCCTCATCACAAAGTCTAAGGCGCAGATTTGTCAAAGGTCGAATTTTGAGTTTATGTGAATTTTGTTTTTGTTTTTTTACAATAAATTTGAATATACTCACAACTCAAATTGGAGGTTATTTTAGAAAAAAATAAGTCAAAAAAACACGTCAAACTCAAACGAATATTACCGACCGAAAACCTGAATCGAATTCCGCTAAACTTGAATCAAGTTATATCTCTAAAAAGAACGTGAATGTCAGGAAGGCTGTTCAAATGTTCAAATGGGTCACTGGACTTCTGCCTTTGACTTCTACATGAACTCGGCAGGTTTTAGGTGGTGATAGTCAAATTTGAGTTGTTCCCAGGGTCCAGGCATGATAGATCTCGAATTCGAATTTGGATTATTCCCAACTCGAATTTGTGACTTTGGACCAAAAACTCCAACTCGAAAATTAGAATTTGTATTTACAATAAAACCCTTAATAAATCTGCCCCTAAATATCATTGGGAGGAAGACTATTTAACAGCGTTCTTCCTACTTTGTATTTCATGCCTTCCTTCTGGTCCCACACTTTATTTTAGAGATAGTGAAGTTCTTCTGAAGGTAAAAAGGGGGCCCACCTTATAGCCTCATACTTTTAATACACATGCAATAAAGAATTAAAAAAATAAACATCCACAATATCCCTAATCACAAAGTATAAACGTCATTGATAGGAAGACAATTCAACGGCTTTCCACCTACTTTGTACTTGCTGCCCTTCCTTCTGGTCCTGCATCTTATGATTCTAGAAGTAGTGAAGTTCTTCTGAAGGTAAAAGAGGGCCCACCTTACAGCCTCATACATTTATATACACATGCACGAGACCCCTATTAATGCATCATGTTGCCATGACCCGTCATTTCTTTGGTTCAAAGGGAGTGACGGATGCATTTACCAATAATACATTAACCCTAGGACAAGCAAAACAGTAGTTGGTCTTAAAATCATAAGTCACAATTATGCTTATTAAAAAAGTTGAACCATATTTAACGGACAGTAACAATTGCACATATAATTGAAATAGTGACATTAACAAGCTCCATACCAACACCCTTCATTTTACAAAGTGGATGAGTTAATACAGAAGGATAACCAGATCCCAAAGTCAAGGCAGAACTCTCCCCAGATAACTTGCCACTGTCTATACCAATTGTTCTGCTTATTATACTTCCCCTGACATCTTCCTCTACATTACTAACAGCCAACTGTATGAATGGCGCCCAACCCAATCCTTATTAAAACCTTCACTCATGATACAACAGATGAAGCAAATTACGGATCAAGCGTTTCATTTCTGCTGACTGTGTGGGAACGTTTGTTCGGCACCCCTAAAGATGCTACAAACTCCTCCAATATTTCACAGCACAAACCAACACATAAATGACATTGCTGGTTTCCCAGAACTTAACCGATTCATTACCAAAACCACAATGCATTTTGGATGAGCACATGGAGGTCTTCAACACTTAACAAACCCTAAAAAGAGCTATGAAAATCATCCCCCTATATTTTAATGAATGTATTAAAAAAAAAAGCCATGATCATCCAAACATAAATGTAGTATGTTTGCCTAAAAATAATGTGTAATATTAAAGTTTTTTTTTTTTTTGGGGGGGCAAGGAATTATGTACTTCAATTCTGTCTATGGTCACTACTTGCATAGAGGAATTCAATCCTTAAGAAGTCTCTCCTTATTTTCTCCTACAAAGCAGCAGTTCTATTTTGCTTCACATCTGAGAATTAAAAAAACAGTAATCCATATTTATTTTAAATTTACATGATGGAGGTGGGTCTATGAAGGACAAGGTAATGATGTAAATAGGGCAAACAATGGTGTTAATGGGCGTGGCTATGATGTAACTAGGTGGGGCAAAACAGATCAAGTCAGATCAGAGGGAAATTTGGTGAGATGTAAGGGCGGCACAAGGGCAGGAAAGAAGCAGTCACCTGGAAGCAGGGAGGAATATCAGGTAATTACGTTTTTACCAGTCAACACATTGCTGGTAAATCTGTAAAACTGACTCAAGCCATGGCTGTTATCTTACTGGCTATGTAGCTGAAATACTGGCCAGTTGATGACCCTAGGGGGTGCCAATTTGTGGGCCTACCCCAGTTGGCACCTAATCGATAAAGCACACCATTATGCCATCATTATCTCATGGGTCCCTTGCTGGACAACAAAGTCAGAAAAATGACTTAACAGTCCATAAGGCTGCCCAAGGTGGCACAATAGATGCCTCAGAGAAAGGAGGAAGATGGCAGCAGAGCTTTCTAAAGGGAAAAACCCAAGGGCAGTACATATCTTTAGAGAAAAACAGTGAAAGTTTTAGTTAGTGAAGATGCCCAGCTAATTGACTTCCACCAATGAATTTGAGTTATCTTGTTAAAGGCCTATGTTCCCATATGTTCCAACTGATTTTAATTTGATCTATTGTGGTCTGAATGCTCGGATATAAGGAATAAAGGATTAGTAGCACCACAAAATGAAAAGGCCCTAAAAACAATTAAATTGTAACACTCACTGTGTGAGCTTTTTTCTCCTTAAGGTCAATGGCACGAGGCACTTTGTTACATTGGTACATCATACTCGTTGCAGGTGACAAGATGCCCAAAAATGCCTTGCCACTGCCCTGAATGTAAATCAAATAGGGATGCACCGATCCCTATTGTCAGGGTTTGGCCAAATCCAAGGGTACGGATTTGGATGAATGCAGAAAAGAACCCTTCTTTTGCACCGAAAAAGCTGGCGCACAGACATTTTTTTCCAAGTTTTAGAGTTCGGATTTGGTTTGGCCAGAATCCTGGATTCGGCTGAATTCGGATAAAAATAGCTCCGGTTCGGCTGAATCCCAAACCAAATATGGGGTTCAGAGCATCCCTATAATCATTACAAGTAGTTTGGGGCATGTTGTGCTTTAAACATGATTTCCCTATGGGAGACAAACCCCCCATGTGTCTATAGACACCAGAATGACTTTGATAAGAACATTAAGCAAGAAGAGGGAAACAACACTATGGCAAATGGATATATTCAGTGGCATGAAACAGCCTGGCACTTATTAGGAGAAGACAAAAACCAAGTGGAAATATTTCAACACTTCTGGGATGAATATATCCTTGAACAAGAAATGATAGCTCAGTTTATAAAATTCTATACATTTTATTAAAAAAAATAGTTCCAGGTAATACATCTTTAAACTTCCCTTGGACACAAAGCCAGGTCTGCTGCCTGCTGTGCCCGAGTTTATATAGACAGACTTGATTTAAACTCTGTTAAGGAATCTCCAGCCTAGAGCTTCTGTGACAGCCAATTACACAGCAACCAGCTAAGCAGTTAGCTCGACCGGCTCCCAAAAAAAAAAAAACGCAAGAGACGCTCAATGAGTTACAGATTCCCAATCACAGAGAGACAAGAAGCAAAAGGAATAACAGAAAGGATCCAACCACCCAGTAAATCCAAAGCAGACCTTGCTTCAACGAAACAGCCCCCAAAAAAAGAAAAGATGTGAATTATTATAAATCATCGCCGTTGTTGGGGAATATTAGGCATCTGGCTGTGCCAGTTTCACTCACTTTCCTAGATATAATAATAAACGCAGAATAAAATTCAAGGAAACAAAAAAAATATATATATATATATATATGACATGAAACTTGAAAACCTGAACAGAGTATTGTACAATTTCAAGGTTCTGCACTCCATATGCTTTCACCGTACAGGAGTCTTAAGCGTTTGCTGTATTTGTACTTTCTCCAAATCCTCATGAGTCAGAAAAATTAAAAAGCTATATCCTTCTGGATGCCAGGAAAGGCCTTACCACGGATCCTTTTGTCAAAATAGAAAGAAAAAAAAAAAAAAGAAAGCCACACTGAAAGTCTGTCCCCCTTTGAGAGCTCTGATGTCATCAACCACATGATACTGCCTTCTCCAGTAACGTTGCTTCCAAAAAAAAATAGGAGTTTTAAAGCTTTTGCTTTTTTGGATTGTGTGAATGCTTCATTCGCCTCACAAACAACCACAGAACCACAAGTGCGGTGCACGACTTTCTCCAGGAGGACAGCGCGGAGCCTTTGGTTTTTCAATGGTTAATCTCCGCAGGTCACTACCAGCCGTCGAGACCATCGCTGTCGGTAAGTGGCTCTTAAACCACAATAGGTGCCGTAATGATAGTCTCTTGCATTTTTGGCCCATGCTGTTAAATTCATGTATGTGCTCTGATAGAATTCATAAGTCTAACATAAAATAGGGGTGTATAGCAGATGATATTACAAGACTAGGGATCATCTGTCAAGTCGAACTATCCATGGTGACCACATTCTCCATTTTTCAGTCTGAGGGATATTTACTGCTGGGACATACAAAAAGCGGACAGGCGCCATTCAGCAGAGGAAGGAGGACGATGGCGTCCAACAGTCTCTTCAGCTCGGTGACACCATGTCAGCAAAACTTCTTTTGGGGTGAGTACACTAATTGTTCAAGTGGTTTGGATATGGGAAGATTGGGGGTAAGGTTGGTTTGCCGTCATGTAGACCAAAGCATAGTCTTGCAGCGTTAATAGCGGTCCGTGAGTACCCAGTGCCGGAGTGGCAAGCCACAAATTGGTCCATCACGATTAGGCGAAAGATAAAACCTTAGAAAATTCAACCATCACCCAACACAAAGCCACCATCTACCTCATTTATAGCAGGGGACATAGTTCACCCCATCAAAGCACCGAAATGAAAAAAATGTAGCCTGCAACATCACACGTCAGGTGTATTACCTGGAAAGGTATTTAAGGCACAACTAGGGACAGAACAATGAGTCCTGTTAAAAGTCACCTAATCATTTCAGCGAGCAGCTCACTTGAACTCCCTTCCTACTTCCCGGCACCCCACTGTTTAAAGGAAATTAGGAAAAATAGGATTTAACCGCAGCAGAGTAGTGGATGCTCTGTGTGCTGCAACTTGGCAGAACATTTAGGGAACAGAACACAAAAAAAAAAAAAAAAAGGCAGGAGCGAGCATTTATAGGTGAAATAATTTACGTGCTGCCTATACTTATATACACGCCATTCGTTTTCACTGCAGTGTGGGGGGCTCATAGACTCTCAACCTGTGCAGTTGATATCAGAGGCATCCAGTAGCCGTCTCATAGCCAAACAACTGCACAGTAAACACAGATGTCCACAAAAAAAGACACTATAAATAAAGGGGAACAGACACAAACACACAAAGTCATACAGATTTACATCTCAACCTTCTTACGTTGCCAACAAAGGTGGGGGGGGTCTCGGGTATTCAATGGGTTAACTCAATCCTCAGACCTCCATCAGCTCAAACACAGCACCGACCCCAATCGCCTCATTGTTCCCCGCTATGGGGAATGTCAAATAAATCTGTCAAGGTGATGCTAGAATGAACACCGTGCGTCTGACGTGCCGAAAGTGTTAAACCAAATTAAACGCATTTCATGCGGAGGAATAGGCAACATTTTTTAATGCCTTCTGCATCAGGGTAAAAAAATAAAAAGTGGAAATAGTTTCCCAACCCCCCCCCTTTTTTTGAGGCATAATTGAGACAGATCTGTATTCATTCTAGCTGAATCATCCTTTGACATAGAGCGGCGTCGCAGCTATGGGCTTGTGAACACTTACAACATTTTCTGAATCCAGTCCATGATGAGAGGCTTGTGGTGTTGGTACTGGAGGGTATACTGGATTTCTCCTCTTTGGCTGCTCAAAGAAAGATGCTAATCAAGCTCTTTACAACAGTGGAGGGCTTGCCGTCCCCATACCTGGTGGTAGGAAGCTCGTTCATAGCCCTCCCTGCTTCTGCTTTGCAATTGGCTGCCTCGCATGGCATTTGAATAGAGAAGGGAGAAGCATGGCTTGTTAAAAAAAAAAAAAAAAGCCACAACATTACATAGGCCTGCACAATCTGAGGTCCCACAATCGGTGTTAATTATATGATGGAGAGTCAGAATGAAGGGTTTCTAGTCAAGGTGGGAATTTAGTGAGATTTAACAATGCCCCTGTGAGGACGTGCCACCTGCCTACACAGTCAATGTACTTGTGATCCGCAGGATTATGTAGAGTAAATAAATATATATATATATATATATATATATATATATATATATATATATATATATATTTACACATACACATATATATCTTCAAACACCTTGTCCTATGTCCCTACCAAAATACGAGCTGCACTAATGAATCACTGCATAGAGGGTAGCCAGACCACATTATCCCTGTGTTTACAAGAGGAAACACAGTTTACATGTATCGGGAGTTTTTCTTTCTTTGCCTCTACTTCCAAAAGAGATTAAGGAGAAATTCAGCTGGCGAAAGTCATCATCATTTGCAAGGCTGATGGCTGAATTCACCTCCGCGGAGAAGGGCTGGTTCTGTGTGGGCTCAGACGTTGATCTCTAAAGCAGTAAAGTGCCTTGCACTCCCGTGCAATTTCCTTGCCATTTGAGGCACGCGGGGTTCCGGAGCCCCAGGGGCCTCGGCCAATTAAATTGCTAGCTGTTTGGGATAGGGGAGTCCGGTAAAACAATTGATACTGCAGAAGAGTTTACGGTCAACAGCATTGTTGTCATGTTGGTCTAGCTAGTCCTCGTATTCAATGCTAAACACTAGTCTTAAGCTTTTGTAATTACTCTCTCTGTTCTTATTCTATGAATGTTTTACATTTCTTCAGTGTATTGTTCCCATTCTGCTGGAAGGAAATAGTTTTTATCCCTCAAACTCAAAACTTTAGTCACCTTCCTCTACAGGAATAGGTCTCTCTCTCTCTCCAGACCTCAAGTTCATCCTCTCTTGATAGCTTTGAAGGCTTCTGTCCAACCTTCATCTCATCTTCTTTGTTTTTTTAATTGTATGGATTAAGGTCCAAATACACCATTGTAGTTCAACAGTGGTGTTTTATTCATATTTTTCTGTAGATAAGGCCTCCAAACCCCCATATTGAAGATTCTGTTCCACCAATAACCTCAACCTGTCAAATATAAGCTACTACGATGTCTTTCTATACAGATCTCTTCACCGCTGCACTGCATTGCTTGTTTACTTTCAAACACGGTCAACCCAATATCAATAACAATGGTAGACAAACCACAATCTGGGCTTTCAGTGAAATGACAATGGACAGACATCAAAATCGCAGCCATACAGCCGTTGTGATCTACTCCCAGAATCCCCAATGCAATGGGATAAAGTTAGCACTATTTTTAGGGCTGCCGTTTCGGCATCTCTGATTATGTTAGGACCATAATTTTTTTTTTTTTTTATGAATATTTATTGTTTCAATTTTAACAAAAATATTTAATATGGGTACAAGTTTGCATTGGCAAATGTATTTCTAGCTACGTGCCTTTAAAATCTGACCCTAATTTTTACCTGCTGACTTCATGTCAGCCCATGTAATCATATGATTAAGCGTAAAGCCTGATTTATCATGAATGTTCAATGACAGAAAATTAGGCCAAAAGTAAAACTCGTGGCTTTGGTAAAATTTGGCAAAGGTACATTTCCTTCCAGAATATCCATACAACTAAAAAATAATATTACTTTCTAGTTAAGTATTAGTCTTTCTAAGACTATGAATATATTTATTGGTAGAGCTGCGAGTTACAGGCCTCTCAGGCAGTGAGGGTGGTCGGAGAAAGGGCAAATTAAGGACATAACGTCCAGGCAGCCATCATTTAAAGGAACAAAAACTCATTTGGTGGACGGTTGGTATTAAACTCTCCTTACTTGAAATTTCATAACTGAAATAATAGGGTCTTCCATAGTGGCTTCTTTACTTACATAGTTGTTTGACCAACGTTCAGTTTTTTGGTTTTTAAAGGCATGATAGGCAGAAGCATTTCAATAAACCAAATAAATAAAGTAGAAACCCCCAGCCTATAGCAGTAAACATATAGAAATAAGGGACAACTAAACCACACAAAAGTCAAAATTAATGAATTAGATGTTTAAATTTACCTAAATTTACCTAAATTACCAAAAATGACAAGACGTTAAAATCAAGACAGGGAAGTTAATCCGGTGGTTATTTGCATCCTGAGAAAACTGAAATCTTTCATTTGCTTTCTTCTTTCGTTGATACAAAGTTTGAAATTGTGGAAATGATATAAAGATAAAAATGATGCAACTCTTTTTTCCTGCCTTATTTCTGTGACTTTGTGAATGGAACAGCAGGAATGTTACAGCATTTTGGAGAATGGAATTTGCCGAATCTAACCATTGTTGCGCTCATGTAAACTTGTTGGTCAATACGTTGGGCAGGACTTTTTCAATCATATGTTGGCAGTTGCCACTTTTAAAATGTCCAAGTTTCTGTGATCTTCTTCTCTAAGAAATAATGTAACCAATATTGTAAAAAAAAAAAACTATTTCCATAGCAAGAAAATCACAAGGCTGGGAATATCATGCTGTTGCTATTACATACCATAGTTTACAAGATTTCATCCAAGTAGGTGCACGAGTCTCTTCTCTCATCTCATATTTTATATAAAAACCACGACCAAACTCTTATGCTCGATTTGACCTTGTTTATTAATAAAGTAACCAATGTAATCGAATAAAACGTTTTTTTTGCAGCATCAGGGTATAATAAATCTAGAAAAAGTTTTTGCCCCAAAAAGCCTGACCAGATAAACTTGAGGTTTAGTAAATAACTCCCTATGTACATGGACAAAGTATGGCTTCATTTCAGGTCGGACCACAAGAGTAACAAGCACTGTTCTAGAACCATTTGCCGAGTATAATACAACATTTAGCATGAGGGGTGAAAAAACTAAAATGATATTTGGCATAAATAAATTGGAGAGTATTGAATCACCTGTACCAAATTTATTTTAGTAATTCAAAAAAAAGCATTGTTTAGCCACAGTGCCATATAAATAACCCATCTATAATACAGGTATGGGACCTGTTATCCAGAATGTTTGGGACCTGGGGTTTTCCTGATAACGGATCTTTCCATAATTTGGATCTTCATACCTTAAGAAAATCATGTAAACATGAAATAAACCCAATAGGCTGGTTTTGCCTCCAATAAGGATTAATTATATCTTAACATAAGGATATAATAAGGACATACTTACAGTTCACCCCAGTCCAAGGATGCAAGTACATAGGAACAATAGGAGGAGTGTGAGCACCTCCAAAAAGTGATCAGGCAGGGAGTAAAAAAGTACAAAAATGTATTAGGACATGGCCTGACGCCAACAGGCACGGAACACATCAGGCTATGTCCTAATACATTTACTTTTTTACTTGCTGCCTTATTACTTTTTGGAGGAACTTACACTTTTTGTTTTGTTCTTAATTATATCTTAGTTGGGATCAAGTACAAGCTGCTGTTTTATTATTACACAGAAAAAGGGGAATTCTTTTTAAACATTTAGATTATATGGATAAAATGGAGTCTATGGGAGACTGCTTTTCCATAATTTGGAACTTTCTGGATAACGGGTTTACGGATAACGGCTCACATACCTGTACAGAGGAATATGGACCATCATGGCATGTCAACTTTTTTAAGAATTAGCCTTTCAGGCCAAAAACTCTTAATTCAGTGGCAAGTGGAAAAGCTGAGCCTTAGATCAAAATTATTTATTGACAATTAGAAATAGAACATTTTAAACCTCCAGATGACATAACAAACAAAAAAAACCCCTGCTTATTTGAGCATTAACAATTAAAGATTGTATAGCGTCAGCATGTATTAAACTTTAAGGGGGTTATTTACTAAACTCCAAATGCAAAAATCCTGGAAAAAAAAACGATCACGAAAAGATTTTTTTATATAAAAATCGGACTTTTAAAAATAAAATCCAGATCTTTTCGGAAATTATTAAACCCGGAGGATGTAAAAATGTCCGAATCTGAAAATCCGGCATCTCAGATCTGTCGAGGTTGCATATAAGTCAATGGGAGAAGTCCCAATGATTTTTGGGTTTTTGGCAATACTCCCAAGTTTTCAGGGTTTTCAGTCAAAATTCAGAAAAAATTGCGAAAATCGGATGAAAAATTTGTTAATTTGTTCATCCGATTTACATGATTTTTTTCTGAATTTTGACTGAAAACTCTGAAAACTTCAGGATATTGCCAAAAACCCAGCGCACATCAAAAAATCATTGGGACTTCGCCCAAAAAACCAGTGCGGATTTGGTCTGAGTTTTTTTTTTAGAAAATATTGAGATAAATCCTGAGTTTGATAAATAAACCCCTAAAAGTTTTTAACAGAAAAAATTAGGTTCAAAATAATACAGACAACGATACCCTGAAAAATTATGCAATTGATCTCCTTTGAATTCTTTTTTTTTTTTTTTTTTTTTTTTTTTTTTTTTTTGTAGTAGTAGTAGTAGTAGTAGTAGTAGCAGCAGTAGTAGTAGTAGTAGTAGTAGAAGACTATTTTCTGGACTATTTTGCCTTACTTTAGCCTGAAATTCAGAAATCTGGTTACGGGTCTCACTCAAAAGAAGGTTATTCCCGAGACTAGACTTCTTATTGCTATTAATATATTTTAACCACAGTCTGCTTTTATAACTAGACAGCTGCAGCCCCTGAAAAGAAAGTGAAATTATCAGTGAAACTCAAACAATGAAAAAATACAGACTAACTGCAAGTTGTCTTAACGTATCATAATATTACATGTAACGTTTGACATTTTGCACAGAAAAAAAAAAAAAAAAAGAAGGATTCTATAAAGGCTCCCGGCATGTGGCACCCAACTGACTGGCTGACTCGTGGTTGCCTTGGCTATGTGCCACCGCTACACCCCCTTGCTGCGCTTGCCAATGTAACTTATGTTCATAAAGACAAAAGAGACCCACTCAGCGATTATGAGAGGTGCAGAAAGTGCAGCTCTTTTATACATTTTAAGATGCGACTTGTCTTCGTGGTGGGAGGCCAGTGCCAATCTTCAATAATATGGAGTCAACTTGATCCCATGCAAAGTATCCAATAAAAAAGTGCTTTTTTTGCCCCAACTATACTAGATCAATCAAAAGAACATTTCTACAGGTCCATAACCCTTTGAATCTATCCCAATAAGGCCTTTCTTTTTTTTTTTCACATTACTGCAGAGAATAAAACTAAACAGAATCCCATAAATATTCGAATACAAGTGATAGAAATTGTTTTTTCATTTCCGTTGGTTTCAGATAGATCAGCAGAATTAAAAACTTTTTCCAATTACTTTCTATTTTCTATGTGTCACTGTTTTTCTAATATTCAAGTGTAACGTTTTTCACTTTCTAAAGCAGCTCTGGGAAGGGGAGGGTCGCCGACCCTGTAGACTGTTCTAAATTGGTACATTTAGTTGATACATTAAGGGGCAGATGTATCAAGGGTCGAATATCGAGGGTTAATTAACCCTCGATATTCGACTAGGAATTGAAATCCTTCGACTTCGAATATCGAAGTCGAAGGATTTAGCGCAGAAAATTTGATTGAACGATCAAAGGATTATTCCTTCGATCGAACGATTAAATCCTTAAAATCGAACGATTTGAAGGATTTTAATCCAACGATCGAAGGAATATCCTTCGATCAAAAAAACTTAGGCAAGCCTATGGGGACCTTCCCCATAGGCTAACATTGACTTCGGTAGCTTTTATCTGCCGAACTAGGGGGTCGAAGTTTTTTTTAAAGAGACAGTACTTCGACTATCGAATGGTTGAATAGTCGAACGATTTTTACTTCGAATCCTTCGATTCAAAGTCGTAGTCGAAGGTCGAAGTAGCCCATTCGATGGTTGAAGTAGCCCAAAAAAAACTTCGAAATTCGAAGGTTTTTTACTTCGAATCCTTCACTCGAATTTAGTGAATCGGCCCCTAAGTTGATACATTTGTTATCTTTGTCCCTGCTGAGCAGAATCCCTGAGTTTCATTACAGGCAGTTGTTAGAATTGATACAATAGTTGCTGATACTACAGAGATGCTGCTGAGAAATGGATCAACTTATTGTATCAACTAAATGTTGCAAAATTGTAATTACTGAGCTGCCAGACTCAAACACCAGAGACAGGGACATTCAACGTTAAACTGAGATTTTGGAAAAACAGTAAAAAAAATAAAAAATAAAAAAACAAAATGGAAAGCAATTGAAAAAAAAAAGTCTGAAAAATCTGAAATCAACTCAACTGAAAAAGTGTTTGGAAGGTGAACATCCCCTTTAATGTACAATAGAGAGTTAATCTGAGAACATTCCGTCAGTACACGTTAGTGCTGAATAGGCTTCAGCGTGGAGTGGGTGGGTCAGTTGAGTGCCACCGAGATGATATTAAGGCTACCAAATTAATCTTTCTTCAATGGAATCATTCACAAATCAGGGTTCGCGTCAACTTCAAAACCCCCTCAAATCCCACTAATCAATTAGGAGTCTTTCTGTAGGCGGAAAAAAAAAAGAAAAATCCATGTGCTTTCAATTTCATAGCATTGGTGGTCCCAAAATATTGCCACGGAGCTGCATTGCTATTATGTGTGTGTTTTTTTGGGGTTCGTGTTTTTCCTTTATGACGGGCTTAATAATGACGGCTAATTTAGATATAGGTATTATTTCATGCCAAACATTAGAAATATGCTGTGCAATGCCAAGAACTAACAAAATAATAAGCAAATAATAAGGCGAGATAAATACTCACCGTTCACCCCAGTCCATGGGTGCAAAAAGTTGTGAGTTTTCTCCAAATGACCAAAAATTATAATTAAAAAGTTCAAATCATTTATTAGGACATACAGATGACTGCCTAACGCGTTTCATACCTACTGGGGAACTTACTCATAGGCTTCTTCATGCCTTCTACCTTGATACCAACCCATACCTAATACAGGTATAACATCTGTTATCCAGAAAGCTATGGGGTATTCCAAATAAAGGATCTTTCTGTAATTTGGATCTGCATAACAAAAGTCTACTAAAAAATTATTGAAACAATAGCATTGGTTTGACTCCTATAAGTATAAAGTATATCTTAGTCTGGATCAAGTACAAGGTTACAGGTATGGGACCTGTAATCAAGAATGCTTGGGTCTTTCTGGATAACGGAAATTTCCATAATTTGGATCTTCATACCTTAATTCTAATAAAAAATATTTTAAACATTACAGGGGTTATTTATCAAGGTCCACATATATGAACCTCGAATAATGTGTGGTTTTCGGAGAAAAAAAAAAAAAAAAAGATTTTTTTGTGATTTATTAATGTCCGATGGTCTAAAAACTCCAAATCCGAAAGCACGGCATCTAAAAGAGTCTCGAGGTCCTGTATAAGTCAATGGGAAAGGATCCAGTGTCTGCGCTGATTTCCATACCAATATCCGATGAGTACGTGGTTTCTGCGCAAAAAACTATGATTTTTTTCGTAGAGTTTTTGCGCAGAAACCAAGTTTTCGGGGGAAAGCTCTGAAGTTTGCCCGACCATATTTTTTGGGGCTTTTTTCTTCATAAATAAGGTCCATTCAGGCAATTGGAGTTGCTCAAATTTCTAACTTAGAAATACGCCGATAAATTCGGTCCATGATCAATAACCGCCTAAATAAAGGCTGGTTCTGCTTCCAATAAGGATTAATTATATCTTAGTTGGGATCAAGTACAAGCTACTGTTTTATTATTACACAGAAAAAGGAAATAAGTTTTAAACATTAGAATTATTTGCTTATAATGGAGTCTATGAGAGATGGCCTTCCCGTAATTTGGAACTTTCTGGATAATGGGTTTTCGGATAAGGAATCCTATACCTGTACGGTTCTGTGTTCTGGTTATATTATTCTTTTTTTGCATTCTATCATTTATTATGTTGGAATCAACAGGAAATGTTACCATTCTTACATTATTTTCTGAAATATACTCCGGGGGTTATTTATTAAAGTTGAAAAATTCACGTTTTTTTACTATAAAATGCAATTTTTTTTTTTTAAAAAAAAAATGGAATTAGTCAGGATTTATTACACCCGAACGTCCAAATCTGAAAATCCGGCATCTCAGACCAATGAGATAAGTCAATGGAAGAGAAGTCCCGAAGATATCCTGATCTGCACTAGGTTTCGTGCAATAATCTGAACATTTCCTGGTTTTCGGGCGAAAAAAAAAAATTTAAATTTTTCAGGTGGAAAATCCAAACAATTTGTACAATTTGAATTTTCAGGATGATTTTTAGAGTTTTTTCCCGCACTGGAATGCAGGATAAATAATATTGATAAATAAGGGATCTTCGTTATACCGTGCGGCTTTGGTCGGAGTGTATATTATATTTATATATATATATATATATATATATATATATATATATATATATATATATATATATATATATATATATATATATATATATATATATAAATATATAAATATATATATATATATATTTATATTATATAAATTCGGATTTTGATAAATAACCCCTTACTGTCAATCAATGTGTTTTAACCTGACAATCTTCATTTATTGCTAAGGTGCAATAATTAAGATATAATTAATCCTTATTGGATTAATCATGCCGGTAAAAAAAAAAAAATAGATATCCATATATTTTTTTCAGTTATATTTTATAAAAATATGCTCAGAAAATTGTAAAAATATTTAGAGAGAAAAAGTCATCCCCCTAGATCATCTCTACATGGCAACTCCAGACTTTGCAAATTAATGCATTTACAATTAAAACTTCAGAACACATTCCACAAATAAAATTAACCCCTGCAGTCCCAGACAGTACAAGAACGCACTTGTGAATACAATGCAAGCTGATGTTTGGAAGACCACAAAATCCCTTTGGCTCGGAACGGCTGAAACATTAATGCTGCTTCAATTCTGCTCCGAGTCCTTGAAGCTGTAATGTTAAACTTGTGGTTTCATCTTGAAAAAAAAAAAACGTGGGTTCCTTATATGAGAAACGCCGTTCTCGCTTTCTATTTTAGACCCCCTGTTTGCCCCGCTAGACCTTCAATTTCCAGGGCAGCCCGATATTTACATTTGCATTTGTCTTTCCAACGATCTGGCTAAAGCGCTCAAAGCGAAATGCCGTCCTTCGAATTAAGGATTTTATCCCTTTGTTGGTGGCGCTGGCAGTTGCCTTTGAATTGGAGACACAGAAAGGCAATTCCTGACTTTAGTTACAATTATGTGAATATCAAGAGAGAAATTCTGCCTCAAGTTCTTGTTTATTCTAAATTCTTTCATCAACAGCTTTGCAGCTCCTCTTCTTTAGATAAAGCAGCATCAACTTGAACAAAATATGGGACCCGTAATTCGGAAACCCGTTATCCAGAAAGCTCCGAATTACGGAAAGGCCGTCTCCCATAGACTCAATTTTATCCAAATATTCCAAATAATAAAACAGTCGCTTGTATTTGAGCCCAACTAAGATTTAATTCATCCTTATTGGAGGCAAAACCAGCCTATTGGGTTTATTTAATGTTTATATGATTTTCTAGTAGACTTAAGGCATGAAGATCCAAATTATGGAAAGTTCTGTTATCCGGAAACCCGATATCCAGATAGCTCAGAATTACGGGAAGGCCATCTCCCATAGACTCCATTATAATCAAATAATTCACATTTTAAAAAGTATTTCCTTTTTCTGTGTAATAATAAAACAGTCGCTTTTACTTGATCCCAACTAAGATATAATTAATCCTTATTGGAAGCAAAACCGGCCTATTGGGTTTATTTAATGTTTATATGATTTTCTAGTAGACTTAAGGCATGAAGATCCAAATTATGGAAAGTTCCGTTATCCGGAAACCCGATATCCAGATAGCTCAGAATTACGGTAAGGCCAACTCCCATAGACTCCATTATAATCAAATAATTCACATTTTAAAAAGTATTTCCTTTTTCTGTGTAATAATAAAACAGTCGCTTGTACTTGATCCCAACTAAGATATAATTAATCCTTATTGGAAGCAAAAGCAGCCTATTGGGTTTATTTAACGTTTACAGGATTTTCTAGTAGACTTAAGGTACGAAGATCCAAATTACGGGAAATATCCGTTATCCAGAAACCTCAGGTCCCGAGCATTCTGCATAACAGGTCCCATAGGGGTCATGAATAATATGTTTTAACCAGCACAGCCCTCTACGTAGTCAATGAGAAACTGTCCCACGTTACGTTTATTTTTATAAAGTAAAATTGGGGAACTAGGATTCAAGGGACTGCCGTGCAGTTTACGGGGTAGAGAACAAATGGTTAAAAAAGATTTCTCTCTGTTTTTTAAATTGCTAAGCACTTTGAATATTTATTGCTTTTTGCATATTGAAGCGCACATAACAGAGGGCTAATTTGGTTCTAAGCTGATTTTATAGAAGTCTGGATTTGTCTAGATTCCCGTTTGTTATTCAGCAGTGGAGATGCCCCTGTGTGAGCTGCAAAGCCACCTGTGGGAGGGCATGGGTTAATTTCAGTACATTTTATACCATACTGATTTCATGCTTGAGGTCCTCCATGTTTTTATTTTTATTTTAACTGCTGTCAGCCCCCTCAAATAGACCAGACGTGCCCCTCACAAACCGCAGCAGCCGAGCATTAACCTCCCGTGCGTCTGTATTATCCACTGCGACTCATTCGTACACAAAACTTCAGATTAATGTGATGAATACACCGCACTCCTGCAATTCACTTCTACTGCACTGGTGCTGCTGGCCCTCCGTTGACCCGGCTGGGTCCCTTAGCAACAGCAATGATTTTTACGGATCCGCACACACAATTATCTGCAGTTGGGGAGCTTACTCCTTTTATTATATTGGGATCAACGTTTTGGGGGTTCATCCTCCCTTCATCAGGATATGGGGAGCTTACCCCTTATATTACCAACAGGATCAACGTTTTGGGGGGTACACATGTTTATCCTGATGAAGGGAGGGTGTACCACCCAAAACGTTGATCCTGTTGGCAATATAATAAAAGGGGTAAGCTCCCCTGATCCTGATGATCGGAGGGTGCACCCCCAAAACGTTGATCCTGTTGGCAATATAATAAAAGGGTTAAGCTCCCCTGATCCTGATGATGGGAGGGTGCACCCCCAAAAATGTTGATCCTGTTGGTAACATAAGGTGTAAGCTCCCCATATCCTGATGAAGGGAGGGTGTACCCCCCAAAACGTTGATTCAGGATTCCGCCTTTTTCAGCAGGATTCGGATTCGGCCAAATCCCGATTTGAATATGCAAATTAGGGGCGGGGAGGGAAATCACATGCCTTTTTGTCCCAAAACAAGGAAGTAAAAAATGTTTTCCCATCCCATTCCATTTGCATATGCAAATTAGGATTTGTTATTCGGCCGAATCTTTTGCAAAGGAATCGGGGGTTCGCTCGAATCCAAAATAGTGGATTTGGTGCATCCCTACTTACATTAGATTTGGCATATACGACGTGACGCCTGCGCTTTCCTCGCGTCGGAACGGATGGACGCACACCGAAAATGGCCTGTGTTGTTGTACCCTAAATTAATTGCTAATTAGCCATGCAGGCTGTGGATTCCATATGGGTTCAGTTTTAAAGGGGTGACCCTATATGGAATCCGTTATCAGGAAAACTGTTATCCAGAAAATTACGATACAGAAAAGCCATCTCGCATAGACTCCACTTTAATCAAATAATCCAAATTTTTAAACATTATTTGCTTTTTCTATGGAATAATAATAACAATAAAACATGTATCATAGCTTAAGTACTAGAAGCATTGTACAGGTATGGGACCTGTTATCCAGAATGCTCGGGATCTGGGGTTTTCTGAATAATGGATCTTTCTGTAATATGGATCTTCATACTTTAAGTCTACTAGAAAATCACTTAAACATTAAATAAACCCAATAGGCTGGTTTTGTTTCCAATAAGGATTCGTTATATCTTAGTTGGGATCAAGTACAAACTACTGTTTTATTATTATAGAGAAAAAACAAATCATTTAAAAAAAAATATTTTAATAAAATGAAGTCTATTCAGAGTTTTCTGTATAACGGGTTTTAAGATAACGGATCCCATACCTGTACATTGTACCTGATCCCAACTAAGATATAATTAATCTTTATTGGATGCAAAACCAGCCTATTGGCTTTATTTAGTGTTTTTATAATTTTAGCATGGTGATCCAAATGATGGAATCACCCCTTATCCGGAACCCCAGGTCCCAAGCATTCTGGATAACAGGTCCCATACCTGTATGTGTATATAAAGTACAGGTATGGGACCTGTTATCCAGAATGCTTGAGACTTGGTGTTTTCCGGAAAAGGGATATTTCCATAATTTGGATCTTCTTCTACTAGAAAATCATGTAAACATTAAATTAACCCAATTGGCTGGTTTTGCTTCCAATAAGGATCAATTGTATCTGGTTGCTACGGTCCAAAATTCCCCTAGCAACCATGCACCGATTTGAATAAAAGACTGGAATATGAATAGGAGAGGCCTGAATAGAAAGCGGAGTAATTTGAAAGTAGCAATAACAATACATTTGTAGCCTTACAGAGCATTTGTTTTTAGATGGGGTCACTGACCCCCATTTGAAAGCTGGAAAGAGTCAGAAGTAGAAAAAAATATAAATAAATAATGAAGACCAATTGAAAGTTTTCTTAGAATTGGCCATTCTATAACATAATAAACTGTAACTTAACTGTAACACAAGTTGAATAAAACATGGGTTATAGAAAGTTTCATTATTATAGAACAGAGTCCATTAGACTGGACAATTGAGAAGTCTCTGATTTAGACACAAGAGGTGACAGTTTAGATCCCTTATCCAGACAACTGGTTTATGCCATTATCCTGCACTGAACCAGGCAAGTTAAAGGGGTGGTTCACCTTTCAGTTAACTTTTAGTATGTTATAGAATAGCCAATTCTAAGCAACTTTTCAATTGGTCTTCATTTTTTTAAATTATTTGCCTTCTTCTTCTGACTCTTTCCAGGTTTCTGAAGGGAGTCACTGACCCCATCTAAAAAGCAAATGCTCTGTAAGGCTACAAATGTATTGTTGTTGCTACTTTTTATGACTCCTCTTTATATTCAGGCCTCTCCTATTCATATCCCAGTCTCTTATTCAAATCAGTGCATGGTTGCTAGGTTAATTTGGATCCTAACAACCAGATTGCTGAAATTGCAAACTGCAGAGCTGCTGAATAAAAAGCCAAAATAACTCAAAAACCACAAATAATAAAAAATGAAAAACCAATTGCAAATTGTCTCGGAATATCCCTCTCTATATAATAATAAACCCCTTTCAGTCTCCCCAGAATCCTTGGAGCAGCCGCCTGTGCTGCCGTAAATAAGGAGGTAGGGCGGAGAGACGGAGCGCAAGCTTCCTTCAGAAAACATGGTTTCTTCTACAAATAAATAGAAACCTTTGCTACTCAAGAAGCTAAATGGCTCACCCCGGGAGAATGTAAACGATGAGAGAAAAGGCTGCAAAACAGCTGTCACTTTGCTAATGATAACAGAGGTCAGGGGAGTGGATCTGTGAATATATAAATATGAGCGCAAAACGCTAGCGGCGGCAGCACGGCGGAATCCATAAAGCTCAGCGATTGAAAGCTCCGCGCTCAGTGCAATGGTTATTGTATTGTCAATGGAGCTGCCTTGTGCATCACCTGCTCGCCAGATGGAACAGGCCGAGCTTGAGAATTGACTGTTTTATACTGTTCTACAGCTGAGCTCTCCATAACTCATAGTTCCCTGCTAGTATCATTAACATGAGCCTGGAACATCCACTGCCAAAACCCTACTAAGTTCTCATTAGTTATTCTCTATTATACAGAAAGATAGAATCTCAGCTGCCATAAAGCAGGACAGGACTGCTGCTTACAATGGGGATCAGATAGGATCTGTGCAGCCACTGGGACAGAATGCTCTGTTATACAGATAGCTAGAATCTCAGCTGCCATAAAGCAGGGCAGGACTGCTGCTTACAATGGGGATCAGATAGGATCTGTGCAGCCACTGGGACAGAATGCTCTGTTATACAAATAGCTAGAATCTCAGCTGCCATAAAGCAGGACAGGACTGCTGCTTTACAATGGGGATCAGATAGGATCTGTGCAGCCACTGGGACAGAATGCTCTGTTATACAGATAGCTAGAATCTCAGCCATAAAGCAGGACAGGACTGCTGCTTACAATGGGGATCAGATAGGATCTATGCAGCCACTGGGACAGAATGCTCTGTTATACAGATAGCTAGAATCTCAGCTGCCATAAAGCAGGACAGGACTGCTGCTTACAATGGGGGATCAGATAGGATCTGTGCAGCCACTGGGACAGAATGTTCTGTTATACAGATAGCTAGAATCTCAGCTGCCATAAAGCAGGGCAGGACTGCTGCTTACAATGGGGATCAGATAGGATCTGTGCAGCCACTGAGATAGAATGCTCTGTTATACAGCTAAAATCTCATATAGGAGATTCATTCATCGAAAACAAAATTTCCGATTAGAGTACTAGTAAAGATGGTTTTTTACTCCAAAGAAAGGAATTGGTGTAAAATCCAAATGATCCCAGCGAACAATTTTTTCATTGACATTCATTATTAAGCGTGGGATTTAGCCAGTTTTATACTGCTAGGTAAGCTTTAGCTCCTCAGCGTTTTGCGTCCTAGAGTGTCAGCGACCCTGGCTGTTTAGGCACTGTCTAAGCACTTCCTCTGCCGTGTTAACCCTTGGGTGGCCGATTCCAGTTGAGCCAAACGACTGATATGAGCAGCTGAAAAAAAGGTAAATAGCTAAAAAAAAAATAGTAAAATGAATGCACATTGCAAAAGTGCCTCCATCAATGCATTTTTTGGCATTTAACTCTTGCAGCATGGTGCAAGTTTCACACACATTGGCCTAAATACGTAAGCTCATGTGTCTCCCTAAATCTCACCCCAACGCTGCCCTGTATGTAATATCAAACGTTCCCTTTCTAGGCTTAATTACGTCTGTACACTCCAACAGCCGACAGACTAATGACCCGGTGCCCAAATCTAATTTTCACAATATAATACTAAGGGGCATATTTATCAAGGGTCGAATTTCGAATTGAAAAAAACTTCGAAATTCGAATTCAAAAAGACCAATCAAAATTAAGTTGAAGCTTGTTTTTTGGTCAAATAGGTCCGTTTAGGATCGAATGGGTCCGTATCCGAAAAGTACGAATCAAAGGAATAGTGCATTCGATTCGAAGTTTTTCCAAAAAAAAACCTTTGATTTTTTTCAAAGTCCACCAATTGACTCCAAATGGGTTCTAGGAGGTCCCCCATAGGCTAAAACAGCAATTAGGCAGGTTTTAGATGGTGAATGGTCAAAGTCGAATTTTTAAAGAGACAGTAAATGATAAATTTCGATATTCAAATTTTTGCATTTCATTCAAATCGAATGCAGACTATTCCTTATTAGTTGAAGTACTCAAAAAATAGCTCGAAATTCGAGCTTTGATAAATCTGCCCCTAAATGAATGGACAGACCCATCATATGGTAACATGTTCATTTAGCCGTTCTCCCTGGAGCCCAGTGCAGCAGTGAACGGGTTAAGTCTCAACCCTACAGCTGATGTAGCTGTGGTTTATTAATGTATGAATCAATTATGAACATCATTCAATAAAACAGAAAATGCAAACGTCTCACCCCCCAGCTTTTCTCAAATCACCAGCATTCTCAGCAATACCGGACATGGCACCGGTCAGCCAATCACGATACAGCATGAATTAAAGGGATAATTAATTCCAAATCTGTTAAGGCAGAACACTGAGACCTATTTGTGCAATCAGTTCATTTACGGGGATTAAATCGGCATGTTTTCCCCCCCTCCTAGAAGCCGTGAGCCAAACCATTGTTTATTTATCCGTCTAGGTCAGAAATCTTAGATCTGAACCCACTTTGCGGCTTCAAAAGTAGAAAGATAGAAAGCCTGCCAACGACACAGCCTTGTATTGTTCCCTGATAAAACAAAGATACGAGGGGAAAACCAGATCCAATCACGGAGCAAAAAGAAAAAGCTCACCAGGTCCTGTTTATTTATCTGCACGTACGTCATAATACATGAGAAGAAAAGTCACGGGACCGTTAGTTAAAGGGATACGGTCACGGGAAAACGTGTTTTTTTTCAAAACACATCAGTTAATAGTGCTGCTCCAGCAGAATGCTGCACTGAAATCCATTTCTCAAAAGAGCAAACAGAATTTTTTATATTTAATTTTGAAATCTAACATGGGGCTAGACATATTGTCAGTTTCCCAGCTGCCCCCGGTCATGTGACTTGTGCTCTGATAAACTTCAGTCACTCTTTACTGCAAGTTGGAGTGACATCACCCCCTCCCTTCCCTGCTTCCCCCCCCCCCCCAAAAGCCTAACAACAGAACAATGGGAAGGTAACCAGATAAAAGCTCCCTAACACAAGATAACAGCTGCCTGGTAGATATAACAACACTCAATAGTAAAATCCAGGTCCCACTGAGACACATTCAGTTACATTAAGTAGGAGAAATAACAGCCTGCCAGAAAGTAGTTCCATCCTAAAGTGCAGGCACAAGTCACATGACTGGGGGCAGCTGGAAACTGACAATATGTCTAGCCCATGTCACATTTCACAATTGAATATAAAAAAATCTGTTTGCTCTTTTGAGAATTAGATTTCAGTGCAGAATTCTGCTGGAGCAGCACTTTTAACCTGTTCTGTAAGTGCCTGAAACATATGGAGACCCAATTCCACAGTAGGGGTTGCTCATAGGGATGCACAGAATCCAGTATTCGCTTTGGGATTCTGCCTTTTTCAGCAAGATTCGGATTAGGCCAAATCCTTCTGCCCGTCTGAACTGAATCCGAATTTGCATATGCAAATTAGGGGCAGGGAGGGAAATTGTGTGACTTTTTGTCACAAAACAAGGAAGTAAAAAGTTTTTTCCCCTTCCTACCCATAATTTGCATATGCAAATTAGGATTCGGATTTCGGCCAAATCATTCGCAAAGGATTCAGGGGTTCGGCCGAATCCAAAATAGTGGATTCAGTGCATTCCTAGTTGTTCATCTTTTAGTCAACTTTTACTATTATTGTAGAGAGTGATATTTTTTATTATTTGTGGTTATTTAAGCGTTTTATTCAGCAGCTCTCCAGTTTGCAATGTCAGCAATCTGGTTGCTAGGATCCAAATGACCCTAGCAATCATGCACTGATATGAATAAGAAACTGGGAAATGATAAGAAAAGGACCCGAATAGAAACACGAGTAAGAAAAAGTAGTAATAATATATTTGAAGCTGAATGGAGCATTTGTTATTTAGCTGGGTCAGTGACCACCATCTGAAAGCTGGAAAGAGTCAGAGGAAAAAGACAATTTAGAATAAATGAATTAGGGATGCACGAATCCACTATTTTGGATTCGGCCGAGCACCCGAATCCTTTGCGAAAGATTCGACTAAAACCGAATCCTAATCCGCATATTCAAATTAGGGGTGTGAAGGGGAAAACATTTTTTACTTCCTTGTTTTGTGACAAAAAGTCACGCAATTTCCCTCCCCACCCCTAATTTGCGTATGCAAATTAGGATTTGGATTCGGTGCAGCTGGGCAAAAGGATTCGGCTAAATCTGAATCCTGCTGAAAAAGGCCGAATACTGGCCGAATCCCAAACCGAATCCTAGATTCAGTGCATCCTAATAAATAATTATTATTATTATTTATCAAAGGTCGAGTTGATTTTTACCTTAAAAATTTGAGTTGTTGAGGGTATTTTTTGAGCCAAAAAAAAGCTGGAAGTAGCTTGAATCTGAAAGCCTGTCAAGGTAACGTTGAAGTCCCTTGAACCATTCGAAGGCCTTCATGATGTTTAAGGCTTTTTCGGTGGGTTTTGTTCAAGAACTCGATTAATTAGAGAGATTCGAGGGTTTTTTGCTCAAAACTTGAGCAATTTGAGTTTTTCACTCCAAGTTCACCGATTCCAGTCCCATTCGAGCTTTATTATAAATCAGAAAACATTTGTGAGTTTAGGTATAAAAAAAACTCTAACGCTGGACCTTTGATAAATAACCTCTAATAGATATTGAACCCATTTAACCCATTCAGTTGCTTGAGCTGTGTGTAAAGAGAATTTTAGATTGGAAACTTGCAGTTACCCTTGGGACTGTAATCGTAGAGAGTCACTGCATTTGTTTTCATCTTTTAGCAAAGATGTGTGTGAGTGTTACATCTTGGGCTTTATCATGACAAGACAGAGATATTAAGATTTAAATATGTGGAGGTATAGTACAGGTATAGGACCTGTTATCCAGAATGCTCAGGACCTGGGGTTTTCCTGATAACAGATCTTTCTGTAATGTGGATATTCATACCTTAAGTCTACTAGAAAACCATGTAAACATTAAATAAAGCCAATAGGCTG